>OW121794.1:4802500-5402500 GCA_933228885.1 Leistus spinibarbis | reverse complement strand
TTTTTTATAACGAAAGAATATTAATTTTTGAAAAACATTTTGATTTTATGTTTTATAAACACGAACATGAATAAAATGAAAAAAGTCTTACAATTTTTTGCAATACGAAGAAAACAATTTGTGAAATTTATAAATTCAAAATTATATTTCGTTATGGTTTTTGGATTACCAATATGCAGAAATCTTATAGACATAGAATATTGTGTAGAATTTTTGGATGTTTTTATTAGTTTTCTAAGAGCAGTATTAAGTGGGACTCCAATTTTTGGGGCCCTATAACTCCGGAAATATACAGGAGATTGGATTTAAACTGCAATCGGATTCAAATTGAATGCCACTTAATATGTGTAGCAAATTTTGTGTAAATCGCTCCGGTACCTTCAGAGGAGTAGAAGGCACAAATTTGGTCTTACGAGCGAGCGACGACTTACATCCAAGTATATGAGTTATATTTTTGGATTCAGGGCGACGAGACAAACACTTTTTGTTAATGTCATTTTTTGATCCGAGAATTCTACAGACACACGACCGATTGCTTTAGCATCTGTGCTTCGTACGGCGACTACGAGTTTACTAAGTATATCTTATAAATCGTCTTACAAGCGTTACGATATTGTCCAGAATTGATTTATTATGATAAATTAACATATACAAACTTTGAGCTTTCGTTCTTAAAGGATGATTTCATCATTATAAGGAACAGCGTCTCTACATGCTATCAGTATATGCGGCTTCTTATTATGCAAATCACTTTGATGACAAAGCAAAAGACAGTACCAACATACGAATATTTAAGGAAATTCGAGCGTTTGGAATTTCCTCGTATATTATACGAGCATTTTATAAAATCAATAGAGCTACCTATATGCTGACAAAATATAATAGTCTTGAGTTCTATAGCTCAAAGATTTCAAATGACTTGTATAGCGTTGCTGGTGATTTACCAACGAAATGTTAGAAGTTTACAATACAGCAAATAATGCACTTACGAAACAGTAATTGTTAGAAAGAAATAGTGAAGTGGAAAACTTTTCGCTACACCTTAGTAAATGGGAAACACTATTTTGCAGAATGCGCTAAATATCGTAGTCATGAATTGATTTAATTCCGGGATTTTATTGTTTGTTACTTGAGAAACATAGAAATGATTGTAGTGGCTGGAAACTGGAATTTAGTAACTACATTTGACTAGAAAACAGTGTAATTTTTAGCTTGCAGTACGAAGTACAAAAGAGCTAAAACAATCGGTCGTGTGTCTGGAACTGAAACGATAATCTGGTTTGTATTATGACAAGCAATGTTAACATTCCAAGCAACCCAATTAATGATAAATTTTGTAGCTGTGAACGTTAACCTTGTATGTCATATAACAAACTGGAATTATTACTTATAATTTCTAAGCTTAATTACTAATTCTTTAGCTGTGAACAATCCTTAAGCTAATACTATTTAAAAATAACGGCATGCCAGCTGCTTAGAGTTTTGTGCAGACGCAGAATAAGATATTCTAAGCTTATATAATTTTTAACTGCATACAGTCATTTATTATGAAAACTCTGCTTAAGGCCGCAGACAGATTCGAAAAATTCATCACAAAACGATATACTACAACATGTTTCAATTATGTATACCAAAACTTACTGCCAAGCACAACGCAGCCTTGACGAGCGGCATTGCTCCCTCTACTATTACTAGACAAGCGTATTTTGCAGCCCATGTGTACAAGAAGAAATTGTATTTTAGAAGAAGATGGAAAATTGTAGATAAGACTAGTTAGCATACGAGAATGAGAATACTAACCGTCAAATTACCAGAAAAATAAATTACAAACCTTTTACGTTTTGAGTAATATCAGAGACTAGGATATATTACAAAGACCGCTAACGCCATACGATATTATGCAAGACATTCGTTTGTAGCAGTGTGAGTGAGAAGTGTAGTCAGTTACTAGCGCACTGCCTGGCCTAAACATGAACTATACATTTATACTCGTACGTTCTCTGTTAGGTATATATCTAACTCGCTCGGCAAAACTAGTTGCATTAGTGTATTCCGAATGCTTTAAAATAAATGTGGAACATCAAATGACGCATATAATTTTTTTTATCATTTATAAAGAAATACGTTTCCGTACTTGTTATTCCTAATTGGGTATATGTAGATCGGTTATTTGATCCCTGGTCACACGTAACTACACGAATATTCAATCCAACTTGAGTTAATTTCAGAATCACATCAAATTAATTTATTGTAAAAATATTGGACCGAATTGATCCTGCAGATATATATTAGCACACCGGTAGTTTCCACTGATTAATTAGACAAATAAATTGTATCAAAAAATAAAATGAATTTTATGATTAAATGTAAATGATTATTTTAATTCTAAATACATCTATTAATATTTCAATAAAGTAAAAAATATGCATATAAATCTTATTATTGATAACGACCCAAAAACATACCTCAACATTTGTAAACGAGTGTTTAAACAAAAATAAAATAAATTTATTGAAATGGGCAACATAATTTCCAGATCTTAACCCTATTGAGAATAAAAAAACCTATCAAAAATTATATTGGATTAAATGCCAATAAACTCCCCTATAACGTTTATATTTTTAGGGTAAACAGTTTTTCTTTCCAAGTCGTTCCATTTTTGTCGCGGCGATATATTACGTATGTTAAGTAAAGTTAAAACATTAGACGTATCTCTTACCATGTATCTATATGTGTATTATAAACATGTTTAAATATGTTATATTACAATTTTGATCGAAAAAAAAATTTCAAATCTCTTAACGTTTGCAAATTAAACAATAATTTGGGTGCGGCGCTCCACTTTTGTCCGATACTGTATTATTTATATATATATATATATATATATATATATATATATATATATATATATATATAAATTTCATATTTGACATATCTGTGTTAGAATATGATTACTTTACTTCTTTTGTGAAAATTGAACTTGTGGTAATTATTTCTCGGTAATTGTTCACATTCTATATTAAGAACACTATTTCAAGATCAATTCCAATAGAGATCCTGCTTTCATCATTCTTATAATAGTTTCTATAATTAACATAACATAAATGCTGATTTTAAACTTTACACGCGATTAAATATAGTTCTGTTGCTCGGCACCAGGGTTCAATGCTATTCAAAGTATACTATCAAACCCATATACGTTAGCAGTCTTTTTAAAATATCCTAGTCTCTGGTTATATATATTTTTGGATTCAGGGCGAAAATACAAGAACTTTTTGTTAAGATTTTTTTTCGATCCGAGCATGTTACAGACACACGACCAATCACTATAGCTCTTTTGTACTTACTGTACCGCCGTACGCTAAAAATACGAAAAACTGTATTGCTCATAAAAGACAAAATTTTTAAAGGATTCCTTAATCAAAATTTGGGTTTTACGGATATTTCTTTCATTACCGGACATACGATTTTCACAGTTTGAAAACAATTCGATGCTGGCTGGATTCTTTGGCAGTCCTTTTAAAAGTTAACAAAGAAGATAATTTAAAAAAAGTTCAGCAGATCGCCTTCTACGTTTATATCCGCTGATCCCCATTGCACCCATATTAAACGTAATTGGAGTTGAAAAGACAAACCGATGATCGATATATCACAGACAATACCGAAATTAGAGAACCAAAAAAACCGGTAAATGAATTTACTTTCAAACTTCTTAATTAGGGATTGATAAAAGAAATGTAATCAACTATTAAGTCCAAACTCTGAAAATACAGAGACAAATAAAAGGACAGCAGGAACACGGTATCTGTACGTAAATAACAACAATGCTGTCAATTTCGTCGTATAATCAATTTGGTGGATTTTCTTTAGTGGAAAATATTTTTTAACCACTTTCTTTTAATGTAGAAAACCTATTAATAAGCTATAATAATTAGATGATTTTATCCGTACATCAAAATGTGAAATTGCTGCTCTGTGTTTAGCCAAAAATATATTTGCACCTTACCAACATTTTCATCTATTTTTGTTGCAATTTTAAGTCAATATTCATGAAAATTGTCACCAGTAATTTATATGACAAGTTTCCTTTTAAAACGTCGCCATGCTTACCGTCGATGTCGATAATGGTTCTGATCCTATAGGATGGTGTATGAATTATATTCAGCTTCTGTGACATTGTGGCCTAGAACCAAGCAATTTTAGTTATCTTGACAGAAACTTATCTATTTTACAATAATTTGCATGTTCCTTTTTGTAATTAACCTGATTCTCTATATATTCCGTATTCGCCGAACCGTTCCTTGTGAATTGTTTGTGAAACACAAATACCTGTAATGAAATTGAATTCTACGAATGTGATTCATTGGCCATTCCAGCACACTGCTCAGAATAACGTAATATATTTAAATAAACTTTAAGGACCTATCACTTGTTCCTAATAGCATTCTAACAGCTCTTATGCTCGTTTTCGAGGCAGTAACTTAAAATTTCGTGAATTCCTTTTCGTGTTTTAAAGTTCAGTAAGATTTATATTAAATATATATATATATATATATATATATATATATATATATATATATATATATATATATATATATATATATATTGTAACGGAAAGGCTAATTTTCGTTTGCTGGGTAAATAAAGAAAACCAGGACCCCTATTCTGAGTGTCTCAACTAAATATATTGAAGTGAGATTTGAGATAACGATGACGTACCACTAGTGAGACGCGCATGTGAGATCTTTAGGGATTTTTCTGACTTCAAGTTTACAACACTTGTTACAATTATTATTTTAAAAAGATTTAAAACTACAGTAAATACAAATATTATATATATAATAGCCCGGAAATGTTTGTAAGTGAGTTTTAAACAATGAAAACACAAAATACAAAAAACACAAAGAGACCAGCAAAAGATTTCACAAGTAATAAATGGGTAACAGTCAGTTCAAGCGATTTCATTAATCTCTGCACTTGTACAAAGATGTCATGGCACACAACTAATAATCTGTCAATTTTCTCACTAGTAACTTTTCTGGTCCCACTACCTACCGAGGTAGTGAGATAAATTTACGAATTGATTGAGATCCATGACGCATATCATGTTTACGCAATGAATCCAATAGATGGCAACAGCGTTTTTGAGTGAGATCTGATTGAGTTGAGATACTCAGAATAGGTACCCAGTAGTGTGCTCTAGTGCTAATTTTAAGTACATGTAGAATGTTAATTACTAGGTGCTATCGTTCAATCTTAAATTGCTCTCTTTTATTTTCGAGCGTTGAAACGAGACACACGTGTCAGTCAGTGTTTTCAAATATTTCGTTCACTCTTTGATTTAGTGAAAAGGAATTTGTATAATTCTAAAGTGTTTCGTCGTTCATGGGATAAGTACTATTTTATTCTATATATATTTGGTCGCTTTTTGAGTGCAATTGGTTTTACTGAGAGCACGTTTTTGAGTTATATTGAATTTGCATAATTCTAAATAATGTTCTGCCATTTTTGAGTATAGTACTTCGTTTTATACTTGGTTTATTTTGAGTTATATAGTAAATTTGAACTAAGTTTGCAGTATATAGAAATTTTGAGTACGAGGTCATGAGCTAATTACTTCAATTGTTTTATTTATTATTTGATTTGATTTTGTGATATTGAGTGATTTATATTTTGGTAGCGCTGTATGCGTGATTAATTGATTTTCCAGTATATTTAAATTTGAGTTTATTATCGTACTTATTATATTTTTGGTATCGTTGATTACGGATTTATTGAGTTTGAGATTAATTGATGTATTGAATTATCCTTATTTTCTTTTTACCGCTTTGTAATATATTTATTTCATTTTCTTATTTTTGAAATTCAACTATTTTATTTTGTTAATTTGAACTACCTTGTTTTATTTCACTAAACCACACCTTTGCCAACGTCGAAAACCCACCCATTCTTCACTGAGCTAACCGCTGGCCGATAACATCTCTTTATGCGCGAAAAAGGCCAATTGTTTCGTATATATATATATATATATATCCATTTCTATTTCAAGAAATGTTTTTGATACTTGATTTAGGATATTTCACAGCGTAGCTCGTATCTCTGGAGACTTGAAAGTGTCATTGGAACATTGTATCAATCCTATAGGTTACACATTCCTCGCGTCATCATCATCAGCATAAGGATATCTAAAAAAAATTACGATAAAATTTTATTTTATAAATTTGCTTTTGTGTTATATGTACTTAATATCTAATTCAACAAGCATACTTGAACGCACCAATATTGTACGTCAAGATAGATAAATTTTAGAAGAATTCTGTGAAAAAACAGATTATTAAGAATAAACAAAAACATTCACTGCTACTACTACTCAAGAGATATATCAAACATGTATAAACTTGATAAATAAATTCAAAACAAAAATTTATAATTTATTTATGGTTTCGCAATCTGAAGAAACTTTATTGAAACGAAGACTTGTTTTTTCTGATGTATTCTAAGGGTCGTATTTAAAATGGTATTGCTTATGCCCTAAAATGACTTTAAAATAGGATGTTAATAAGCCTGTCCTAAAGTGCTAGTGTGCTTACGCATGGCTCGATTTAACGTTCACCTATCATGAAGATAAATATTTGTGTCTTTAAGTATAAATAAAAATATACCAGTGGCACTTAATTCGAGCTAGGTAGCTGGGAAAAATCATTCCAAGTTCTAAATTTTTTCTTTGGGAATATAACAAAATTAATGAATACTCCAATTGGAGGATACATGTATTAGAATATACAAAAAGAAAAATTTATAGAGGAAAAAATTATACAAAATGGTGGCTTGTCAGAGTCATATGCTAACAGTGTTTTCTTTTAAGGCGCTTAACGGGGGAAAACGTATCTCCGAAATTATTAGACTTAGAACGAAAAACCAAAAAGCTCGTTAATTTACAACATTCAATCTATACAATGCCTTAGAATTTTTTTCGATATATTGATTTTTGACAAAATGGCACGTATTTGAAGTAAAAGTATCGATTTTCGAGTGCTAATTTCGTGAAAAATTCCTTTTAAAATCAACAATTTTCAAGATATAGAAAAAACTCTAAGTCACCGTATAAATAAACTATCAAGGAATATACAGTTAAAATTTCAAATCGATCCGTTAAAAATTGAATGAGTTCCCAACATAAATGCACTATTAGACAAACTAGGTAAATGTCAATATTTTTCCACTCTAGATCTTGCATATGGCTTCCATCAGATTGAAACACACAAAGACGACATTCAAAAAACCGCATTTTCAACCGAAAATGGACATTATGAATTTCTAAGAATGCCATTTGGTTTAAAAAATGCACCCGCCACCTTTCAACGTGTAATGGACAACGTGCAAAGAAATTTATTAAATAAAATCTACCTCGTCTATTTAGATGACGTCTATATTTTTAGCACAAGTTTACAAGAACACCTCGAAAGTTTGCGAGCAGTATTTGATACATTAAAAAGGGCTAACTTAAAAATCCAAACGGACACGTGGTAACAACCGAAGGGGTCAAGCCTAATCCAAATAAAATTTCAGCTATTAAAAATTACCCAATTCCTAAAACCACAAAACAGATAAAAGGTTTCCTTTGGATTATTAGGTTACTACAGGAAATTTATTCATAATTTTGCCGATATCACTAAACCCCTAACTAAATGCTTAAAGAAAAGAGCCGAGATAAAAATTACAGATCCCAAGTACGTTGCATGTTTCAATACATGTAAAACCCTCCTAATTAACGAACCAATCCTCCAATATCCTGATTTCACAAGGCCATTCAACCTCACGACTGATGCTAGTAAAATCGCCAGTGGTGCTGTGTTATCACATGGACCAATTGGTTCAGATTTATTTATTGCTTATGCAAGTAGAACGTTAAACGATTCTGAACTAAATTATTCAACTATTGAACAAGAACTCCTTGCAATAGTTTGGACAACCAAATATTTTAGACCTTATATATTTGGCAGAAAATTTAAAATCATAACTGACCATCAGCCTTTACAATGGTTGTTCTCCCTTAAGGAGCCAAATTCTAAATTAGTTCGCTGGCGGTTGAAATTAGAATAATTCGATTATGAAATCACTTATAAAAAAGGTAAACTAAACACCAACGCAGACGCTTTAAGTCGCATCCCACCATCTACCGAAAAATTTACCCATAACCTACCACATGACAAACCACAACTAACCGAAAATAAGAACACTGACAAAATTAACTATAAAACGTCCGCTAATGACACACCACTCATGGAAATTAATGCGAATGAAACAAACGATACAAATTGCGAAGACTTCTTTAACTATATGGAAGACTTCAACAAACAATTTGAGAAAAATAATCAACACGACAACGGATCTCTGAACCCGATATGACACAAAACAATAGCGAAGAACAAAACGATACAGACGCAACTGTTCACTCAAATCCCGAACACCAAAACATTGGTATCCCTATCATAGAAAGTCCCGTTAACATTGGTAAAAACCAACTAATTTCTTAAAATACACACAGATAAAATGAGAATCCAAGTACAAATTTCAAAAAATAATTTCGAAAACGATATAATTGATTTTATTAGAGAATTCGTAGTACCCAAAATAAATTATCACCTTTATTTTGTACACCCTATATATGTAAAATTTAGTGTGACTTTGCGAAAACATTTCAAAAACTCTGAGATATATTTTGTTAAATGCAATAGTAAATTAATTGAATTGGAAGGTACATCTGACATATCCGAAACTATAAAGAACTACTACGAGGGTAAAACAAATCACAGAGGAATCCAAGAAATCCATAACCAAATTAAGAAAATTTATTATTGGCCTAACCAAGTTAAAGATATTAGCGACTACATAAACCAAAGCGAAATCTGCCTAAAATCCAAATACGAACGTAATCCCATAAAAACCAAATATATCACTTCAACCCCTAGCAAACCCTTCGACACAATCCATATAGATAGCTTAAGTTTAGAAAATAATAAATTTCTCACAATCATAGACGCATTTTCTAAATACGCTCAAGCCTATCGAGTTGAGTCAACAAATGCAATCGAAATATGTAATTAATTAACTAGATTCTTCTCACACCATGGAATCCCCAAATTAGTTATATCAGATAACGGTTTAGAATTTAAAAATAATCTTCGGAGAGAATTATTTATATTACACAAAATCGAAATACACTTTATCAGCTCCCAACATCCAAATTCCAACGGCCTTGTAGAACGATTCCACTCTACATTGATCGAACACATTCGACTATTTAACTTACAAGATAACTTCAAGACTAATACTATCGAAAATAAAACAAACTTCGCAGTATTAGCATACAACAACACAAACCACAGCTCCACCGGTCTTAAACCAATTGATGTTATAAATGGACACTTTGAACCAAATTCACCTTTAGACGTAGAACTAGAGAAACAATTTACACAAGACTATGTTGAAAATCATCGAGAAAAAGCTAAATTAGTTTACGAAAACATTAACACAAAACTACAAAGCGGCAAAGCAAATTTGATAGAGAAATTAAACGAAACGCGAGAAAATTTACCGAAAATTCCAGAAATTGTATATGTACATAATAAGCAAAAAGTAAATAAAACAAAACAAGGAAAATTCAAAAAGGAAGCAATCGCAACAGTTAACAAAAACTTGAAAACTGCAATAATTAACACAAACCCTAAAGACAATAAAAAACAACCAAAGATTAATTTATCAAATATTAGACGGCCTAGAAAACCGAATAAAACCACTAATCAAAATTCCGTTCTTGCAGGGCCCTCTACCTCACATGGGTCTACGGACTAAAAATCAAAAACCTTACACAAAATACCGGACTTTTAACGCTCGACCTAGGACCAGCAAAATTACAAAAATCAACCCATACCACCTTACACTTTTATGACCTGCAACCCATCCTCGACCAATACAACAATTTAAAAATTCAACATCATAACCTCAAACAAACTATATACGTAACTAACGTTAGTTTAGCAGAGTCTATCAATTACGATAAAATGAATAATTATCTCCAAACCTCTATAGATGATAAGTTTAGTCACTTAATTATTAACTATGAAAAACCTAGATATAAGAGAGGATTAATAGATGAACTAGGATCCACAAAAATAGTAATCACGGGAAATTTAGACGCAGAAGACGAGAAAAAATATAATTCAATCTTGAACCATTTAGAAAAGAATCAACATAAATTAAGTAATCAAATAAAAAATCAATACTCTGTCAACCATCAGTTGATAGAACAATTTAATAAATCTATCGAAACAATAAATCTTAACGAACAAGAATTAAAATTAAAAATTGAACGGCTGCTGCACATAGTTATAGGTGAAACTCAGTTTTTGAATAAACTGACTATTCAATATATTTACAACCAATTAAACACTGTGTTTAGTATGATTTTTAATATGTTACAAGAAATAGAAAATTCAATAACTTTTTGCAAATTTTAAATGTAATATTATATCAAGTATCAACAAATACCAAAATGAGAGAAATTGTATGAACTACTTCATTCACGGCTGTAACAAATTAAATAATGCTTTGCATCAAAATATTTAAATTTGGTCCTACTTATTAATTAATTATGTATTATCTTATACATTATGTACCATACACCAAGTATATTAGATATACAGATTTTTGGAATCTGGAACACTTACATGAGAACGCTTTGTAATGTTTTCATGATTCTAAGAATACTAAAGCTCTTCTGTATATTGTGTGGCGAGCTAAAAAATATATTCACACGGGTTAACTGTAAATTTTCTCGAAATAAAAGAAGTTTGCTGTACATATTTATGTTTGTCATGTTTACAATTCCTGGGACAGTAGACGGACGTACGTGTATGTAATATCTAATTTTTCTCGAATGTACATATTTGGGATTTATTTTTCAGCACTAAATATATATATATATATATATATATATATATATATATATATATATATATATATATATATATATATATATAGCTTGCCGTAATACTGCGCACCAATGCAATTTAAGCATTAATATGTTTATATATATATATATATATATATATATATATATATATATATATATATATATTAATGCTTAAATTGCATTGGTGATTAGTGCGCAGTATTACGGCAAGCTGTAAGCATAAGTGCCTGTGCCACTGGTTGTTTAAATGACAATAGCTTTGAATAGTTGCTCTGTAATCAACATATAAACATAATATCAGTAAATTACGACTTTGACAATGTGTTTCGTAATCTACCAGAAGGTATTTGTTATAAAGAGTCCACATAGTAACGGCAGTGATAAATAACAGATCGCGTGAACAGAACAGAAGCCAACGTTCGTAATAAACATTAAGAAATTGGTGGCAACGCTGAAGTAGTAGGTACTAGCGGTCACACTAAAACATCGCCAACTGCAATGGGTTTATGATAACGTTACTACAGCTCATATTATCCATTGGCACAGTTGCAATGTCGCTGGGCCGCCATTACGAAATATATATTGCATAACTAACACTATTTTGCTAAATATTAACCATGTTTATATTTTAATCATTATATTCGTTTCCTTGAGTTAATTTAAAAGTATTCTAGAGATTATTTAAATTGCAGTGCAACCACTGATAATCTAGTAAAGGACAAATCTTTTTAGTATTTTGCTCCGCTTAAGAGGGAACAACACGGTGACGGCCGAAAAAATTGCTTATTTTCTAGAAATTTTTTCTCTGAACTTAGAAATTGTAGATTGATGGGGTTTGCTGCATCAAATAAGGTATTGAAAAATAATAATGGCTTGATGCTTTTCTTTGCATTCTCCAGAGGCAGCTCAAAGAAGAGGTAGCCTCATGGTTATGGATGTAGCGATGAAAATAAATATCAATAAAAAAAAAATATCCTACGTACAACAGAAGCCAATTTTATAAGCTTCAAGTAAAATTAAAAGAAAAAAATATCCGATGTAAATTGTAGCGTGGCCGTCCAGCCCCATAGCAAAAAACAGAGATACGCGTTTAAAGCGGCGCAGCGTTTGGTGTCGTGTCGTCTTGTTCGATTTCAAAACGATTTGGAGGACAATCTTGTTTTCTTTTGTCCTGTTATTGTCGTTTAGGGGTTAATCTACTACCCATTTCGATCCATTTTCACTTTAAAATTTCAACTAATCACACTAAAAATATTATGAACGACCATTGTCAGCTATGGGCGCATCAAAGGAAAATGCGGTATACCTTCGTTATTTGTACGAATTTCAGCATAATATTTTAGGGAAATATTCTAATAGATATATTCTTTAAAATTATATAAAATAGAAAAATAGTTCTTTTTTCTAAACCGTCACCGTGTTCCCCCTTAAAATACCACTGATAGCTGATATCACCAAAAATCTAATAATTCAAGTTGAAGTCTAAGTCCATTATCGATTTCTCAAGCTACTAAGTAATTTCTAATTTCATATAAGTACTACCAAAGTTAGGCACTGGTTGACTACTGAAATTTTCAACATAGAAATAATTGAGTTTACCAATAAACTGGATAATTAATAGATATCTCGGCGATTTTACGATCGTTGGGTCGAAAAAGTCGATTTGTCATTCTTTTGTATTTTTCGATAGTTGGAAGTGTGTAGATTATGCCGTCAAAGTGATTTTTGTGATAATCCCCTGGGATAACTGAATAAATGTAAGATGAAAAATATTAATGGTATCCAGTATATATATGTTGTAAATCTTTAAACGCGTTCTGCTCGAAACTACTTTTATCAAAGTGGGCAAACTATATTCTCAGGAACTACTCTACCGTTTTGCTTGTTCTTTGTTTTCAATGAAAGTAAATACTAGTAGCTGAAGCTTAAACCAACAATATGTATACCATTTTATAAATAATTATTATATATAGCGCCCTAAAGTGAAAACTAAAGTCGTAAAAAATACGTTTTTCTTCACACGGCAGCCATTTTGTCAAGTATTTACTTTTTACATCACATGTTAGTATAAGTTCCATAGAATTGTATACGCTATTAGAATCTAGCATTAAAATTGGATTCAGATGACCCGTTGATGAGATACGAGTTTGCCCATTTAGTGGTAACCTTGACATACTCTCCGCGTTAACTAGGAAAGTTTCATATATTTTTTGTACGAAAAAAAGTTTAATGTAGAAAAACTCTAAATTGATACCTTTACCCTAGCCTCAGGAAAAAATAGAATTAATAAAAAATATGCTATTTGTGGGACAAAGATTTTAAGAAAACTATAATATTTCTAATTCATCAAATCATCTATCAATTGAAGTTCATAGATGATTAGGCACAAACATATGCATTTAGATAACTAGAAGTATGATTAAGTTTCATATACGAATGTATGTATATAAATAAGTCTTGTTTTCACAAAAAAAAAATCAGGCTCGAGATTTTAACAAAAATATACTTTTCGATCATCCTTAAATCGTGTTTAATGTCTGTGTTTGTGTGTCTGTTTTTGTTTCTGTCTGTAGGTTTATAATCGCTATACAGGAAGAACTGTTGATGATAAAATTATAAAACATTAAGCTTAAGACCTGTATAAGTTCCGAAAGAAAACCATTTATTTTTAGTATCAATTACCTACTTAGCCAAAGGAAGTGGTTTATTCTTGCTATTATTTCAATATTTTGAAAATGGCATGAATTAGACAATAAGTGAATATAATAAAAGTTAAAGAGATTCGAATTTCTAGCAACTTTTGGTTGAAAAGTTATTTCTTATACAGTGGAAATTCGCATTTTTCACATTTACGTTTCCTTAGTGACTTACTATTGACATTGTTTCAAAGTAATCGTAGATACAATTTAAAATAAAACTAAGTTATATATATTAGGCGGGAGTGAATTTTTTTTTTTTTTAATCTTGGTGGCCCATATGTGCAAAACTTGTTTTTTGGGACACTCAATATGTGTGCGAAATTTCAGTTACATATGGTGCCATCTTCAGGTTCCTAGACATCGAAAATTAAAAAAATTAAATTTAAATTAAATTTAAATTTTCTATGCCCTATATGTGGAAAAGTTGATCTTCGAAGTACCTAATGTGTATGTAAAATTTGAGTTGCTCACAGCGTCATTGTTAGGTTCCTAGATGATATTTAATTATAAATATTTTCACTAAAATTACTTATTTGTATCATATGCCGTGCGAAATATCTATAATTAATTTCTTCTGTAAATTTGACTTTGTATAACAGTACTGTTCATTAATGTTCATCCTGTGATTAATCACTTAATCAGTTATGAACAAACAGTGACATGTCTTTGTCTACTTGTTGCATAACTACGAAATATCAGAACTAGAAACAGACAAGTTGGTGCTTGTCGTGTGTGTGTGTAAGATCTATGATAATCAACAGTACGTCGTGAGTGATGGGAAAGTGCCAAGCAATTATTATTGTGTTCTTCATTTCAGTCATTAAAAACTACTAATTTAATATAACAATTGTGTAAAATGCCTAGAACTCGTAGAGATACTGAGTGTGAAGTGTTTGGTGCTCCGACAGAACTAAAAAGCTATGTGCTGCCAACTTATTTGGATATCATGAAAGCTTATTTATTTATTAGAAATGCACTGAAAGAAGAAGCGAATAATAAAGATCCAATTGTTGGAGATGTGTCTAAAAAGTTAATGTGTGGTATAAAAAATGTGTGGAAGAAAGCATCCTTGCCTGTTGTTTCTGATCAGCAGATTTTGCATAAAATTAAAACGTATAATGAAAAATACAAATCAATTAAGAAAAACTTAAAATCAGCATACATTAAACAAGCACTGGCGCTAACGCAGTGCCGTTCCGTCGAGCCCGGTCACAACAATAAATACAAAACTAAAAGCGTTAGCAAATATTATAGTACAAAATGTCAATACATTTTGTACTATAATATTTGCTAATGTTGTTATGACATTTCATCGGCATTTAATATGAAATTAATAAATTTCTAAGTTTACGTATATAATTCTAAATCATCGACATTATACTCACATTGCCCATTGAACCAATCTAATCAATTATGATCCTGACATTTATTTATTCCTGTACCATAACAATATTATTTTCCATAACCCCACATTTAAAATTGCACACATCCACATGGGTAACGTTAATATCGTTCGTTTCGTGATTTGCCAAGGATATTGATAATTATTTGATGAACATTTCCTAATTTTATTAATTAAAACACAGAAGCAAATGGTTTATACATTGGAAAATATAACCAAACAAATTACTGTCACATATGCATAACTTCTTTATTTCACTAACAGATGGCGATCAATGTCTGATATACATCAAAATATATTTATATTATTTTTTTAAGCCTATTCACAGCTCACATTTTAAAGAAACTTTAATCACATAAAATATCTTAGAATTTTTAGTAGAAAATTCTAAAATTTTTAAAAGTTGACTAGGGCAGTATTTAGGAAGGTTTCAAATTTTGGGGGCCTATAACGCCGGCCCTGTACAGACGATTGGATTTAAAATGCGACGGGAACATCACGGGCATGGAAATTATATGAATACCAAATTTCATCAAAATCGGCCGGGTACCTTCAGACGAGTTGCGGTCACAAACTCAGGTCTTACGACGGACCGACCGAGTGAGCGAGCGAGATACATACATCCAAGTATATGAGTTATATATATTTTTGTTAAGATTTTTTTTCGATCCGAGAATGTACAGACACACGACCAATCACTATAGCTCTTTTGTACTTACTGTACGGCGAGCTAAAAATTTCTTGAGAAGCTAAATTTATTTAAAACTGATTGCCTGAAGCTGTTTGACATTTCGGCTTGTAAATGCGAATATTTCTGTTTGCCATTGTATAAGCAAAATACCTTCATCAGGAGAATTTAAAATTGACCAAAGAACAGCACGGAGAATGGTAATTGGTAAAATCGATATAGAAGCTACTAAAAAGAATCAGAAAAGACTGAATAGACAAACATTGAAAAATAAAAGAATGAAGAAGTATGAAAACGAAGAGCAATTGAATCGAAAACAGACAATAGAGATGTTAGAAGACAAATTAATTTCAAGTGCTAATGAAAATGAAGAATCTATATCTATTTCTAGGGACGACAACTTTGAATTTCCTTCAGCTGCTATTCCATCTACGTCGAAGACAGTTGTACTATCGCAAGCCAGAATAAAATTACCACATCTAGCAGAAGCTTGTGACAGAACAGGTATATCTGACAGGGCAGCATCAATTATAGTAAGTTCTGTTCTTCATGATATTGGGGTAATTACTAAGCAAGATCCTTCCAAAGTAATTGATAGAAGCAAAATAAGACGAGAACGGAAGAAACGCCACATAGATATTCGTAATACTTGCAATGAAGATATTGAAATAAATGCAATTTAATTTGACGGAAGAAAAGACAAAACTCTTCTTGTAGAAAAAATTGGTTCGATATATCACAATAAAACTATTACTGAAGAACACATTGTTTTGATTTCTGAGCCAGGAGAAAATTATTTAGGTCACGTTACTCCAACAACGGGGAAAGCCAACAGTATTAATACAAGTATATTAAACTTTCTGCAGCATGTATTAAACACTAATTTACAAAAAATAGTGGTAATTGGATGTGACGGAACCGTAGTCAATACGGGAGTAAAGAACGGTGTCGTAAGGCAACTTAAGACAGTTCATTGGTTCATATGTTTATTACATTGTAATGAGTTACCTCTGCGTTTCTTAATGGAATACCTAAATGGTAAAACTAATGATTCTAAAGGCTTCTCTGATGTCCTTGAAAGAGCACTTGTTAAATGTGAAAATATGCCTGTAGTTACTTTCGAAAAGATACATGCAAAACTGCCTCAGGTTACGTTTAAAGATTTAAGTACAGACCAGAAATACCTTTATGAGATATGTTCGGCAATTTCAGAAGGTAAAGTATCCTTTGATTTGAGTCAAAGACAGCCAAGAAAAATGGCTCATGAAAGGTGGTTGACAATCGCTAATAGGATTTTAAGATTATACGTAGCAACTGAGACACCTTCCGAAGAACTATTGATTCTAACAAAGTATATTGTTAAAGTTTATGCATTTACCTGGTTCGAAATTAAAACTAAACCCTCATGTATGGATGGCGCCAAATATATTTTTACTATGATCAGAGAATCACGTTATTTATCAAATGTACTAAAGGCAATCGTACATCCAGTTATTCAACGCAATGCATATTTTTGTCACCCAGAGAACATTTTATTGGGCATGTTAGCTGATGACTGAAAACATATTCGTGAATTGGGTTTAAGAAAAATATTAAAATGTAGATCTAAATGCGACACTAATAAAGGAATTCGGCGGTTTGAAATACCTAAATTAAACTTCGAAGCTGAAGACTATTTCAGCTTGATCGATTGGGTGTCTGTCCCTATAAACCAACTACCATTAACGAGAAAAATATCAAATCAGAATTTGCAAATAATGATTTTAGATGTACCTGAGAAAATTGACATATCAAAATATCCCTGTCATACTTAAGCGGTAGAAAGATGCATAAAAGTGGTGACTGAAGCTTCGGCTTCAGTCTATGGACACGAATCGAGAGATGGATTCATACATGTAAGAATTCTATCACGGAAAAATTTACCACAATTTGAAACAAAAAAAAAAGAATTCGTTGAAACTGTTAGAAAATGATGAGGTGAATTCAATAATTAGTTTTTTTTTTTTTTTACAAATAATATTTGTTTAAAATATTCTAGCGTGACGATTTCTCAACTCGTTCCGTAATGAAGGTTGAAATAACAGACTAAAAAAATAAATGATTATGTAGACTAATTTATAGAACTGCAATGCAAATTTTGTTATATAGTAAATAATGTAAAGCAAACTGTATTTTGTTTTTAATATAGGACCCTCAAGACCTTAATTCTCTAACCTCAACTTTTGTCCGATCATTCGAAGAACAAATATGCAACTTTCTATCACATAGGCGTAACATAAGAAAATTAAAATCGTACAATTTCACATCGGCCTAATATATATGGCTTAATGTATCTAAATAAGAATAGCAAATTTATGTTAATTTTCTGTAAATATTAAATATTATTTGATTCAAAGATATTCATGATAATATAACAGTTTCATTCTTTACAAATTTAATGTTGATCTTCTGTCGTCCGAGTTTATACGTATTATGTAATATAAATGTTATTAAATTTTAGACCTAAATAAACAGTCGCAGATATTTACTTACCCATTATTACGGCCCTGCGTGACAATATGTCAAACAACAACGCACTGTATACAGAAACGGCAAACCACCCGAAAACTTGAAAGACCGCACATTCCACTTCGCGAGTTTAGACAGGAACTAAACCACTGATTTAGTAGATTGCGTATGTTTGTAATGTTAAGTGGTTGTTGTGCCATATATAGGATCCATAACAGTAATACGGTACATATACCGTGCTTATTTCAAATTGCTTGCCAATTCAATCGATATATAATTAAGTAAGATAAGTTCGTAATTATGGTTTGAGTTGAGATTGACCAAGTTTCATCTCGTTCTCGCGGCATCAATAGACGAATTATTTTTACTTTCTTATACGCAGTAATTAGTAAGTCTTGAAATCATGACAAATTCGAGATGGCAACGGATATGCACGATCTTTGGAATGACGTCTGTGTCTGTAAACGCTCTAGAGCCAAAATTGTCTTATACGCTGTAATAAGTAAATCTTGCAATCATTAAATTTAAGACTTGTATATTGTCTAAATGTGCAGCTCCTATTTTTGATAAGAATACTCAAACCGGAAGTGTATGTAAACACTTTGCATTTTTTGACCTTTCTCTAATATCACTATAACGGATGCACTATTGATAATAATAATCAGGTTCATAATGAAGGATATTAATATTTCGAACAACTATTGTATAAAAAGTTTCTTCAAAAATGTACCATCACGAGAAAATTCCTACGGAAAATTTGAAATATCTTATTTATGTCATAGATGTATGGGGTATATATTTAATAAATCGTTTGAACTTTCCCTGACAACATTTTAACTGGGAAACAAAATGGAGTAAAATAATTTGATATTCAAAATTATTCAAAGTTATCTGTACAGTTAACAGTACATATTAAATATATAGATAAGGTCAATATTAAAGAAACAATCTATTATTTATATTGAAGAACAATATTTGATAAGGTAATAAAATAATAAGCTGAATGGTACAATTTCAGAGTATTTCTGTGGAGTATTGGTTCGTTTGACAGTTTATTTAGGATATATATATATATATATATATATATATATATATATATATATATATATATATATATATATATATATATGTATATATATATATATATATATATATATATATATATATATATATATATATATATATATATATATATATTTGTATTCCCCTTAATAGATGAATAAAGATAGTCGAGACCAAGAGCCAGCAATTTCAGAGTATTTAATCATTGCGGCCATTATACTTAGTTTATTTGCCATTGTTTATCATCGTTGTCTGTTACGGACCCGACATAAAACACACGGTATACAGTGCAAGGCAATAAAGTGGCCACGAGACAGCATTTTTAGGTCTCCTTCAGCCATTATTTCTTCAGTTTATGCATGGCTAGCACTTATATATATATATATATATATATATATATATATATATATATATATATATATATATATATATATATATATATATATATATATTTAAAGTGACAGTATAAGCAAGTCGAATGAAGGTCACTTACATGTGGTTTTAACAATTTTTGTTGAAAATGTTCTATTTGTAAGAGAAACGTATTTAAAAATTCGTAGTCGCCTCCATAGCAACCAGCAAATATTTCACTTAAATTTTTATCAGTTACTACAAAAAAAAAAAATCTGGAGTGGCCTGCACTCAACTTTCTTTTACGTAGTTTTCAATAGATAGATATTAATATACATATATATCGCAAACATACCAATTTAAAATTGACCTGAATTTCAAGTACTTATCGTATTCACTCTTAAACTGTCAAACTCCACAGAAAACTCTGAAATTGTTATTTAATTATGTTAGCAAATATAATATAAATTGATTCTATAATAATTTACCTGATACAATTTATTCTAATAAGAAATCAATATTTTAAATATTAATTCATACAGATAACTGTCAATGTAATGCTTGTTTGTTATCAATAAACAAGAAACAAATGATTTAACTCATGGTTGATTTGATTTAAAAATAATAAAATTTGTCACAAGTATAGGTATAACCATGGCAACGTAAATAAGATATTTGAGTTTTTTCGTAGCAGTTATCTCATAACTGGTACAATTTATGAAGAAACTTTTCAAACAAAAGTTGTACGAAATATTATTATCTTTCATTATGAACAAAACTATTTTTGCCGTAAGTGTAGCCGTTCTAGTGATATTGGAGATAGAACAAAAAATGTATAGAGTAAACATGCACTACCGGTTTGAATATTCCTTTCGAAAATAGGAGGTGCACATCTAGGGTATATACAAGTCTTAAGTTTGAAGTTTCATAATTTTTCGTTCGACATTTTGGCCCTAGAACGTTCACAGACACACACACACACAGACAGACAGACAGACGTCATTCCGAAAATAGTCACATTCGATTCAGTGAAGGTCAAAACATGTATATCCGCTGAAGTTTCGAGTTCGAAATTTTTCATGATTACAATACTTACTTATTACTCTGTAAAAGAAAGTAAAAATGTGCTGGTTCCAAAAGAAAAACATTAAATATTTACGTAAAATATGAAGTATTACAGATTTCTTTTAAGCAGATTTGTAATATTGTCTTGTAGTTATTTATTTGTATATGTTATATTTAAAAGCCGTTCTCATTCCGATTTATTTACTTTGATTAATGTAAGAATTTTTGTTTCATTATGAGTCAATTATCATTGAGAAGCATTTGCATTTGATTCTCTCGCTAAATTTATATGAATTGCCAAATTATTAAAATTTCATTTATAGGAGAAGATGGGGCAATTATTTTAAGGTTTGGCATTAAATTATTTAGAATTTGTATTAAGAAACAAAATAAATATTCACATTATAAATTATTCATTAATAATTAGATATCAATGTGCAAAACACCGATAATATATTAATTTCTTCACAAAATTAACAATTATACACGAATGGTTCACTAATAGGGCAAAACGGGGTAGTCCTTGGGGAAAGATGGGGTTACCCATATTCACAGGCAGAATAAACAAGAATGGATTTATCATTCTAGTTCACACCTGCCAACTCGGAATTGGTACTCAATCCATTCATCATTGGATTTGAAATATAGTTCACGGGCTATTTTCTAATTCATTTAGCTAGCCATTTTCTGCTATTACCATTTTTGTGCCAATTAGATCACATTTGTATGCAGATTAAGTAAATACAGCTGTCTTCCCGGATTACACCATTAAATCATTTGAACGTGCCTCAAAGAACAAGGAAAAATAAATAGTTTTTACTGTTTTATAACAAAACCTTTTACGATCAATATGATCACAGTGGACGGTAAATTAACAAATTAATTAGATCGAATATATCATTATTAACTATTCTATTTATTGCGTGGCGAAGCGTGCATCTACTGTAACACTGGCAAGTTAACAAGTTGTTATTAAAAATCATGGCTCCCATCTTCTCCTACTTACTAATTTTCAAGTCTGATTAAAATAACTAGCGTAAAAATAAGTTTTACTAACATAAATTATTCGTTCCTTTGCTTTAGTTTTAGATGTGCCAGGCATTTTTCTTTTATACTAAGGGTGAATACGATCTGTAACAAAAAAAAATGTCTCTGATTATAAAGTTGATGGCAATGTAACATAAAAAAAAAATAAATGCGAGTTTTTCAGGAAATGTAAAAAAATATTTTTTAAGCTACAATCAACTAATAACATGGTAAGAATTCCATTCTTGTTAATTAAAATACTACATAGTAAACTAAATTCGAGAGGTGTACGAATCACTATTTTCCAAATATAACGTTGTCGATTCACAATGAAATACGATATATATATTTTATTTTAACTTCCCTTGATGTTATTAATTATGCGATGAAGAATCAATTCATGTACAAACCGGAAGTAGTAAGAACATTTACAATGATTTATTTTTGAATAGATAAATTGATATTCTTATTGATTGATTAAGAAACAATACAGAATTGATTGCAACAACATCCTAACAGGCAAAACAAAAAAGATTCAAATAATTTTATATTTGTGATTTGACATAGGTTATCACAAATAGATCGACTGAGGACGTATTTCGAGTGTATTGGTTATTGAAAATAAATATTGAAAAACAGCAGATATTGATTATTATATTTGCAAATATTGATAATGTACCCGAATTAAATTCACAAATGTGTAATATCGAATAAGAATGTATCATCAACTTAGAGAATCTATCTCAACATCAGTACTGTTTTGTGAAGTGTGTAGAATGGTTGACAGCGTAATATTGCCGGAATTTCACCCATTCTGAGAAGTTTCTTGCAAAAATCGAATGTTTTCGTTCCAGTTATCTCGAAAATAGTGTGCGATTTTTTTCTTAATATTCGCAAACGCGTAATCTAAAGAATAATGAGTTTTTCTCTCGAGTATTATTTCTTTTAACAACAAATCTGTTATTTAGTATAGTCACGGCGATTTCTTCCTGTAATATCTATGTAAAAGAAATAGATTTACATACTGTAACGAAAAGGCTAATTTTCGTTTGCTGGATAAACACAGAAAACCAGTAGTGGGCTCTAGTGGTAATTTTGGGTATCTGTCGAATGCTAATTACCAGGTGCTATTGTTCAAACTTGAATTGTCCTCTTTTGTCTTCGAGCGTTGAAGCGATTCACATGTATCAGACAGTGTTTTTATATATTCAGTTCGCCCTTTGATTTAGTGAGAAAGAATTTGTATAATTCGAAAGTGTTTCGTCGTTCATCAGATAAGTACAATATTATTATATATATTTGGTCGTTCTTTTTTTTTTTAGTTCAATTGGCTTCACTGAGAGCACGTTCTCTTTGAATACGAGGTCATGAACTACGTACTTCAATTGTTTTCTTTATTATTTTGATTTGATTTTGTGAGATTGTGTGATTTATATTTTGGTAGCGCTGTATGCGTGATTTATTGGTTTTCTTGTATCTTTAAATTTGAATTTTATGTCGTATTTATTATATTTTTGGTGCCGTTGATTACGGTTTTATTGAGTTAAGCTTTATTATCGTTTCTTGCTTCACTTTTATTTTATTATCTATTTCTTTTCTATTGAATCTGTATCATCTTTTATATTGTAGTAATCGTGTAATATGTGTTTGATTTAGTTGGTTATTAATTTAGAGTTCCGTACGACAGAATAATTCAGTATCTTCAATTTAGAATTTAGTTTAGCATTTCTAGAGTCATTTTAGTATAAAATCAATTATATATTTTGAGAGCTAGTACGCTGTATATTTTATCGCCGATCGTTCATTCCCTACATCATGATACCGTTCGGTGTTACGAGGATCGACTGGAGAATTCTGTTTTAAACCTGCAACGCACCGACAACAGAACGAAGTAATAAACAGCGGTCACTCTGTATGACCTCATCCTGGTTCTCGAATTTTGTATTTGAATTTGGCATCTTTATTCAGTTAATATTTTGCTTTGTTATAATTATTGAGATTACTGTCGTATCTCTTAATTTAGATTGTTTAATTTAAAATAAATTTTGATATAAATAAGTTCCTCGACGTATATTTGATTTTTTATTTAATTTAACTTATTTGATTTATAATTCATCGTTGATTTAAATTCAGTTGCTTGATAACAGTGTTCGTTACTTATACTTTGTTGCTTCTTAATTTTGATTATTGAAATACCGATTTATTACTTTATTTATTTGATTGGTTTTGATTTAATTTAAATTCTTTTGCTTACTTCAGTTTTGTATTTCGATTGTGTATTTATATCTTTTTTTGTGTGATCACAAGCACCGTACAGATATCTAGTGAAGCCGTGAGAGAGCGGCTATCACGGCTGGTTCCAGGACGTTCTGTGATTTAACAGGACTGGCGGCCAAATTAAATAAAACAAATCCTGGACCAGTTCGTTGCCGAACACCACGCACACTTCTCCCACGGGCTCACTGGAGTATCTATTATATTATTTCTTTTTCTTTTCTTATTTACAAAATTGTATTTGATTATTTACATTGATTTTCTAAAATTTGGCAATTCACACTTTTATATGATGTTTCCGTTTATTCCATATTTGAATTTATTTAATAATCAAATCTAAAAGAGATTTGTGTTCTTTGGCTTTTGGGTTTAATTAATAATTGTGATTCATTTCATATATGAATCTATTTAGTATTTGAGTTTATTGTAATGATTTAATATTCAAGTTCAGTTTGATAATTGATTCATATTGCACAATTAATTTTTCGTCTATATTTCACTAACCACACCTTCGCCAACGTCGAAAACCCACCCCATTTTCACTGAGCTAACCGCTGGCCGATAACATTTATTTATGCGCGAAAAAAGTCAATTGTTTCGGGACAATACTTAAAAATATATTATAATAATCCATGAGTTATGTTTATAAATTATTTTGTATAATGCTATTGATGAGTTGTGATTACTGCTTAATATTAATTTTATTGGCTATGTATACGTTTTCAATAACTCTTCAAGGTAATTATCAGAAAAGAAAATGCATGGTAGAACGACAGGTTATTCGCTCTCCCCTCCATTAAAGAATGTTGCCAATCAAATAAAAATAAAGAAATAATTTTGTTAATGTGGTAAATCACTAGGAGAGTATGACAAAACGTTCCCTAATAATGGTTAAAAGACCGTTGTATTTAAAAAAAATCTCGTTATATGATATTATAAATGCAATCGCAATTTATAGATTTGAAAACAAAAATGTCAATCAGTCCAATTCTTTTTCAATCACGTGTCAATTGCGATATTTTCTTCTTGGATATTAATATGAATCTTTTACTTAATTCAAATTAAGTCGTAAATTTCGACGCTTTCCTTTTTCTCGTCCCTATATAAATGGGTAAATGATGTATGGTGCGAACTATACAAAGAAACATATTACTGCGTAGATCGTAAATTACACAGCCTTTGGCAGGTTGCTTACATTGGTTCAGGATTAGATGTCCAATGAAAATGAAAGACTAATTTATTATTTACATAAATATGCTCGGCTAAAAATTGTTCAATGTTTTGAAAATCGCACCAGGGATATATTTTTCAAGGTTACAAAACTAGTATCAGAAAATATAATATTAGATATTAGTATTTATTAAAAATTGGTAGATATGTATGTTCTACCGTACAGGAGATTATGTGTGTGCATTGCTATACGTCTATTATAAACCAAAAGAAAATTATAGTTTAATCATTTAGAAAATGAAGAGACATAAAAGATTCTTCTGATTGAAATACCCGAATTGAAATTTTATGCTACTTATTTAAGTTGATTGCTATTAAATATGAAGCATCGGTACAGGCACCAATGCCTTCAGGCCACTGAATAATCAATTCAGTACAATATATACCTTTTTAAGTAGATAACTTTATTTTTAATTATAAAATCTAATTATATCGACTGACTTTTGAAGAGATATTTTAGTCACAACAAAAATCGTAATTACTTTTGTTGGAAATTCTAAATCTTAAGATTTTATTTTTAATAAAATTATTAATGCAATACTTCTTAAGTTTATAAAATGTCATATTTTCTACAGATTCTTCAAAAAAATATTACATTATATTTTACATATCATTGTTATTATTTATATTTTATGTTTTTATGGCATCTTCGTTGTAAGTTTTAAATATAACATGCATTGGGGCAGGCACCAGTGGATCTAGCTCGCCGTACCAGCGAGCAACAATCATATGAAATACAATAATGAAATCGATAGCAATTGTTAATGTACAAAATGTATTGTTACAAGCATTTAATAATCACTTAATCAACAGCATCTTAAATTTAAATATAATTATTAGTAATAAATCTTTTGACCTTGAAGTTCACAATCTGTAAAAACGTTATTAATATAGAATAAGTTATATTTTTTTTAATATTTTTTTGAATAAAAATAATTTTTATTTTTATTTGTAATTTTTTATAGCTTCTGGACTCACAACTTAAAAATACGTTAATGTTGATAATTTAGGAGCGCTCTATATTTTTGGGCATTATAACTCCGAGGCAATTTAGTATAAACCATAACCAAGGAGGTGAATATTAATTTCAAAAATAATTTTCCTGTATATAATTCGGTTTTAAGAAACATTTTCAAACAGAACTTGTTAGATATTTTAATAGCTTTAAATTGTATATATTGTATATACAGTAGCAAAACAAAGCCTTTAGCCGTTCAGATATTATTTTCGAAAAAAGTAATTTTTCATCCATGCAGCTTACAAGTTTTAAATTTGAAGATTCACATATTTGTTGTTGCTTTTGGGCGTTCGCAGATACACTTACAAATACATACACAATCACAAATAGGTAGCATTTCAAAAATAGTCAATACCAATTCAGTGTAACCCACATCGAATATTACCGTTAAATTTACAAGTTCAGAATATTTCATTATTAAAATACTTCTTTTTTGAATACGTCCTAGAAATGAATAACCTGGGATTAAAACATAACCTCGCGTCCGAATTTATTATTTTAATGAAGAACTGCTTGTCGAGTTTTTGTTCTCATTTAATCTTTACTAAAGTCAAGGGAAAATCCAATCCTGTATACATGTCTCATAACCAGTGGCTGTCAACAGTTTTATTTATAGCGGGCAAAATAGGACAATAGATTATTCTTGTACTTTTATTGTAGGGGCGGATGATCCAGTAAATTAGAAACGTGTGAGTTTCTGTGACATGTAGTAGGCTGTTCTGCCCTGCTAGTTCGAAAGGGCGTTACTGCATTTTTATAGTTATGACGATTCTAGTTTGTCCAATACACAGATCTGTCCAGCTACATAGGATATAGTTTGTTGAAATAATATGTCATAAGCAATAATTTGCAGGCATCGACTATGTAATGCCCATCACATAACTAGGATATAAAGTTAATATTTAATTTAGGTAAAGTTGAGATAAATAGCGCTTGCAAGAAGGATGACGCACAAATCGCTGCAGGAAAGTTAGTGTAGTCGAGATACTTCGCTCTAGCCTTCTCTAGTTTTCGATTTTCAAGTTTTTGCTTAGAATTTTTTTTATATTGTTCTATAATTACCCTATTTTCAAATGTCCATAGCTTTTATTAAAATGACAAATTTAAAAATTCAAAACTAGACAAGGATACATTGACTATTTTTCTACCGGACTATTCTAAAAGTTTTATTCAAAAAAAAAATGCATAAGCAAGTATTTTAAGGGCATTGGCTCTTATGGCGCTACGATATTCGTGCGCTTTCCCCTTTACACCGACCTGTAAGGACGGTCAACCATGGGGATTCCTCTCAAAATAAAATATTTTATATTAAATATCTACGCTTCAAAAATTATAAATAATAAGATACACAAGCTTACAATATTTAGATCATTCCAGAATCTACAAAAAATTATAAGATTTCTCATATATGATCATAAAACGAAGCGGGAAGGGCCTGCACTCATCTTACTTTTACGTAGATTTCACTAGATATACGTTATATAGTGAAAACGTGTAAATCAACCGCTGACTAAGCTAATGCTATAGGATGTGCGTTAACGAGAAGCTTGCCTCCGCCGTGGGACCTTACGGCATCATGAGAAAGAGTAAAACTCAATCTCCACCACATCCCTTCGAAGGTACGAAGGTAATCGTTGTGCTCCTCACAAACTAGTGTGAATCAAGAAGCTTGCCTCCACCATGATATTTGCATGGTATCGAGTGAAACTCAATCTCCACCATATCTCCCCGGAGGTACGAAGCGATACGTTGGGCTCAGTCCTAAGGATAAACATTAAAGTTGGCAGGTAAAGGCACCGCTGGCAACATACCGGTAAATATATATGCTACATCGCTGGGCACTTTCTCGACTATCCCCCGCATAAAGCGGTTTAGGATAGGTGAAAATAACACATTTTGACATACACATAACGTACATTCAGGAAAATGGCTATCACCATTTACCTATACATATGATTGCAAGAATATAAATTTAAACAGACAGACTTGACTCACCGCTACTATTCTCCATACCAGATGCACAGGGCACAAATCACAAAAACACTACCATTCTCATAGAACAGCTAAACTGTACTGACAGAGAAATATCATAACCAATAGGTACTACGTATACTTCGACCGCCTCTGACCAGTCTCCCTACCGATCATTTCTTACAAGAAATGATATAAAACGCGTTGCATAATTGTTACAAACCGCTACTTGTAGATTTGTTGTAGTCGGAGGCTTATCGAAGATATTTAAACACTGATACCTTTTCTGCATGGCACTTTATCTCAATAAAACCAATAATAATGTCATACAATTACATTAGTATAAACATACAAAGATTCATACGTGACGGCTCGCGGAATTCGGGCTATCCACCTATTTAGGCTCTGAAATTAGCATACAGGTTTGAGTATAAACTCAGTGAGGAGCCAGTCTAATTCTCTCACACAAACACACACAAAATTTCATATATGTTTAACCCTTAACCATCCCACGCAAGTCAATTAGTCAACCTCATACGTAAGCGTATAGGTTACGTATGAGGGGCCTTCCGTGAGCGTCACACGCCTCACTCCAGCCAAGATGGGATCACCTCCTGAAGAACACATCATTCAGGGATGTCACCGTTGGGACCGCCGGATAAACCGGACTGGCCACCGTTGGGACCGCCGGAATTACCGGATTGGCCTCGTTGGGACCGCCGGATCTACCGAACTGGCCACTGTTGGGACCGCCGGGAGTACCGGACTGGCCTCGTTGGGACCGCCGGATCTACCGAACTGGCCACTTGTTGGGACCGCCGGGAGTACCGGACTGGCCTCGTTGGGACCGCCGGATCTACTGAACTGGCCACTGTTGGGACCGCCGGGAGTACCGGACTGGCCTCGTTGGGACCGCCGGATCTACTGAACTGACCTCGTTGGGACCGCCGGATAAACCGGACTGGCCTCTGTCAATAGTCATCATCCTCACACATTCAACACAACTCATATTATATATATTCAATTCTCTAGTATTATCTCAAGTCATTTAATATGTCTAGCTCATATTCTTTACGTTACTCCGTAATTATACTTCAATACTAAATCTGATACATCATTTCATTGTCCATATATTAATATTAATAACAATTCAACAGATTAGCCTAACTTCACACATTGATTCATACTCATTCATATTCAGTATAAATACATATAGTAGAATACCCAATTATCAATATACGTTATAGATTAGCTATCAACCTCACCTCAAATAATAATTCACAACACTTTTGTCACTCACTAAATCACTCTCAATGCACGACCTATTTCACTGGTAGATAGACTGTAAATGGTTATACGTTCTGAAATACAGAATTAAAGAACATAATATCCTATTTATAAACGGATATAGTTATAACACAAATTTTTAAAACGCATTGTAACATAATGCTATACTGAAAATTGCCGCTGACATAATTAGCGAGATATGTATGAACCCCACCACCACTTCGGGGTGATACAAATAATCTAAATTCAAACCAAATATAAGGATGCATTTGTCGAATAATTCATTACTTTGTTTTGAAATAAAATATTCAGATGATACAATAACGATAATAGTAAATGGTAAGCTTTAGAAGAACATATTTCAAGCAAGAGTAATAAGAATAGTCAGAGAAAATGCGTCCACAAAAGTTGGTGTTACGAGCAATACATTTTAATCAGATTGATAAGGGTTGTCTGCCACCCCAGTCATAGGATAGTCGTGACGTTATGTATGCATGAATATGCAGTATATTTGTATGAGTTTTGGTGACGTTATTCGGCACGTATATGTTCAACTCACCACTCACCAGGAAGACCGACCAACATGCGCAGCGGAAAAGTGTAGCAGATAAGTCCAATAGGACCTGCGTTGCACATAAATTCATATTTGACTAGTGTGGTCGCGTCGCATCGCAGAAAGCCTTAGAGGCAAACATAAAAAAAATATATATAGAAATCTCTGGCATTTTACGAGGTAAAGTATGGCCTTACGGGAAATAATATTTCAAGATATGATGTTTCAAGGGCTTACATGCATTATCTTGGGGCAACTTTTGTTCAAAGATTTTCTATGGTAAATCGTAAAAATAGAGAAAATAAACCCTCCGGCCAGAACATGTAATTCAAAAATTATTTCTGTCTAGTGGGTAAGTAAGAACACGAATATACACTGTACAAGTAGAACTGTAACATAAAATAAATATCAACACTACTTATCTTACCATTTACTTTCTTATACTAATAAATATAAGGAAGTATTGTGAAAAAGAAAAAACCCAGATATTTTAACGGAAATAGATGTTGTGCACATCATTTCTGACTATTTCCATATTGATGTTTGCATGTCTGTCTGCCTATGATCCCTCTACAACAAAAACTGTTCATAATATAATTATAAAACTTCAAACCTATGATATAGTTACAAGAAGAAAACATCTTGTTTTTGGTGCAATATTTTATCTGGAAGCAATGTTACTCTTGTCCCCTCTTTAATACTCTAAAAATGGCAAGAAGTAGCGAAAAGATGAATATTTGCGATTTTTTCCGACCAAACCATTAATGATAGAAAGTTGAAATCAAACAGACTATATTTGGTTTATATTGTCAAATTTTTTCAACTTGATTGGGGAAGAATTACGAGCACCACAGCAAAAACAGTGAAAATCATCGTTTTTCGAAAAAAAAAAAAAACATTTTTTTGTCAAAAAAATCACATAAATTTTTTTGAGTTTTATGTATATATAGATCAATTTGACTACGCTGATTCCAGAAATGGTGATTAAATTGATGCAAAACTGATAGAATTTGAATTAGCGAGTTTTGAAATTGTTGAAATGCCATTATCCATATAACTCGAAAATGGTAAATCGTATCGCGCCGCCGTTAGTAGATTTGAGTTCCCCGATACTTAAACACTCTATAAGCAAAGTTTCAGCGTTGTTGAAAACAAAAGATAATTTGGTCACATTTCACGAAATATTTCTGCTTGAAATTTTTATCAAACTTTGTGACAGAAAGTTGAAATTTTGAGGGTCAATCAGACTATATTTGGTTTATATTGTCAAAGTTTTTCAACGTAAATGGGGAAATGTTACGAGCTCCAATGCAAGAACAGTAAAAATCATTGAATTTCGAAAAAACGGCAAACCAAATTTTCGCCCAAAAAATCGCATAAAATTTTTCGAGTTTAACATATAATTAAATAAATTTGACTACGCTGATTCCAGAAATGATGAGAAACTGATAGAATTGGAATTAGCGAGTTTTGAAATTGTTGAAATGCCATTATCCATATAACTTTGCGATTTTTTTCAGACCAAACCATTAATGATAGAAAGTTGAAATTTGAAGGGTCAAACTGACTATATTTAATAAAAAATGTTCATGATGTAGAAAGTCTTCTTTGTAAATAATTTTAATAAACACTGCTTATTCATTTTATTCTATCCTTACGTGCGCTTTTACCCAGTATATGTTTTTTTTTAGAATTATTCAATTACTCAATAATTTTATAAATGATTTCTTCAATTTATTTCTCGAAATGTTGTTATTATATAACCTGCGACACAGATAAGACATTTTTGTATAAGGAACCATTTCCTTAGTGAGTTATCCTCAGCACTTGAAACAGGAAACTGACTTATGTATTTGGTGACAGGTGTTATTAATTGTCAACCAAGTAATACTTGTTTCACACTAAAATACTTATGCCTGATTGCAGAAATGTCAAGAATCAATAGTGTATGCGAAGTTTTATTCTCGACGGACTGATAAATTTTCTGTAATCGGGTATTATGATATTTACAAATACGCGCATATAAAATAAATGTAAATGTTGTGTTCTAGGTTTACTGATCATATAACCCTATGTACCCAATGTTTTAATAATTATAATGTTACCCTGTTTATGTCACCAAGCAACTGAATAACATAAACATTCAGTGTACTTTTCCGCATCAACCAAGACGGTTGTCAAATATATCTTTTACATTTATTTTTATTTATGTTATTATCTAACATTGATACATAACAGTTAATATACAAAATTGTTTATAAACTAATGTATATGAACTGCATGCATTGCCTTAGGTAATACTCGCATACTGCGCATGTATTGTAGAGGCATGCAATGTTCAACACTGGCATGAATCGGACGAGGGCGTGACCCTTGCCCCGGATGTAAGTTCCTGTGGGACTCTATATTGAGTCTTAAGATTTTTGATTTTGCTCGCCAATGTAAGTTTTGAAAAGGGGTGCATTATTGCCTTTAGGGTCTACTTTAAGATGACTTTCTTTACATCAACCCAGAGAAAAAAAATTAATATCTACTTAATATTTCTTACTTGCTTTTAGACAAATAAGGCATCCATTTGGCCTGAATCTTAAAGCACAGACACAAAATCAAGGAAATAACAGAAAAAAACGCTGGAGTATTTCTACCAATATATGAACTTCTTCAGAGAGTTTGAGATGATTGGTGGTGATGGGCTGAATGTCTTCATATGATGTTTGTTGAAGTGTGTGTAGGCTACATGTGAAATGTGTTGATATCTACTAACGTGTTTTCTCTCTAACTTCCCCTTTATACATTTCATGAATTGACTTCATCGAGCAAAAGATCACAATAATTAATAATTTATGAATATTGTCAAATAGTGGTTCAATGTTGCGAGAAACCTCAGTAACAATTACCATTATTGTAGAATACAGAATTGAAGGATGTTGTAAACAAAGGATTTAATATGTTGGAAATTAACTAGACTGATTTGGGGAAAGTAAATCTCATGAACTACAAGCTATTACAACCGCTGTAATCCTTAGGGATATTCTATTTAGTTTTACTCCCTCCATCGCTATTGACACATAGAATTATACTTGTGCATCATTTATTGAACAAGTGAAGAATATTTATCACTCCAAAAACGTAATGAATGATTGAATAATAATGTTGCAAACAATCCGTGTGTTATTATCATTAATATAATAACCCAGAAATGTTTGTATGTGAGTGTGTATGTGAGTGTGTATGTGAGTGTGTTGTGAGTGAGTGTGTATGTGTGGAACGCTTTTTTTGTAAAAATGCAGATTGGCATAGACGGGGATCGAACTCACGACCTCCAGGGTGAAAGGCATGACACTTAGCCACTGCACCATGGCGACTGTTAATAAAGTTATAAAAAATAATCAAATAGTTTATACTGAAATAAAACAATCACTACGATTCTGAAGTTCAGTCTGCTTTGAAATAGACAAAAACGAATCAAACGTCAGAATGAAATGTCAAAAAAGTTTTTGTGATAAATCTTCAATTCAAAGTTTAATCTTAAGTTTAAGGGGAGTAGCATGCTATAATTTCAATTTTTAAGTATATAATATGAAATAAGTGCATATTATTGCCTAATTATCATATATTTTTAGCAAATACGTGTTTCTGTACATTTATTTTAATTCATAGTTAATATTTTTGACTTCAAAATGGCCAAGAAGCAGTGATTTTTGAAAGTATGAATTGCGGTAAGATTTTATAGTTCGTCAAATTATAATAACTGCAAGTAAGTAAATTTATAATTCTGATTATTAGAGAAATAAAATCTTGAAGAGATAATTCAAACATATTTAGAAACATGTTTGGTTGGTAATTTTATTCTTTTATTTTTGATGGCACAATCCATTGTATTTTAGCATATAACTAATTATCATCACTTTTAAAACTGCCGTTGTGACACTGCATCAGTTTAATACTGCAAAATTCAGAATCTAGCCTGATTATTTAATTCAAAAACAATAATGAATCAAATGTCAAATCATTAAAAATGTTGTGTAAAAAGGATTTGTAATACATATTATTAGAATAATCGATTCAAATAATAAACAGCAATCGTAAGTAAATTTATAATCCTGTTTTTTATATACAATCATAGAAACTGTCTAAATGATACAACACATATGCACCATACAAGGTTAAAATCAAAGTTAAACAAAATTTTGTTTAAATTTATCGCATGTTACACAGTGCATGATAAGCGATCGATTAGTTAATCTCAGCATAGTGATCTAAGAACAAAATAGCGTTCAAAGAAAGAACTCGATTTTTTCTTTATTATTATTTGCGATGTGGAAATTTGTATTACTATTATAGTCAAACGATACAAAATGAAGAAAAACCGTGTTATTATTATTAAATTACATGAAAATTCGCCATCAATCAAAACTGACCTATGTTCTGTATACCATATGGGCACATGGTGCCCACGGGTGACCCTAGTATATTATATAAAGTATTACCAAACGCTAGAAATTCCAACAATATTATACAAATATTTTCTATATACATTTGTAGTTCCAAAAATGATCATATGATTATCGATCAATTCAAATATTTGTGGAAGAATCAGTTTCCAGCTTATAATAAAAGAATCTGGAGTACCCTTCACTCGATTTTCTTATAGTTTGTTCGACCATTGTCATGACACAATATCAATTGTGTGGTTACTAGGGAAACGTAAATGTAATTTGGCTTTTTTCAAAGGTTATTTTTCAGTAAATGGTATTCTTTTCTAAAAGAACTTCTCATACCCAGAAATGCTAGAAATATTAATTTCTTTAACTTTTATAAGGTTTAATTTTCTCTAACTAAATTGCCTTTCAAGTTGTGTAACAAATATGTCGAATAAAGGACACTTCCGGTTGAAATATTCTATTAAAAAATTGACATTTCTTGAGAAATACAAATCTTAAATTCATAACATCTTATTTATATGCTTATATGCAGTAAAGCATTCACAAACACACAACCGCTAAAATAATAGAAAAGGAAGGATTTGTCAACAATGATTAAATGTTATCTTTTTAGCTCGTCAGTCGTGCTGAATGCATAAGCTATAGTAACCGGCCGTGTGTCTGTAATTTTCTTGGTTCATACAATTCTTATCTCGTCGCTTTTAATCCAAAAAAATATATTTAATTCATAAGTTTCGATGTATGAATCTTGCTCGCTTGGTTATTTTGTATGTTATAATTTGTTTTATGGGGGGCTCCAAATTTTTGGGCCATATAACTCCGGAAGTATTGACGATTGAATTAAAACTGTGAACGGATTCAAATGGGATGCCATATAATTTGCGTAACAAATTTGGTTCAAGTCGCTTCGGTACCTTCAGAGGAGTAGAAGGCACAACGACTAACATCCAAGTAATTGAGTTATATATATATATATATATATATATATATATATATATATATATATATATATATATTTGCATTGAAAGTGACGAGACAAATACTTTTTGTTAGTTATTTTTTTTAATTCGAGAATGCTACAAATACACGACCGACTTTAATTCTTCTGTATTTCGTACGGCGAGCTAAATAAGCAATAATAAGGGAAGTGTGAAGTCTCCATATTTAAGGTCACTTCCGCCGGAAGTATATTGGTTATTGGATTTAATATGAGATGTAAACTAATTGGGCATTCATATTATATGTAAAGCAATTTAGTTATATCGGCCCAATTCCCTTTGAAGCCGAAATATATTTAGGTTTTAGGACCAACCCAGCGAGCAAGCGATCGACATTCGTTTCAATATTTTCGAAATTAATAAATCATTAAACGAATTTCTGTGCAAACATTATTTGCTATTGAATATATCACAGGCACACGGCTGAACATAGTTCTTCTGTAAGACAAGTTAAAAATATTTGCAGTTTATAAGGCTGTAACAGATAAAGTATTACACAGGGGAGTAATAACATGTAATTTCAAAGTGTCTTTAATAACAAATCCAATAATTATTATGGACTTTAAAAATTAAACGGCCAGTAGCACATTTAATCATTGGATCCTCTTCACTCATCTCGATCCGTTAATTCTCGCAATATTTTAAACTCTTCAATCTGCTCGCATGCGACCATTTCGTGTTCTCAATTTGCTGAAACTCATTCTTTATCTTATCTCTCTCAATATATCCGAACGATCTTTGTTGAATTATAGCTCTCTTTCTAAAAATCGTTGCTACAAAAGATTTGTAACATGTTCACAATTTAATATAACAAAACAAGTGAATTGAATTGCATAACATTCTGTTCATGTCCATTTACTATTAGACATACCTTTATGGAACATGCTGCAACTCGAGAACATATAATTTTACTGGTTTAATAAAGAATTCTTCATGCAAACATATGAAATATCTCTTAAAAATTCTAGTGAATGTAGTGGAATTGTACATACATATATAATCTCGTATCCATGGATGTGCAACTATTTCTATAATAGCAAATATTTCTGTATACAAAAAAGAAAACATTACCATTGTTCGAAAACGTGCAACGTATGTAGTATATAAATAAAATAATTCACCTTTTTTAAACAACATAACTTGGGATTTCAAAACTATTAAATATTTACCTCATTTATAAAGACTCTAATGGCCGGTTGCTTAGTATGTAAATTTAGTTAAAAAAATCAGACTTAGTTGGAGCGTTGATAAAATTTACTGTGACACTTTGATTGTAGCCTCCAAAATTAAAAATTTCAGTAAATGGTACAATTATTGCATACATTTAACAAACTTAAGTTTCAGTAAATTTTAATATTAATAATTTTTATATTATTTATTTCTTCTATAACTCGTGTCGTTTTTGAGTTATGCATAACATGACAAAAGCAAACAATCAATTCCAGTTTGTATACCTATTCAAAAGTAGGAGGTTTTCTTTCCAAAAATATACAAATATCCGTATTGGTTATAAAGCGTACACACATACAGACATATACGTGGTTGTGAAAATTGACAAAATGAATTCAGGGACCCTCAAAATTAATATTTGCATTAGAATCTCAAGGTCAATTTATTTGTGATCACATTAGTTTCTTTTAAACACAGCGTATAAGAAAGTAAAACATATTTTATCGATAGAGATTGGATGGGAAACCATAGCATATTTTCAATAGAGTATTAATATATCAGCGAAACCATGTTTCAATTCAAAAAGAAGCATTACAAATTATTCATTATTATTCATTTCGCACTACTTCTCTGCAATATATATATAGAAAGTCAAGCGTAGAGTAGATTAAAAAAAAAGGAAAAAAAAACAACTCAGCAATTTGTCAAGGGGCAAAAGAATTACATTTCAATCCAAGGGTAAAATGAATTACTTTTCGATGCATCAATCCATGATTTTTATATTGCTTCTACGGACAAAAAAAAACGTTACAAAAGAATATTCATGTTGCTTTAATAAAGCATCTGCTCCATTGTGAAATATAGCCAGAAATAATTTAAAACTTGCTCCCACAGATGCAAACGGAGCAGTTTGCGTCATAATAATTATTGTAAAAGGTTTTTTCAGCACAATAGTTTGTGAAATAATATCACATGTTTTTTTGTAACCATCAACATACTGATTTAAAAAGCCTGGACGCGCACAAAATCTCCGGTGCAGTTTGTATAGAAATGCTAGTTTCACATAAAAAGGTAAAATAAGAGGTAAAACGTTAGTTTTATTAGCTTGCCGTACAGAATGTACAAAAGAGCTATAGTGAACGGTCGTGTGTCTGTAACATGCTCGGATCGAAAAAAAATCTTTACAAAAAGGTTCCTGTATATTCGCCCTGAATCCAAAAATATATATTACTCATATACTTGGATGTATGTATTTCGCTCGCTCGGTCGGTCGTAAGACCTGAATTTGTGACTGCAACTTCTCTGAAGGTACCGGGCCGATTTTAGTGAAATTTGATATACATATAATTTCTACGCCAGTGAAGTTTCCGTCGAATTTTAAATCCAATCGTCAGTACAATGCTGGAGTTATAGGGTTCCAAAATTTGGAACCCTCCGAAGTACTGCCCTTAGTCAACTTTTAAATTTTTTACAATTTTCTACTAATAATTCTAGGGTATTTTATGCCATTAAAGTTTTATCAAATTGTGAGCATATTGGCTTGAAAAAGAAATATTGAACGCCATCTATAAGTGAAACGAAGAAGTTATGTAACAGTAATTTTTTTGGTTATATTTTCCATTATATGAACTATTTGCTTCGGTGATTTAATTAATAAAATTAGAAAATGTTCATCAAATAATTTTCAATATCCTTGACTAATCACGAAACGAACGGTACTAACGTTACCCATGTGTTCAAATTTAAATGTGGGGTTATGGAAATTAATACTGTTATATATCTCTGGATCATAATTGCTTCGATTGATTCAGTCAGCTCTTTGAGTATAATGGCGACGATTTAGAATTATATACGTAAAGTCAGAAATGCATAACAATAGTCTACTTCAATTCTAATTGGCTTTAGCCGAAATAATAATAAACCGTATTTCAGGCGAAGTAATTCAATTTACTCGCGTTAACTATTGTTCCGTTAGGCAGAAAATTAATTGGTAATTTAATTTCTATAAAATGATTTTGATAAGTTTACTGTGGAAATAACGATTTTTCGAAATGTGGGGCCGTTGTTGCTATGCGACAGAGCAAGTTGAGTTCAAAATGTTTACATACGTACTAGGCACTAGGGAAATGCAGTGGCTCCGGAACTTTATTTTACTCCTCTAATTCTGGCCAAAATAACTGTGGAAATTATATATTTAGAAATGTTAAAGTTATACAAGTGTCTTTGATATATTTCTGGAAATATATCAAACATATTCCTTCTAAGAATCAAAACGTTCACCAACTTATCTATTTGATTAATATTACAAATCACTTGTGATGATTGGCAATAAAACATACAAATTTCTACTACTAAATACACGCGCTAAATTTAATCTGACTTTTATTATTAATGAATAATATTTAGAAATGAAATATAAAACAACTGAGAAATTATTATCTACATCTTTCAAATTATTACGCGAATATATCTTCTTTTATGTTTTCCTTGCTCCGGGATAATATATATTAAAAAGCATTTTCAAAACATTATTAAATTAAATTGACATTCGTATAAGAATGTGAAAAGTTTATTTTCTACTATCGTTGACAAGCTAACCGCTAAACAAACAATATATTATAAATGTACCTATGAAACGTATTTGTTCATAAATATACAATCTGAATATACTATCATGGAAAACAAAGAATTATGTTAATTTGGATAAAGAATGTAGCAAAGTATCCGTCGAAATTTGGTATCATGTCCTACGATTGGCAAAGCGATTTAACGATACGCAGCCACCATATCAAATTTATGGACTGCTCCCATTAGGTATATGTTTCCGTTTCTTTTATTATTATTTTCTATATGACAAATGAAAATTGTTTTCGTAGTAAATAGCGACCAGAGATATTTGTTTCTTAGTTTACCGACAGTGTTATTTGTGTCGGAGTTTCTAACTTTTGCGTAGATATTTCATATCTCCTTGATTCGCAAAATGTATATATTACTCGTATACCTGCTTGTTTGACATTTGCTCGCTTAAAAGACAAAGTGTAGTGGCCTATCCTCCACTGCTGGTGCCGAAGGGACATGAATTAAATTTGGTACATAAGATCAATCGCACTTTATATCTAATAAGTTCTCAAATTGAACCCTGAAATCAGAAAAAAATTAAAAGCTGGAATGGAGTTTACTCGACTTATTTGTTCTTTCACTATATGTGTATTATTTATATAAACACTCAGATGTATGTGTTAATATGTTTGTTTGTTTGTTTATATCAATGTTTATATGTGTAGAACGCTTTCTTTTGTTAAAATACAAACTGACATGGACAGGAATAGATCCTCAACCTTCACCATGCTAGTCGAGAGTCTTAACACCACAGCTTAATAATTGGTTTAACATTTTAAACATCTTATTGATGGGCTATAATATGTATCACTTTTGAAAAATGCTGTGTCTGCAAAAATTAAAATGTACATTAATAAATAGATCAAACGTAAATATAAAATACCAAAGTAAATAATAATAATCTATTCAAATATTAATTAGAAGATTTGATGTATACATATCATATGTGTTTGCATAGTGGCATCTGATATATTGATATTGTATGCCAATGACAAATGTAAAAGCAAATCTTTCGTTTGCTTATTTTATACAATACAAACGACTTACGGAGAAAATAACGAAAATACAAAACCGTGCTCACAAGGAAATTGCCTTATTTATTTACCCTGCGATTGTTGTGTTATATGTCCAAGAATATATTTAACAATAATTAATAAGATATTTAAAAAAAATTCTTTAAAATAATTACAATAGTAGTTGCGGATGTTAGGTTTTCTCACTACCAATTATGTTATATTAAAGTATTTCCGTATTAGACATTAAGAAGGTTGTCGAAAACATATATTTTCACAGACCTTGATTAAAACTCACAGTACGACCAATTTATGGCACCAATGTTAGCTTAAATTATTGGTCTGTATTTTATTTGATAAATTGTGAATATAGTTTAGGTTGGTTTTTAGTTATAAAAAACTGACATAATATTGACCATTTATAATAAAGTACACATAAATATTTATATTTTATAGATTTCATTTGTGTAAATATATGGGAGAAAAAGTACAGCACAATATTTCGCAGATAATACTAAAATTAGAATAATATAACATATGTGGCTTACGATCCTAATTTTTTAAATAAATGTCAGCGGCAATTTTTAGTATAGCATTATGCAACGCGTTTATATCAGTTCTTGTAAGAAATACACAGTAGGAAGACTGGTCAGAGCCGGTCGAAGGGATTACGTAGTACCTATTGGTTATGATATTTCTCTGTCAGTATAGTTTTGCTGTTCAATGAGAATGGTAGTGTTTTTGTGATTTGTGCCCTGTGCATCTGGTATGGAGAATATTAGCGGTGAGTCAAGTCTGATTATATATTTATATTCTTGCAATCATATGAATAGGTAAATGGTGATAGCCATTTTCCTGAATGTACGTTATGTGTATGTCAAAATGTGTTATTGTCACCTATCCCTAACCTTTGTATCGGTGCTGGCCTGGAAACCGCTTTATGCGGGGGATAGTCGAGAATGCGCCCAGCGATGTAGCATATATATTTACCGGTATGTTGCCAGCGATGTAGCATATATATTTACCGGTATGTTGCCAGCGGTGCCTTTACCTGTCAACTTTAATGTCTATCCTCAGGACTGAGCCCAACGTATCGCTTCGTACCTCCGGGGAGATATGGTGGAGATTGAGTTTCACTCGACTTTCAACTCTTTCTCCCGATACCATGCGAATCTCATGGCGGAGGCAAGCTTCTTGTAGATTCACACTAGTTTGTGTGGAGCACAACGATTACCTTCATACCTTCGAAGGGATATGGTGGAGACTGAGTTTTACTCTTTCTCACGATGCTGTAAGGTCCCGCGGCGGAGGCAAGCTACTCGTTGACGCACACAGCTAGTTGTGAGGAGAGATCCCTCTGGCATTTTCCCGTATTTCCCACAGCAAGTCTGTGGAGCGGGGCCAGGTTCTAGCAGACCTAAGCACTAGTTGCTTAGGCTGTGATGTTTCTTGTGCACAGTTAAATACTGTATTCTACCTCCTTATCCTGATACAAATGGCTTAATCATTATTGTTTTATTAGACCGTCGACAGCCTTCTCACTGAGCGTTAGCTCAACTCGCATTCTATTTTCAGACTCAACATAGAGGCTCGTATCGGAGGTTTCCGTGGGCCGTCGCTTACAGTGTGTAATGTGTATATGCCCTTATGATTGGTGTTAATGAAATAAAGTGTCATACAGGAAGGTTCAGTGATAAAATATCGTCGGTTACCATCCATCTACATACAACTTTAACAACAGGTAAAATCGACCCTTATATAAATTAAAAGTTATGATTTATGGTCAACTGTTTTTAACTATTGGTATACAATAATTATAAAGCAGTAGTATATGTTGTAACACAAATAACATTAATATTTAATTTTACTGCACTAAAATATATTTTCTCTTCGTATTATATTTTCTAGTTAGTCACTTACTTCTTGTGTCGAGTTGATTTAGGCATGCATTATACATTTTGATGCGTTTCGCGTAGATTATGACCTAATTATTTTCTCCCTAAACTTCAGAGTAAAAAGTTATATATATATATATATATATATATATATATATATATATTCCTTTATTATGAAAATTGTTCCAGTATAAGAAAGTTGAGTCATACCAGCTATTTGTTTTGAATCCGTGGTTGTTACAGGTACGTACGGCGAGCTAATAGCAGCTTGCTATGTCTGTCACTAGGCTTGTTATGTGCTGTGTCAAAGATTTTATTGCATTTTGCCTCTTTCAAATAAATTGTATATACTCTGTAAAAAAATGTGGCTTTACTAAAACATTTTTTGTTTGTTTTATTCTTTTCAATTTGTGTATGTTTCTACCAAAATTTATTTGACAGCTGTCATAAAATATAATGCCGCGTTGTTTAAAATTTTGATGCAATCGCGCTCCAGTGCCAAGCGAATATTTTGAGATAATAATGTTTCAGTTAGTTTTTAGTCCGAAAACGCTAACTGCTGCTACTTGCAGATATGCAACAAATTATTTTTAGCGCGTTGTTTATCGCTTGCTCGGCAATCGCGAGATTTGAGTTTGTGACCACACTTCCTTATATCAATAATATACCCAGAAATGTTTGTATGTGAGTAAGTGTGTATGTGTGGAACGCTTTAAAAAAATACAAATTGGCATAGACGGGGATCAAACTCACGACCTCCAGGGTGAAAGGCAAGACTTTACCACTGCGCCATGGTGACTTCTAATAATATTATAAAAAAAAATCTAATAATTTATACTGAAATAAAACAATCTCTACTCTTCAAAAGTTCAGTCTGCTTTGAAATAGACAAAAACGAATCAAACGTCAGAATGAAATGTCAAAAAAGTTTTTGTGACAAATCTTCAATTAATTTAATAAATTGAAGTGTATTTAATGTGTTGTGTACTTTACACAGAGTGGCATCTGCTATATTATATTGATATTGTATGTCAATGAGAAATATAAATAATTGTTAGTTAATAAAATTAAGTTTTATTTATTCTAATTTGAAGTTTGTGAGTGGCTATTAAGTATTTATGTTAAAGTTACCGACCAAAGAACAAATATAAATAAAAGTGCTACCACGTGAGCGTCGAAAACAGTATTTTAATGTGATTTAGTGACATACGAGTTACGGAAACATTGTTTGAATTGTAAATCTTAAGTTTATGGTGAGTAACATGTTATTATTCAATTTTTAAGTTTTTAATATGAAATAAGAGCATATTATTGCCTAATTGGCATATATGTTTAGCAAATATGTGTTTCCGTCCATTTATTTTAATTCATAGGAAATATTTTCACATCAAATTGGCCAAAGAGCAGTGATTTTTGAAAATATGAGATGCAGTAAGATTCTATATTTGGTCAAATTATAATAACTGCAAGTTATCATTCTGATTATTAGAGAAATAAAATCTTGAAGAGATAATTCAAACATATTTAGAAACATGATTGGTTGGCAATTTTACTCCTTTATTTTTGATGGTACAATCCATTGTATTTTAGCATATAACTAATTATCATCACTTTTAAAACTGCCTTCACACTGCAGTTTAATACTGCAAAATTCAGAATCTAGCCCGATTATTTAATTCATAAACAATAATGAATCAAATGTCAAATCATTAAAAATGTTGTGTAAAAAGGGTTTGTAATACATACTTTTTGAATAATCGAAACAAATAATAAACAGCAATCGTAATTAAATTTATAATCCTGTTTTTTGTGTAATAATACAATCATGGAAACTGTCTTAATGATACTTATGGCCAGTTGCACCATTCAAGGTTAAAAGCAAAGTAAAACAAAACTTAGTTTATATAAATCTTAGTTTAAATTTATCGGATGTTACACAGTGCATGATAAGCGATCGATTAGTTAATCTCAGCATAGTGATCTAAAATCAAAATAGCGTTCAGAAAAAGGGCTCGATATTTTCTTTATTATTATTTGCGATGTGGAAATTTGTCAAATAGTCAAGCGATACAAACAGAAGAAAAGCCGTGTAATTATTATTAAATTACATGAAAATTCGCCATCAGTCAAAACTGACATATGCTCTGTATACCATATGGGCACTTGGTGCCCACGGGTGACCTTAGTATAAATAAGAATAAGTAAGGCGAGTGACGGGCACTTCAGATTTTTAACTTAATTTTATGGTGGTGGTACATAAAGTAGACTACCTACAAAACATATTCTTGCTGTCGCTTCTGCGATCGATTTCGTGAAACATCGTTTCAAATACCTTCTATTAGACTTGTAGTAATTTACAGAATTTTCTCCGTGTCCTGTTGTGGTTTTGTGCCATGTAAAACGTACCATTCTTAAATTACATAACTAATTAATTTTATTTATTTCTTGTTTGCTTCGTGATCACCAACAAGAAATAAAAAAAAGGCGTTTATCTGGCTGATTTAAAACAAATTTAGTACAAATACGAGGTCCCATTATAGACCTGCTTTATTTTATATCCAGTAGATATTATACTTTCTTTTATTCCCACAATTAATTTTCAGATAAGTAACACAATTGCCATAAAAAAATAATTATAAAAACAAATATTTACATTATAAATATTCGATATCATCTGTCACATTATTTGCTTTGTACTTGTTGTGCGAATCAGTTACTCTCGACGTAGTAGGGCAATTTGAATATTTAAGAAGTAACCCAGTGGTTCAAACGTAATTTTGAATTCTTCTTGAAGTCGTTGCAGAAATATCTGTATGTCCTGCTTCTGAGTTGCTGCTTCCAACCCGTCGTCGACATATAGCACCACTATCAGTTTGTTGCCTTTATCTTTTTGTTCTTCTCGATAATACAAACAAGGGTCAGCTTTACTCTCCAAAAGGCCAAAACTTAATAGCATATCCCTGAATCGCTGATTCCAACATCTTGGTTACAGCTTCAACCCATATAAAGATCTCTGAAGCTTACATACTCTCCCGGTGTTGTCAGCGAATCCCTCAGGTTGCTTCATAAAGATGTCTTCTTGAAGTATGCCATTTAAAAATGCAGACGTTACATCAAACTGCGCCAGCTGTAGAGACTCACTATCAGAGACACTCAGAATTGCACGGATCGTATCTTATCGAGCAACAGGACTAAACGTTTCATTGTAATCTATGCCCTTTCTTTGACTAAATCCGCGGACAACTAATCTGGCTTTATAACGATTAATTGTACCATCAGCTTTGCGCTTAACTCGATACACCCAACGATTTGAAATAGGTTTGCGATCTGCTGGCAAGTCCATCGAACACCATGTTGTGTTTTCTTGCAACACTGATATCTCCTCCGCCATTGCCTCTTTCCATCGTTGATTTTCCTCGGAGTTGATAGCCTCTGTATAACTCTTTGGTTCTTGAATTTCAACCAGCATTACTTCAGTATAAAGATCAGGAGGTTTGATCTTCAATCTGTCTCTTAATTGCATTTCAATAATTGCTGATTTCGTAAAACTCGTAGTCATTGTTTTATTACTTCCATCATCACTTAACAGTGAACTACCCACTGACTGGAATTCATCCGATTCAATCCCGCTGACAGGATCTTCCTTTGAATCATCATCTATCCTTCTTGGGAGAAATGTCGTAGTCCTTCTAGTCTTCTCAGGTTCAAATACTACATCATTGCTACGAATAATCCGTTTTTCCGATTTAAGCCATACCCGGAAACCATTAATACCATCCGAATATCCAATGAATATACCTGGTATGCCTTTCGAATCCCATTTCTTCCGATTTACTTTTGGAACATGTACGTAGCAGCTTGTCCCAAATGCGTGAAATTTGTCCAGATACGTCGTTTTGTCTGTAAACACCTCATACGGTGTCTTATTTTCCACACGACTCGAACCAGTTTGATTCAGCACATGTACGGCAGTATTTATTACTTCTGCCCAGAATGGCTTTGGCATATCCTGAGCCAGTAACATAGTGCGAGCTAACTCAACAATAGTTCTATTGCTCCGCTCCGCACTGCCATTTTGCTCCGGCGTGTACGGATTGGTAACAATAAATTGTAAACCATTTGCTATCATTATGTTTTTGACTTCTGAATTGTCAAACTCTCGACCACCATCGCACAAGGACGTTTTCAGTTGATGTCGACAATTATTTTGTACTATTTTTAGCGTCTCCGCAATCTTTTCCGTTGTCTCCGATTTCTGCCTAAGAAAATACACCATGCGGAATCTGGAAAAATCGCACGTGAAGCACAGAAAGTATTTCGCCTCTCCCAACGATGCACACTCCATAGGGCCACACAAGTCAGCATGAATTGTTTCACCTGGTTGAGTTGCACGTTGCTGTTGAGATTTAAAGCTGCTTCGATGTTGCTTCCCCTTGACGCAAGCTTCACTAAATTCTTCATCAACATTAACTTCGATTCCCCGTTGTTTAAGGAATTCTTGAACATGTCGTTTGTTCTGGTGACCAAGTCGCTCGTGCCAAATGTGCAAGGTCTGTTTTGTAACAAGATTCGCTTCATACATGCAAGATTGCTTCGGCTCCGTCACCCGCATCACCATTTGGAACAATCTTCCTTTCCGAGTACCGTACGCCTTCACAACGCCGTTTTTCAGGAACTTACAAGTGTGCTTTTCCGACTGAAAAGTCAAGCCCTTGTCCAAAGAAGCTGTAACAGAAAAAATGTTTCTTCGAGCTCCAGGGACGTAGATAACGTTCCACTCGCCGTTGACACAGGACTGAAACTTAATTGTTCCTTTTCCAATGGCATTAGTACCTTTTCAGGTGTCGTAAAACGTGTGAACAGTGAGAACCAATCGCCCCTATTTGTTATATGATTTGTTGCTCCGAAGTCGACTATCCAAGAATCAAGATCAATCTCAGCATTCATTAATTCAGTGACAAACGCTTGACCTTTGCATCATATTTGTCTTGCTTTTGTTTAGAACTTGGACAGTTACGTTTTAAGTGGCCTGTACCACCGCCTCCATAACATGTGAACTTCTTCTTATTTGCTGGCTTCTCAGATTTCTTCTGTGAATAATCTTGTTCACGACCAGCACCCCCTCGAGCACTTGTTTTCTTGATCTTTGCGTTTGCAGAAAACAGTGCCACCAACTCGTCTTGTTTTTCTTATCGCTGGGCTTGGCGTTTTTCATCTGAGGTTAATACTTCAATCAAGCTTTTCAGTGATTGTTGATTCTCAGATCTCGCCCACCAGGACTGTCTCAGACTTTCATAGCTATCCGGTAAGGTATCTAAAAGTCTCACCATCAACGAAGATTCGTCAGGTTTCACATTTAGTTGTTGCATTCGAAGAATCAAGCTTTCAAATCGCGCGAGATGCATTACCATATCATCTCCCGAGGTCAACCTAAAATTAAAGAATTCCGACTGAACAGCATGGGCAGCTTGTTTTGTTTGTTGTTCAAATACCGCATGCAGTTTTACCCACATATCTCGAGCAGTTTCACATGCGACAAGCAGTGCTAACACTTATGCTTCAACAGTCTTCACGACAACTTGACAGGCCGCACGATTTGCCTTATCCCAAACCTTGAGCGCCGCATCGTATTTCGCGACCTCACTTGCCGTTTTACCATCTTTCAATTCGGCCGGTTTCATTAACCGTACATTACATACTTCATACGCTCCATCGACTGTACGTAATAAATTTCGCACAGCAAATTTCCAGATTGTCCAGTTCTCAGCCCCACACAATTTTTTAATGCCGCGGAGATCCTTTTTTTTTGTGTTGCAGTTATCAGCAAATCAATTCAATATGTTTGCTACCGCAACCACGTAATAATTATGAAAATGAGGTATGTGTCTTTCCGCCTGATTCACGTTTAGAACGAATCAGAACTACACTCTGCTACCATGTTGTACGAATCAGTAGTAGGGCACAATATGATTTAATGTGAAATATAAACACAGTTACCGACTTGAAAAAAATAGATTTTATTGACTATATGTCAAAACAACGATATTACTATGACAACCAAAATTGTGCATATATTACAAACCAAAATATACATTTTACTTCAACAGTATTGAATTGTTTTATGCCGATCAATCAAATTACTATTAATTTTTGACTTTGCACTAAAAAAAAAAAAGAACAGTTTTAATTATACAGTTTATCTGTACTAAAAGAATTGAATTTTATAAAACATTTTCTTATTCAAATCGGCGTGGTAAAGGCATTGGTGTATACAGCTATGCATTTTAGATTGCCGTGCGAAGTTTAAAAGAACTAAAACATGTTTCCCATGAAAACCTTTTTTGTAAATTGCATCACTACAATTTATGTGACCAATCTCTTCAAGTTCAGAAACTTTTCTCATGGTGTCTCACAAGACCCAGTCCTTGGTCCTATACTTTTCATTATTTACGCAAATGATCTAGTAATACTATGCACTCGGATCAATGCAAACTTCTCACTGATGATGCAACAGTAATATATTCACACACAGACATTGAGATGCTACTTCAAATTGTTAGTATCAAAGACCGAAGAGTAATTCTCTGCAAATTAACTAAAATCAACATAATGAAAAACCTAGAACATGTCAGTCAACCGTATAATGAAATTGTCCTAGATAATTCGTGATGATGTTGATGTGTGTGTGTTTGTATGCATGTGTGTGTCTGTCTGTTACAGCCTATACGGTTCAACATAAAATAGGTTTTAAATTTAAAATTTGTATTTGTTGTGGCACAAAACCCCTTATTTTTGAAATATCTATTTCAATAGGAAGTGTTTGTTTACTTGTGTTATTTCTTAAGTAGCTTGTTAGAAAAGAAGTAAATCTATTAACAGTTATAGATATCATAATTTCTAGCAACTATTGTATGATTTTTTTTTTACATATACTACTTACTTATAAATTTATTTTGAACAAATTATATAGTTTTATATTATATGTACAATATAAATTAAACAAAAATAAGGTATTTTACACATAGTATAAGAAAGTTTAGTGAGGGGCATTCCTGATTTTCATTTCTCTGAGTTATTGAAGTAATGAACTATTCAACAACAGTTGCGAAACAAATTGAACTTTCTATCTAATTATGTAAAGTGAGCCATTCCGCTGGAAGTCAGTCATAATAAGTAACATTTTATATGACAAAATTAAAAGAATGTAATTATATCATACACAAATAACGAATACTTGCAATTGCACTAACAAAATATTAATTTGTATTTGCAAGAACAAATACAAACAAATAAAACAATAAAAGATGAAACTATAATTATTTTTTAACTAATAGGGTTATAGCAAATTTAAGCGTTATTCGTTCTGGGTGTTAATAATTCACTTTTCCAACATGCATCGACATGTGCGCGGTTGTATATGTGTTAGGAATTCAAAAACCGAGCGATATAAAACGAATTATAAACATGTATTTGGATGTCTCCGCAAAATGTATACGTCAAACCTCATTTGATTGATTATGGCCAAATTTAATAAATCCACTACATACGCGCAGTGTTGTAAGTTAAAAGTGCAAAAAACTTCCATCCTTCACAACTGCAGTTGTTTATGTCGCTATGTTCTACATTTTGTGTAAAAATATGTTAGATTGTATGAATAAAATATAGAGGTAGGCCCGACAAACAAAAATATCTATGTTATTTCTCTGGTATATTGCATTTAGAGAGCAATGTGCAGATCGATAAATGCACAACAGAGAAGTAATATGTATTTCATGGGTATACTTGTCAACATAAAAAGTAACGCCCAGTTCCACAAATTATTTAAAACTTTAGGTTTCTAAAATGTTTCAAATTTACTCAAAAAACATTTGTTGACCATCTTGTAGCTCGCCGTACGAAGTACCAAAGAAGAAAAATCATTCGGTCGTGTGTCTGTTGCATTGTCGGATAAAAAAAATTCATTAATAAAAGTGTTTGTCTCGTCGCATTGTTTCCAAAAATATTTATAACTTATATACTTGGATGTTAATCGACGCTCGTAATACCAAATTTGTGCCCTCTACTCCTCTGAATGTACCGGAGCAATTCACACCAAATTTGGTACACATATTATTCGGCATCCCATTTGAATCCGCTCGCAGTTCAAATCCAATCGCCCGTATACTTCCCGAGTTATAGGCCCCCAAAATTTAGAGCCCCCCTTAATACTGCTCTTATAAAAATAATTAAAACACTCCGAAATTTTTACTAAAAATTCTAAGATATTTTATGTTTACAAGATTTTTTCATATTGTTAACCCAAAGCCCGAAAAAAATTATTAAATATTATAATTTGCAGCTTTTTCCCAAATCAGGGAATATGGCACCATTTGAATTTTTAGAATAAATATCGCATTGGCCTTTTGTGTGTATATATATATATGTATGTATTGCTATGTATGTATTGCTAGCTACAAGCTAATACCAAACCAAAGGCTTTAAATGAGTTTATTATCCTTCTGTGAGTACTTCGCGTAGTATTATTTTTGATAGGAGTACGAATTGCCCAGCTTTGTATATACCAGTATTGAATTAGATCCCCAATATAGGAAAATGTGCGGTGATATTATTAACTGTTTCACGAATAAGTCATTACAAGAGAACTTCGAATATTGTTTGCCACAGGGGCACCAACAAGTATGTCAACTAGAACTCTATTTATCTCAGTATATTGGTTTCAATAGCGCATTTGACTTATATTGACTTACTATGCAATAAACATAAAGTATATACTTATTCATCTAACGTTTTTATAAATGAAATAATTAATCTTGTAAGAATAATAGAACCATTTATTTTCTTTAGCAAAGACGCACATTAAACGTTTCGCAAAACTTTGACATCATCCATGACAAAACGAAAGATACAATTTGGGGTCTTTCTTCGATCGTAAAAGCCTTTCTAGACTATAAGAGCTTAAGTGGAGTTTGACAGCGCCGCGTCGCTAGATACGCTACTGCTACTGTATCCCCTGTGTGTGCTTGTCTGTCTGTCTGTCTCTATTTCAACGCATTTTCTGAACTCGTCGTTCTCATTGCAACCAATCCGCTGCGCATCTCGAGTCTTTGCACCCACAGCGCGCACGCCCTCCTTAGTAGCCCTGATAAACACATTTTTCCGGTAAGGAGTGACGCAGTAATAATATGAAAATTATGATCTTTTAATATTTAAATGGAGCATTCAATATTTAATTCGTATTAAGTATTTGAGCGAACAGCAGATTAAAAGAAAAAAGTATAAAAGCAACAACACTTATGTTTCTTAGATATTTACGTTGGGTGTCCCACACCCCACTGTCGTCTTATTTACAAGGTTTTAGAGAATATTGAAGAGAGCTTTAAAGCATGATGTAAATAATATGAAAGTGTAAAGGTGAATGGTGTAAGCCAATGATATCGTCTGCCAAACTGAGGTTTGAAACGCGAAATATTAAACACGGTTATTTGAAATTCTATGTAGTAGGAGTAAATTTGTATTATTTTATAACTTCTAAACTATGTGTCAACAATACATTTATAAATAAAGATTTTATAATAGGATTTATGATATTAAAAATAAACAATTAATTAAATTTATATTTATAATAAGTGTAACGCTAAATGTTTATGTATAAAATATATATTTTTTATTTATACGATTTGTTGATTCACAATGCTTAGGTACAACGCGCTTATGAGTTCAGCTCGCCTTATAAGTGCGATTTGAAAATGAATATTTTTAAATATGTTGGCCTTTTGGTTTACTATTTAAAATAAAATGTTATTGATATAAAAAGTCTTACAAATGTTTGTAGGTTTTTTATATAATAACAAAATTCGTTTTAAATTCATATTTTTAAATTTTAAATTATAATATTTTATGAACTATGGGTTTCTAAAATGTAAAAATCTTACAAACATCAAATATGTTAGATAGATGTTATTGTAATATTTTTAATAATCTTAATTATTTTTATAAGGGCAGTATTAAGGGGGGCTTCAAATTTCGGGGCCCTATAACTCGGGAAATATGCGGGTGATTGGATAATATAATATAATAATTTAATAATTATTATAGCATTTGGTTTCAAAATAAGTAGAAAATTGAAAACAAAATATATATTTGGAATACTTGCACAATTTTTAGGATATATAACTCCGGAAATATACGAGTAATGAGATTCTATCTGCGAACAGTTTCAAATGGAATGCCAAAGAATACGTGTAGCAAATTTGGTTAAAATCGCTATGGTACCTTCGAAGTAGTAGTTTTTTTGTCCAATAATGCTACAGACACACAAACGAATGTTTTAGCTCTTCTGTACTTCGTACGGCGAACTAGAAATACGTATTAAAATTGTACTAATTATGTAATTTAACGAATATATAACTTAATAAATTAAAATAGTCGATTCAAATGCATTTTGTTATGTTTTTACACCATGAACATAAGTATGCAATCAAAATTGTCGTGATACGTTGTTATATCGGAAAGATCGGAGGAATCGAATCAACTTGATACCTTGGCAAACAATTTGATTGGATGGTACTGCGCTAACATTGAGAATGCGTCACCTTTTCTATTTACACCATGTTACTAAATTAAACTTCAAGGTATTCAGCACATTATCAATAACAAAATCTGATGTGCCCTTCACTCGACTTTCTTATGCCTAGTGTTTACTATATATTTTATATATTATTGTTTTATTGTGTTCTAAAATCATTCGTTCGTTTCATCGTTCGTTCGTTTCATAGTTCGTTTTCCAAACCTTTAGCATATTAAAAGAACCGTGCAATAGACATAAGAAAAAAGAAGAACAATGGAGCACGTACAACAAAAACTACAAAAGAATAACGGCATTGGGGCTGCTGCCAGGAACAGAAGACATTTAGAAAGGGAAAACAAAAATCATAGCAAAGTTTCGACGTGGTAATGAAGGGAAGGGATATCGATGTTAATCAAATGAGATTGACAGGAGAAGAAACAATATAACACTAAATAAAGTGAAACACAGGAAAATGTTATGACCCATCAAGAAGATACCGGTATAGTGGAGAGGTTACAGAACAGTTATTACAATTAGAATGGTTTATTACAATATATATTCAGATTGTTAACCCAATTGCCATAATAATTAGAAATAATGATTTAATTAATATTTTAAATTCAACGTATACGCATGCGCGGATTGATATGGATTTATATCTTAGAACGGACGGATTAGTATTCTCTGCACTGTGTGCATTTATTCGGCAAACTGAACGCATAGGTGCCTTTACTTAAACTTGTTCTTTTAGTCAATCAAACCAATCGTGAACAAATATGGGTAATTTAAGTTTAAGTTACGGACGATTATTAGTAACGAATGAAGTTCCTGAACCGAAGTTTGACTGTATAGTGAAAACTAAGTATAGGAGACTTGCATGAAGAAGACTTTAATTATTATTATTTATTTTATGGTTGTTTCTAATTCAAGTTTAGCTTTTACAATATAATGTTTAATATAATTCGTTTATGGTAGCCTACTGGTTTGTTCAACAATGTTTTTGGTAAGGACTAGGTTTATAGAAATAGCGCTGCGTGATATTCATATAGTTTTTATAAAATCAATATTATACACATCTATTTTAGATATTTATTTCCACAGATAGTAATAATGATTCAATCATGGTTATTAAATTTTATATCCAGTGGCATTTTCTCGATATATTTTGTTACCATATATATAAAATTATTCAAGTTAGATATTTTGCAAATCATTTCAGTTAGAATAGTCCTAGATATTCTAAATTAAATTAGCGATATATATATATAGTATTGCTTGTGTTTAATAAACTGGATAGTTAATGGTAATTTTAATTACTTATTGGCTCGCTATGAATGGAGCTTCTCTACTACTCGTCGTGAAAAATAAAACATAAGAATGAAGCAAATAACTCTGTTCTATAATATTTTCCTCAATATTTTCGAAAATGAAAAGGTTTTCAGAAATTCTTTTCAGACCATGGCGATGGTAACGTTGACTTTTGTGACAAAACATATTTTATTTATGAAATTCCTCAAATTGTTCCGTCTTTTTATAGCATCTACAAATGTATGTTGTACGCTTTCAACATTCTTAGTACCTACAATACTCTTTTAATCTTAAAATAAAAAAGAAAGAGATACAAAAAAGCAATCTTTCATTATTTCGAGTAATTATTATAACAATTTCTCATAATTTTATCTTGCAGTCAAGACTGATAATATGACGATAGCCGTTTTGACTTGGCCGCCAGCCATAAGTAAAAATCGAACTTTAAGCTAATATTGTGATTTTTTGATCAACAAAGTCAAATTTTGGTTTTATGAGGAAAATGTTAGAAAAAGTTATTGGTAAATTTAGACAAATAAATGGTCTTCTTCGGAGTATTTGAGGTGATGGATGATGGATCCCAAAATTTGGAATTCCTTTTAATACTTCCTTAGAAAAATCATTAAAACATCGAAACATAACTTGTTATTTCGTCACCCGAACACAAGATTCCGGTTTATCTGACTGAGTACCAAATTATTGTCTAACTTCCTACACAGAAGTTTGTAAATGCATCGCTCCTAAAAGTGCGTCTGAACTTTATTTATACATATATACGTATATCTCACTAAATTCACCGATACTTTCAAGTTTTTGTAGGAAAAAGTACTCTAATCTAACCAAAAATAAAACACCTTCTAGAGTGGCACTTAAAAACAAACAAATTACTTGGTAATATTGGTAACATTGTTTAGATTTCACAAATATAGGAACCTAGTTAGATCAATTAATACAATGGAACTTTCTTTTCCGTTTTTTGTCAGATTGAAAATAGCAGAGACATCTTACCAATATATTTGCGAAGTAGACGGTCACTTATACTGGCTGTGTTTACGAAGACCGTCTCTCTGACCTGGGATTTTATTGGCGGCTCTTTCGGTGGATTCGAAATAATACTTTCAATTACTTTAAAGAGCTCCGTAGTTATACTTCTACGTCGAATTCTGTTTGTCTATGATCTCTCTGGATCGTATTTTAACTATATTGCCAAATAAAAGTTTTCAGACAAATTGACTGGTGGAATGCGTGCGCTAAACGTATATTCATTAATAAATTATGAAAGATTGATGAAGGATTGTATTACATTTATGAATGATGGCTTGTAGGCGCTCCCGTTATAAATATGGATAAAGGAGTTGAGTGGAGTTGAGTGACAGAGAAAGACAAGCCGTGAGTTGTCAGTTTTTGTCATGTATATATACAGGAAGTGCATGGGGTAAATAAAAACGCTGTCAAATGACGCGGGCTACCTAACTAATTATTTAGACTTTACTATCTTGGATGAAGTCAAAAAAAAGTATTGTAATCATGAAACTTTTGTTTATATAGTTACAATATTGATTTTGTTTCATAGCAATAGTAGGAAGACTTTAAAATTTAATGGATAATTAAATAATTTAAAAAATCATAATTCTTATTAATTAAATAGAACATTCTCAAATATATATTATTAACGTTATTACAATTAATATTGACATTTAAATTGAAGTTGATTGTTTGATTATTCAGATTATTGCAACAATATATTTTGTACTCAAGCAATTCCTATCATTTTCATTATTGTTTTTTGGTCATTTTATCTCTTCAAAAATAAGTGGTTATAATTAGGATATCTTCCCTAAAAACATCAGTGGTACAGAATGAGTGTTTTACATATATATACGAGCCTCATATACGGCGCGCAGAAGATATTGGCACAAATTCTTGTTTCTAATATATTCATAGAAATCTTAAGGAATGAGGAATAAATATTTCGGGTGCTATAACTCCGGAAATAAATTGAACTATTTTAGCAAATTTGGTTAATAAATAGCTTCTGTACCTTCAAAGCAGTATAGAGGCTACGAATTTGGTCTTATGAGCTTTATATATTTGTGGATTCATGGCGACGGGTCAATAGCTTTTTGTAAAAAATATTTTTTAATATTTAAATGTTACAAACATACGTCCGAATGTTTTAGCTGTGCTGCACATCGTAAGGCGAGCTAAAAGATATATTCTAAGAAAGAACAATTGATGAGGCTTCAGCAAGTAAATAAATAAGAGTTTTAAGAGTATGTGTTCAGTGCATCATAGAAATATTGAGGTTGTGAAATGTACGGTTTCATTTGTATGGATGAAACAAAACGCTTGGGAAGTGAGCAGAGTATCGATGAAACATATCTTACGTGACCACCATATATAAATAATACAAGTTACAAACAGTTTTTGTAACTACTTTTTATTAAAATCATTTTTAGTGATGCCACGATGTGAAATTACATGAGTCTTGGCTCGACATTTTGAGACAGTTGGTCTTCTAATACAATTTCCAAGGCGAGATATTTTTGTGTCTAAAATAAAGTATTTTAAAACTGAATATATTTGTCAACTTCGATTTTTGTCGTGATTATCATACATCCATTTATACTTTCGTATAAGAAATAATAAATACTGTTAGTCTTATCTTCAAACCATAGGCATATTATATAAGCTCTACAGTCGGTCGGTGGTAAAATATATTACATCTTTGACCTACAACAAGTTAAATCCGATCGAAGGGGCTCCAGATCCACTCAAGCTCCGTAATCGGCGGTCTCAATATCCTCGTTCGCTAGGGAATCAAACTATCAATGCTTCAACAAAATCCATGATTTCAAGGTCATATTTCTGCCTGGTGACTTACTGCTTGGTTACGTATGAAAACGTACAACAATAAGTGTCAAAAATATATTTATACTAATAACAATAAATCGTCTATTTTATACCTGCATGTTCAGTACATAAAGACAATATAAAATATGGTCACTTATAATAATTGTACCTTATAATATACAAAATGTGCAGATATTCAAAACAGTATTCGTATCAGACAGTTTATGTAATACATTTTTCTGGAAATCGTAATTGTTACACAATTCCAATATTATTTCAAATTTAAATTTTAACTGATTTCTAATTTGCTGTTCAAATGATATCTTACAACCCTAAAGATGTATTCACAACTAGCTAATTAGTAAACACGAATAAAAATCACTCATAATAATCCAGTTTGTTCTATGATAACCAATGCTAACGTTCACAGTGACAAAATTAACGCATTTATTGGAGAAATTTGCAATAAATGTATATCTGAGCTACATTACTAATTTAATAAATTTAAATGTTAAATAACAATGCATTTTGAATTTTGCATTATATTATTGTTGCAGAATCCAAAAGCAAATCATATTGATGAACAAGTGTGATGAAATAGTCTCCAACTTTATTAATATAAGCATCTCAAATAAATAATACAATATTAAACAAATCACCCAACATTAGCTATAATTTTTTGTATACTGAGGTCAGGGCTTCGAACCGGAACTGAACCGAAAACCGGAAACTTGAATACACCGTTATTTTTGCTGGAATGAAAACCAGAGCTTAACCGAAAAAATATATCGGTTTATGAATGTTAGGTACATGTGCAAACAAAAAAGTAATATGGTATAATACATTTTTAATATAAATAATGCCCTTAAAGTAATGTGGAGTGCCCCAAAAATAGAAGGTGCACATTTAGACCATATACAAGTCTAAAATTTAAAGTTTCATAATTTTACGTTCGACAGTTTTGGCTCTAGAGCGTTCTCGGCACCCAGAAACACCGACAGACAGACACACAGACGTCATTCCGATTCAGGTGAGGCCAAAACTTGTATATATCCGAAGACATTTTTCATTACTGCATATAAGAAAGTAATAACTTCATACCTTACACAGAAGTTCTCAGCAAATCATAGCGAAAAGTTCATTGGAAAAATTTACTTACACAAACATTTTAAGGATTTTAAGAACATATTTATTATTAGAATCTTTACAAAACTATAAAAACAATTTAAATTTCGTTTAAATACTTACTAACTATTTGAAAACTAAAATTGAACACATGTACGGAAATGATCACAAAACGCGTCAAACATATCTTTACTATATTACATACAAATATAAACTGAACATGTTTTTACCGTATAAATACATTTCCTTATAAAATTTAATTGAACAGTTTACAAGTTTTTTCTTGTATACGCAAACAAATCCCACGTCTGACCAGGGTGAGTTTTCACTGCTCACTTCTAATTTCGTCTTAATATACTCTTTCAATAAAGGTCCTGTTGCTATACTACTATTTTAGCTATAGCCAATCGCATCAAAATAAAACCAAAATATTTAATTGCATCTACAGTTTAATATCGTTATACACACTGTGACGTGTTCAGAGTTTTGAGTGTTTTCTCCAGATTTTACATGGATTTTCGTGGATATTAAAAGAATTTCTAGTGAATTGTGAATAAAGATGTCCATTTCGAACGAAAATGAACCTGCAAATGTTTTAGGTAAGTTTTATAATGTATCTTGCATATTACGATTAAAAGCAAATATTTTATTTGGTTCTTGTTAATGTTGCTCGAGCGTCGTACTGAAATACAAAAGAGCTATAGTGTCCAGTACAGTATCTGTAACATTGGAGAATTAAAACAAAATTAGTTACAGGCACCTATGCCTTCAGCTCGCCTTATAGAAAATAATTGTGACGCGAGCAGCGGACTTCGCCTTCCCACTACGCGCTAGTGCATACAATTTTAAATTTAATACAAGTATTTATAATTATAAGACATTTGGGTTCCCAATTTGATAAAATTTGGAGTGACTTGCACCCAATTTCCTATTACATATATGTCACAACTAATTTTGATTTGAAATGTTGGTTTTAAAACGGTCCAATTTATTACTATATGCTATTTTTATTCTTGATTACTAATTGGTTCGCTGTAAATATACAAATTACCTAACCTAACCTAACCTGCAAACTTAGTGTCTTGGAGATCACGCCTAGGTATATATATATATATATATATATATATATATATATATATATATATATATATATATATATATATATATATATATATACATATATACATATATATATATATATATATATATATATATATATATATATATATATATATATATATATATATATATATATATATATATATATATTGTTTGCTATACACTATCTCTTATAGCAATGACCGAATATAGGTGTGGCTACAGGCCAAACTACAAGCATCCAAACAGTTATTGGGGCGTTCTGTGGATTAGGATGCCGCGGAAGCGGAACTGGCGTTATTCGCTAGAGACTGAAACAAGATAAAAGTCTCAAATCGAGCTAGCTAATACGTTGTCGGCCAATAAGCATCAGAAACACTTGAGTATCCGCTTTCTTATATATTTTCTTTGTTTGTCTAAACGAGAAAATAAAACGTTGACTCCTACTTTAGGAAGACATAAATGACATTTGAACATATCAATATAGACATAAATAATATATAATGTTTTTTCTTCGCATTCGTTTAATAGATATTAAATGTTTTCATGATATTTAGAAAATATTAAAAATTTAATAATCATTGATTGAAGACAAACAACTATGCGAATAATTTTTGTAAATATATTGATGCGTTATTCTCTATTGTCAATATCTTATTAGATATTCAATATAGTTAATTAGTTTTTATAAATTACTATATTGTGTTGGAAATGACTGTCATATTTGACAGATTCAACAAGTTTTGGGTTGTTACTTTCTCGGAATTAAATGCTTACTTTGATTTTTAAATGTTTGTCACAGGATGACTAAAAATACAACCTTAAGAGGAGCTCGTTTTTCTCTATGAGCATAATTCAGTAGCATAAATATAACAATTCATAAAATACATAAAAACGAGACATTGAAATGCTTGCCTTTTGTACCGCAATGTTTACAAATGTTACTGCTAGAGGCAGTACATTCGAAACAGTTTGTTTGAAAATGCGAGCACAATTTTTCGAAATATGACTATAAAAGGTATTTTTAGTAGTTATGTCTGTTAAATAATTGCAAGTTAAAAGTTCAATCTAGGCTTTTACAGCCGTAAATTGTGAATATCGTTCTTAATTCATAATTAACCTCTTATAAGAAACATCAATTTTTTGTAAATGTTTCATTTATTTTAAATATGTAAAATACATAGATTTTATAAAATTTCGCCTATACACTTGTGCAATATATCATACTTAAGCGACATATATTTTTTGGGAACCAATATATTTTAATTTAGGAACAGAAAACTGGGTAACACAGTGTGTTGTAGCCCAAAAGAAAATAAAGATTTTAGCCTAAATCGTACAGTGCCAAGTTGACGTGATCCTATATGACTGGGCCAAATAAATTGTTCGTGTTCTGTTTGCCTTTATTAAGTAAATTGGATTGCACTAATTGCATGTGGCCCCAAAACAATGAACTTTTTAATCTAATTCGCGATTCCCGTGAGTTTTGGAATGAGAATCAAATATGTATCATACTGTCAGATGATGATAAAGGTTTATGATTTGTGAAATTGATGGCCATACAACAGAATTATTTCAAAACCTTTCACAGCATTCAAAAGAAACTTATTTAGAGTATACAGTTTAGAAACAGATATGTCATAAATTTCATATACAAAAGAACGAATTTAAAAGACCATGTTTGGACTTACATACATAAAAGTGGACCTCAACCTTCCTATCGGCAGGATATTTTTTTTGCTAGATCTATAGCTTTATATTGAATTGAAAGACTTTGATAAGATGGTTTCAATATACATATGAATTTTTCTTGCTTGTATAGGGATCCTAAGTAAGTATCCACTACGACCAAGCAAAATTGACATTTTCTTATTTATTTTATATCTATAAGATTTTTTCAAATTGCTAAACAAAAGACCATAGTAATCAAAAACCGTTGCTCGCATCGCATATATTACTTTTAAGGCGATATGGACGCATCGCTGCGTTGTACGTACCGAATCTTGTTTACTAATATAGCAAATATGTTTTAAATACTTTTGTTATTAACGAAGTATACCGATTTATTATCATATTTTAAAGAGATAAAATAATATAGAAATCAATAATGAAAGCAGTTATTGATATCCACCAATTATTACGACTACTTCATATTTATGTATGCTTTATTTTTATGTTTATCTTTAAAACATTTGTTGGCTTGTTTGTTTGCTTTAATTTATTTATGTGCATAATAATGAAGCACAGAAGCTTTCAACGTCTATCGTATTTTTATTTCTAAACTAATGATGCAATTTTCATATTCAAATATAACAAGCAAGTTCAAGAAACCTACAACTAGTTTAATCTTATTAGGAATTCGATCTTATGCAATTTTGAACTTACGATACAGTTGAATGTAGATAACACAATCCGCTATTTCGAATCTTGTGGCATACGGATAGGGTAAATTTCACTTCAATAAAAGAGGTAGATATACTATGTAGCACGAAATGACAAATGATGGTGCAAGATTTTCTTAAGAGGAAGACGTCGGGAAAATTCGTAACAAATGATTCCGTTCAACGGTCCTTATCTTGTTTAATCACAGCTTTAAAATTAACACAGACTGATTTAGTTTTTCACACCTATAGCAAATTATTAATAGGCGAGGGTTGCTGAAATCGTACCACTTAAGAACATTGAATTTGAAGAAAGGCTATAAGAGCGACAATATGAGCGACACATAATACGAGCGACAAGCCCAAATGATCGACAAGCCCAAAAGCGCGACAAGCCTATAAGAGAGACAGATCAGCCTGTAAATTATAAAAATATGTGTATGCATCTTGTTTGCGACTAGTCGAGCAAGCTGTCTTGATATATCATTATGTATGTTGGGGTATGTTGGTAAGCTGCCAAAACATAACTTCATTACGTATATTATTTATCACTAAGCAAATAGATTTAATTTTATATGAACAATTTAAACTGATTCAAAATCATCAATTTCTCTTGTTTGGGATTAATCATTCTGCTGTCTTGATAGTTTTACGTTTCATAAATTAAGAACTTTAATGTACGTAATTATTTTTCAAGCTATTTTATTTAATCATCTATTTTTTAAATATAATAAAACAAACAATTAAATAAAGTCTGGAATTGCATTATATGGAACGGTAATCCAGAAGTTCCGGGTGCTGTCAGATGAATTCCGATTCTGGACGATGCCAATGAGAAAGTCGGCTTTGGTAAGTGTTAATCATTATTATTTGAACCTTTTGAACACATCGTTAACTATCCTCACTACAGTAAAACAAAAAGTAAAACTAAAATCACTTTATACACAAGCACACAATTAACCGACCTGTTCAGTCCTACTCTGAACAACAACAAACATTTTCGAGTGCTACCCTGAACTCAGTGCGGCCTGAGTATCAGGTACCTACCCCTTAGGAAAGTGTCAAAGGCCACATGCAGTTTGTGACACAAAACACATGTGGTTTTCTTAAAAGCAACTGATAGTTTTTGCATTATTCCACAGAAAAGATTATGTTTCTAAAACTTCCCTTCAGTTAAGCTCACAAGTTCAACAAGAACAGATACAAGTTCGCCAAAAACACAGTTAAAGCACACAGTTGCATAATATTCATTCTATTTCATTCTGTATCGTAATTGTATATATTTATTTAGCAAATATAAAACAAATTATTTTATGTCACGTCATTTAATCAAGCAAAATACAGTCCACTCAAACCCCAAGTTAAATAGAGTGCAACAGCATCTATGCTACATGTAAAATTACAACGAACCAAACACGACCAGTTAAATCGAACTTAATATTAATCGTTTTCTATCAGTTTATGAACAGCTATCACGCTTATTCCTCAACATTTTTCAAAATATACAACTGTACTAAATTTCTACTTTACCTTGTTACAGACTAGAGAGTCAAAGCAAACACCTTATCCGAAATTAAAATCGGGTAAGTGATATTTTATTAGCCCCACGTGCCATCTTTATATTTCCCACCTGATTTCTATATTTATTTCATTATTTATATATGTATGTACCGTACGCAATTTTGACCCTTCGGTGGTGTTACGTGAATGTATATTTTCAAATGCAATAGTGAATTGCCAAAGTCGGTGATAAATCAGTGAAAAGTCAGTGAAAAGTTGGTGAAAAGTCAGTGTAGAGTTAGTGTTATAAAAATAATGAATCGACTGTTTAAAATATGTGAAGTGAGTGCTTAAAAGTCGTAATTCGCGGGACTCTAAGAAGTAACATTATCGCCAAAAAGGACAACATGAACTTCAGCTGTGGTGTACCCAACCAGCACAATGTTGCTAAGTTACCTAGAAGTCTGCCAAAATAATGATTTGGCAAAATTGCGTAAATTTATGCCAATTTTGTTTGGGTAGGTTTTTGAGACTCTGGCACACATTTCACTGGTTGGTATAGGAGAGGAACAAATTTGGATTTAAGCGGTGAGTCGTTCCTCAATTCTAATATCAGCGAACGAAATTTATAATCGACTGTAATACTAATCATTCTTGTTATAACAAAAAAATTGACAGTTGCGGGTGTAACTTCTTTTCAAGTAAGTCTTTCTGGAGTTGCGGGACTTTAGAACGACTTACGCCTTCCACGGCAGGGAAATATATAGCATAATAACTTATTTTACCCTTTTGCCTTATTCTTGAAGCATAAAGTTCAAATATTGGGAATAGGTGATTTTGAAAAATGGCACGACTATCTCCCCTCATTATATATTTTGTTTACAGTATTTTTACATCCTAACATTAACATAACTTCGCGCTTCATAAAATATTTCTTATTAGTTATTTTATGATTAACAACGTTTCGCATCGGACAACGGACACCTGGGGGACATGTTTGTGTTGCCCACAAAAATGCCTATAAAATAGGTCGTAATGAAAATGAAAATAGGTAGGGAATTGGTAAACAAGCATAAACGCCATCTTGGTACAACACCAAGATCATCAACAGGCCCCTCTGCTAAATGTAGGGGCGCCTGCAACACAACACCATCATGGGCTTGTCGCTCTTATTACTTTTTGCTATATTAGGATGTCGCTTTTATGATCTTGTCACTCTTTTGAGTTGCGCTGTTTTGGAATGTCGCTTTTATTGTGTGCGCTATTATGGGCTTGTAGCTCATTTGGACCTGTCGCTTTTATGGGCTTCTCGTTTTTATGAGTTTCTCGCTCTTATGGGCTTGTCGCTCTTATTGAGTGTCACCTATATTGTCTGTCACTCTTTAGCCTGTTACTGTTTTGGGTAGTCGCTTTTCTTTGGCTTGTCGCTCTCTTGTCTTGTCGTTCTTATGAGCCTGTCACTGTTTTGGTAGTCGCTATTATTGATAGGCTAATATGGGCAATACAACCATATCTCACACATACAACTATGTTTTTCTTCGATTTTTATCAAAATTGAGAATTTAAATTTCCGTAAAAATATCAAGATGGCAAATTTTTATTATAGTTTCATTAGATTTCATCCAAGTAAATAAAAATATTATGCGGGTATTATTATTCGGGACGTTTATTTTGAGTCATTTATCTTTGGTGCATTTTTCAGAAGGACAATTACCCAGTGGGAATATTTGACTTCAGTTCTGTTAGAGTTCTTTGGACGAGGAGAACTCGCGTAACATTTTGAAGACTGCGCCCATATAGATTGACAGTCGTACCCGTGCATTATTGCCGGTGTTTCCGTTGCAACAACGCATGCGTAGCATTGACAACCCAAGTGTTGTGTTTAAGCATCATTCTGGTTAGGGAGTTCGTTAATTTCAATGTGTATTGTGTTTTAGTTATAACAAAAAACCAGTTAATACCAAATAAGTTAGCTCTTACTATATGTATTATAGTTTTTAGTACATTAAGCATAATTACTAATTATACGGACGGATTGAATAATCATACTGACCAACTATATGGACATTGTGATAGAGAGAAAGATGTTTTGCGATGTTTGGTGAAGTATTTGGTGTTTTATGGCCTGTTGTTTATTATGGGTTGCTGTGTGCCATCAGTTGTGTCTAGTCGACCTCTTATTTTGATATAAATGGGAAGCAATCGTATCGTAGAGTCGACCCCATATTGTTTAATTTAATGGGTAGCAATCGTCCCGTAGAGTCGACTCCATATTGTTTAGTTAAATGAGAAGCAATCGTCTCTTGTAGTTGAACTCATAAAATGTGTAGTATTGGTAATAACTGACCAAATTTAGTTAATGTTAATTGTTCTATGAGAAGCAATCGTCAGATTCAACTGAGCTCATAATATGCGTTGTTTGCAGCCCAATATTGTTTTATCGATTTGTTTGATACCCGTTGTACAAGTGCGGTTTGTATGACGTGAGGAGATTAAAATCCGCTAAAGACTTGTCACGACTTTGACTAACTAATCAATGTAATACTTTAATTATTGAGTTACGTACCGAGTATATTGTCCATACTCAAGTCTTCCTTTAATTACTAATTTCAGAACATGCCGTAGTCTTGCCGGAGCCCAATCAGCGTCGACCAAGCGATACCATTGTTTTCTTATTTTTCATTTATGATGATTATTATTATTTTTGTGTGTGTAATATTTTTTTAATACACTTGTTTATAATTTCTCTGTGTTCGCATTTATATTTCATCATACATGTTTTAGATAAATTCCTGACTTAGATAATCTAAATCCATCGGTTTACTCTTCCCAGCGTATCTCCTCTTAATAGTTCTCATAATTCGTAATTATTTTGTATTCTCAATTATCTGCCGCAATGAAATACTACCATTTATTTGAAAGAACCGTATTTTCATTACATTCAAATAATCCACTTAATGTTTCTACACCATGCTATAAAAATCTATGCAATGTGGCTCTTTTTCAGATTTAATCACTCTGGATATACACTGTAAAAATAAATTGTGTAAATTTACGCAAACAATAATTGGCAGCAAAGTAACCAACGGTCTGTGTAATTTAACATGCATATGTAATTTTGCTCTCCAAATTTAAAATTACATTTGAATCATCAATTTTAAAATTCATATGAATTACTTTTTTCGTAAAAGATAAGTGCACTTAAGAATATATTATTACATTTATAATTGTAAAAAGTACAATTTATTATGTATTTTTAGAAACGCATATATATTACAAACACAAAACCTAATGTGAATTTGTTTAGTATGAGGCAATTAATGTATATTTTCTCAATAATAATTAACATTCAAAATGAAAAATTTCGTAATGTATATAATAATCATGTGACCATGTAATATTATAATAATATTAGTAAATTTATTGTTGTTTAATTAATAGTAAATTACAAGAAATATAACACTTTTAATATAATATCGAAAATTAATACTGGTAAATTATTAATTGTGCATGATATAAATAAAAACAGTATTAATTAATATAACAATAACAATAGAAAACAAAAATAAGATTACAAATTGTTTAAATTGCCTAACAAATGGATTTTAATTTTTTTCTGAAAGCATTTATATTAGCACCATTCTAAAGATAAAAACATCAACCATTATAGTATAATTTTACACACAATATTCTCAAAATAAAATAAAAAATAAAAGTTTTTTTTTTTTTTGAGTATATTATATTAGTGAAAATTTACATAGAAGGATATATAACATTTTTAGGTATCTTCTATGTAAATTTTCAAGCTTTTTTTACAGCGTAAAACATACAAATATTGTGGCACTGAAATTTCGAAGTATTTACCCGTTCGGTTTGTGCATGTATTCGCATCCAACATTGCTTCATCATGACGCATGCAGTAGCACTCCATTTTCTAGTTTATAGCATCGCAAAAAATCGCGTGTATCTAATAAAAATGCACAGATATACATTGCCGGAACCGCAGATATCGTAAATTACAATTACCCAGTATTTGGCACGATGCCGTCGCTTTAACTTTGCAAACTTGCATTTCCAAGTAATAGATTTGTGTATTATATAAACATAAACATTGATGACTTCTTATTTTGCAATTTGCATTCATATTGGTAAAGTTTAATTTGTAGAAAAATAATTTTATAGTCGCACTTAAAACATAAAATCGACAGAATTGAACTTGAATTAAACAGTGGGGCACACACTTTTTGACATCGAGTCAATTTAAGAAAATTCGAAGAGGCCTGTACTCCACTTTCTTTTAATAATGTTCAAAAATTTTTGCAGTTATTACAAGACATACAACTTTCTGGTTATTTGCATATTATTTATTGATGTTTGGACAATGATAAATCATTTTTGTTTGTGAAAAAATAATTGTCTTTATTTATTTATTAGGCGCTCAACATGGCCGTATAAAATTGATTTGTCTCGCTGGCCGATGATAAATTTTTGCAACCGCTAATCTGAAAAAGAAAATGTTATGCAATTAACCATCTGCATAAGATTCTTCGGCTTTTGGAGCGCTGTCATGAAAAAATGTCGATAATTAACAAAATAGCGGCCATAAGAAAAATGTGGTCGATTTTTACCATTTATTTCCGAAAGCATAAGTCGATAACTGTTATAGTTGCTGAGCAAAGTGATCGGCCAGCACAAAAAAAGTGGTTTCGAGAAAAATGCGTTTAAAGTTTGGATAACAAGAAAGTCGAGGGAAGGCAATTTCTACTTCTCCAAGAAATTGCAATTTTCGGAAAAAATGTGGGTAACCGTAATTACTTAGCACAAGACTATACTTATTTTCAATTATTATCCTACATTTATTAGTTTATTTCATTATATTTATAAAATCGTTATTTATCGCCGGTAGTGCATCTATACTTTTGTCGGGCAATGTACCCAGCATCAATGATTTTTCTGGGCCGAGCTGTCACGCACGTAGTTCACCTTCCTTGACCATCCATTTCGGAGCGCGTGACTGTCAGTGAAGCGTCCGGGATGAGTGGTGTGCTCGCTCTTGCTCTCTTCCTCTAATTACGGCCATGATCGAGTGAACATATTTCATTCCTATTCTATATAGAAATGGACAACACGCTTATATAGCGATCATTTATCAAAACACGCGTCAACAGCTTGCTTGCTTGCCCCGCTAACGTTTCGGCGCTGTCGTGCTCTGTTGATTTCAAATTGACCGTACAAGATGTAACAGCTTAAACAAGAATGAACGGAACCATAACCAGAAGAATGTTACTACTGCACAGCAGCCTCCTGCTTGGTCAAGGCACAAACTTTATGATGAATTATGTGTTTGGCTACTCGCTCGCTTACGTTAACTTGTCACTTTTGTTAGAAGCTCTGTTAAGTGAACCATTTCATTGGATTCTATGCTTGCTTCCTTTCAAATTATATTCTAATAGTTTTGGACTATTCTAATGATTTTATACTCGAAGCGTCTAATGTAGTAGTCGTACAGAAATATTTGAATAAGTCTATTATTGTACCCAGTACATTTTAATGGAAAAGCGCAAATGAGAAGGTTGTTCAGAACAAAAATAAACTGTAACATTTAATTTAAATTATGCTTGAAATAAATGGGAGCGTTGTTTCTTTTTATAAAAAATAAAAAAACTGATATCTATGTGTGTGTATGTCTGTATCCGAAACAAAAACTCTTATTATTTTCTAAAACATAAAAAATTGTGATCACAAATTAAAGTCGACCTCGAAATTTTAATGGATATATTCGTTTTGAGGGTCCCTGCTTTCAGCTCGCCAGGTTATTTATTTGGGGGGATTAGCACTATCTTTTTCACTAGTTAACATTATCTATGATTAATTTTCTTTCTCTGCTTAAATCAATAATTATTTTTTTATAAAAATGATGTCTCATATTACAACTTATATTGCAATTGCAACGATGCCGTGACCAGGATTCGAACCTGGGTTACCACGGCCACAACGTGGGGTCCTAACCACTAGACGATCACGGCTACAACGAGTACTTCTGGTAACATTTAGATACAAATTCGTACTTTCTAAATGACATGTTTCACGTAATATTTAGAGCAATAAGAATGTCAATCAAATAAATCTGCAGGCACATTGAACAAGACCTCCGATAGCCGTGATCGTCTAGTGGTTAGGACCCCACGTTGTGGCCGTGGTAACCCAGGTTCGAATCCTGGTCACGGCAAATGATGCATAACTAATGAATTGAGGCATTATTTTATAAATCAATAATATATATATTTGCTTTCTGTAACTTGTATTCAATTTATGGGCGTAATCACTTCGAGTTGATACAAACAGAACTGATCTAGTTTTTATCTACGAAGAGCTGGCCACCTACAAAAATATTAAACAACTCCATTCAAATTAATAGTAGTTCATTTTAATTCAACAGTAATACAACTAATTCCAAATAATATCGAAGTAATGTATGTGAATTACTTATTATTCAAGCAATTCAATTGTAATTCATGCAATTCACCTAATTTTTGTATTTCTCATTCTTAACTGATATTGCTACATTAATACTAATTCAAAAATAATAAGAGTAATTCATATTCATTGGCGCAATTCAATAATAATTAATAGAATTTAAAAAGAATAGTTTGTGTTCACAGCCAAACAATTGTTATAAAAATGCATTCTGCGTAATATGAATAAATAGAGTAAATCTCCGCTGTGATTGATTATAAATGTGGTTGATGCAGCAATGCTTGTTTACATACATACATACATATGTGTAATCCTATGTTCAAAGCACAGAATAACCGCATAATCGCTGCAGCAACAGCAAACAGTTCCAGTTGCCAGTTTGCAAAAAATATGCAAGCCACAGCTGATGTTTTTTCTAATTTTGTTCACATTGTTCGTTTGTAATGAATTTTCCAATATTTATAGGGCGAGAATTCGCAACCTGCGTTCGAAATACTACTCTAGAAAATTCATATTATCTCTTATTGAAATTCATTGTAATTTATTGCTATGGTTGTGTTTAGCAAAAGATACACAAACAATTTTATTATTACTGTAATACTTCTCTATATATTATATAACAAGGTTACCAGTGGGTTTTAAAAATACAGTATTGGAAAATGTATTATTTATAATCCGTTAACTAGGAACCATTTTTGTTCACGACTTTATTTTCTTACTTAGCTTTATTGCGCTAAACAATATTATTTTATCTCCGCAAATATCAGAATGACTATTTCATTATTATTTATTAAACAAACCCGTTTCTTTGATATTTTATCTTTCTTTTGTAATTTATTTGAAACCAATATAGTAATTGGGTATTGCTATAAGTGTATAACAAAAGAGACGCATTTTTTGGCAGCACAGCCTATGCTCTTAACTATTGCAAAAGTCACTTATTATCTAATTCGCACCATTTCCGATATTATGATTACCAGATTAGATTTCGTTTTCAAAATTGGCAGTATTCTTAAATTTAAGATTTCATATTTTTATCAACAATAGTTGCTGTAGAAAGTTCACACACAAACAGAAACTCTCAAAAATACTCTATATCCATTAGGGAACCTCAAAGCGTGTATTCCCGTGGAAATCTCGAGTTCGATATATTAGAATACTTCCTTTTTGACTCCGTCCAAGAAAATAAACTGTATATATTTTTGGTATCAGGGGAGATGAAAAAGAAATATCTGTGTAAATATAGTTTGATTTCGATAGAATAGGAAAGGATTAAAAATTAATGATGTGGCAGCCTACTAAAATAAAAATAATAAACTACTGAGATATCGTGAATCTAAAATAATGCTACATGAACAGGAAAGTCAGGTTGTTTGACTCCGAGAGAGAAATATATGCTATGCGGAACTCTAAATATGATAAATTACTCAATTACCATTCAAGTTTTCTTATTTGTACGAATTTTTGAATCCCTCGAATTTGATGCAACAAGATTTGGAGATTGTCCATGGCTGGTCCATTATATCATTTATGAATGCGGGAACTATTGATGGTTATAATGTCGAAATACCCTTCGTAAATGGTAGAATTTTGTTCTATCGTTGACGTGTTAGGGCTCCATTTACTGCTTTCAGGGGGTCTCTTTGAACATGGATATTTTTGTTCCTGGTGTTCCTTGCTGGCAGCTACTGACGTCTAATACCTTTTTGGCCCAAGATACATCAGTGTTCCATAGGGAACCTTTTATGAGTGCAATCAGTAGCGCAACAAGAAAGTTGAATTTTGGATCCTGCTTATAACTAACTCATGTGTATATGAAGCAAATTGTACCACGTCATCATTTGCATTACCTATTTTTTAGCTCGTCGTACAGTAAGTACAAAAGAGCTATAGTGATTGGTCGTGTGTCTGTAACATGCTCGGATCGAAAAAAAATCTTAACAAAAAGTTCTTGTATTTTCGCCCTGAATCCAAAAATATATATAACTCAAATACTTGGATGTATGTATCTCGCTCGCTCGCTCGCTCGGTCGGTCCGTCGTAAGACCTGAGTTTGTGACCGCAACTCGTCTGAAGGTACCGGGCCGATTTTAATGAAATTTGGTATACATATAATTTCCATGCCCGTGATGTTCCCGTCGCATTTTAAATCCAATCGTCTGTACAGGACCGGCGTTATAGGCCCCCAAAATTTGGAACCCTCCTAAATACTGCTCTTAGTCAACTTTAAAAAATTTTAGAATTTTCTACTCAACATTCTAAGATATTTTATGTGATTAAAGTTTTTTCAAATAGTGAGCCCATAGGCTTAAAAAAAATATATAAATATATTTTGAAGTATATCAGACATCGATCGCCATCTGTTAGTAAAATGAAGAAGTTATATTTATGTGACAGTAATTTGTTTGGTTATATTTTCCAATGTATAAACCATTTGCTTCTGTGTTTTAATGAATAAAATTAGGAAATGTTCATCAAATAATTATCAATATCCTTGGCAAATCACGAAACGAACGATATTAACGTTACCCATGTGGATGTGTGTAATTTTAAATGTGGGGTTTTTGGAAATTAAAACTGTTATGGTACAGGAATAAATAAATGTCGGGATCATAATTGGTTAGATTGGTTCAATGGGCTATGTGAGTATAATGTCGATGATTAAGAATTAAGTACGTAAACTTAGAAATTTATTAATTTCATATTAAATGCCGATGAAATATCATAACAACAATAAATTTTGTACTATAATAATTGCTATCGCTTTTAGTTTTGTATTTATTGATGTGACCGCGCTCGCCGGAACGGCGAGCTGATAGCACTGGCGCTAGCGCCAGTTCTTGTTTATTTTTTTATTGGTACACATTAAAATTTATTTTATCTGCAGCAGCTTGGGAGTTGCTTCTAGTGCTGCATTAGGAATGGTTGCGCTACTGGGTGTACCACTTATAAAACTCGATGCCGAAAATCGTTGCAGACAGCCCAAGGAAGTAACGATGCAAATATTCAGATTCTCCGCAGAGTGTCTTTTTGTACGTGTTCGTGTGAGTATCACTCTAGTTATTGTACGTACTACTAACGTTAAAATATATAACTTATATACGGGAATACGTTTATTCTTTACTTTTTACTGCAACTCCTCTACTTTGGATGAAGTTTTGCTGCATGCAAAATAGACATGTAGAGGCTACGTATCTGTATGCATAGAAACTCCACCATAGGTACTTAAGCCAAAGTTGCTGTAAGATTACAATGAGAAAGATCCACTAACACTTTCTAACAAAGTGAATGTAAAAGTAATTTGATCCACGATTTACTCGATATATTCGTCTAAGAGTGTCTATGATGGTAACGCATAGGGTTAATGTAAATATTAAACTGCCGAACTTTGCTACTCCGTGCATTTACTTTTGTTGAAGTTTCTGAAGTCGCGCTCTTGTCTACATAGTCACCTTTGGAAGTTACCATGACTTTACATGTTAATAAACAAAAACTGATGTAATAAACAACATATAGAAAAACGTCATTAAATAAATACAACCGTTTCTTTTTACTTTAACTTATCTTTTTCATTTCTCTTTAACTAGTAAGTACTTTAAGACTTTCATGGCATAATCCACAACAGGTTATGGGCCCAGATACCGTACTACTACGTTAGTGAATCAGTTTCAAAAGAGATTAAATAAAAAGTTAAAAGTATATCAATAGAGATAGCTGATAAAGTTGATGTTTCACACGTTAATAAGTTCGATGGTAAGAACTATCAACAGTGGAAATTTCAGATGAAATGCGCGTTAAGAGCAAAAGGGCTTTTCAATATCGCAAATGGTAAAACTGAAATACCTAAAGAAGACAAGGTGACAGAGTTAGAACAATGGAATAAACAGGACGCAATCGCCATGTTCACTCTAACATCAGCTATGGAGTTAACTCAAATAACTCTTATCGAAAATTGTGTATCGTCTAATGAAATCTTAAATAAGCTCGACACAATTTATGATCAAAAAAGTGAAACAAACAAGATGCTAACACAGGAACGTTTTCATGAATATAGAATGAGTACCACCGATTCTATAGCTCAACATGTAGCCAAAGTAGAAAATTTGGCACGTCAGATCAAAGATGCAGGTGACATAATAAGTGATGTTGCAATTATGACTAAAATTTTAGGTAGCCTACCACAGAAATATAGAAATCTGAGACAAGCTTGGCTATCACTAGATGAAAGAAAGCAAACGATATCGAATCTAACGGCACGCCTAATAGATGAGGAAACGAATCTAACTTCAATTGAAGAAAATGAAAAAGCATTCACAACATCTACTAAGTTTTCACCAAAGACAAATGGGTATGTTAAAAGACCAAAAGTTACATGTTACAACTGTCAGAAAAAGGGACATTTCGCCCGCGACTGCCGTGGACCGAAAAAGGATCGAGATACAAAGCAAAATGCAGAAAATAGATCTCAACATAGCAACTTCTCAGCATTCGTTACTGAAAAAGATGAAGAAGAAATGCAAACTGTCATAGAAGTAACCAAAGAGGACGCCTGGACTATGGATAGCGGTGCCTCGGCACATATGACTTATCGAAAAGATTTCTTCTCAACCTTGATACAAGATGACCACGATACCAAGGTTACTCTTGGAAACAACCAAACTCTACAAGTTAAAGGCAGAGGTACGATCAAAATTCGTAAACGCATCAATAACAAATGGTATGATGCAATAATAACTAATGTACTCTACATACCGGACTTAAGAAAAAGTCTATTCTCCGAAGGCGCGATAACAAGGAAGGGCATGAAGATCATCAAAGAAGGGGATTATGCGTATGTATACGAAAACAATAATTTAATAGCTTGTGCCGCTCGTAACCCAAATAATCTATATTTCATGCAATTCCACACGATTGTTACGCATGAAGCCAACGTAATTGATGCAATTGAAAATACAAAATTATGTCACGAACGTCTAGGACACATCAATATCAAATCATTGAAAAGTTTGATATCAAATGGATCAATAAGCGGAGTAAACCTGCATGACAACAAGAATTTCTTTTGCGAAGCATGTGTATATGGGAAGCAACACAAACTTCCATTCATTCAAAAGAATAGAACTGATCCAAAACCCGGTGAAACAATCTACAGTGACCTATGTGGCCCAATGACGACCCCAACACTCAATGGAGCCAAATATCTTGCGTTATTCAAAGACAGCTGTACTGGTTACCGAGTTGTGTTCTTTATCAAACACAAAACAGATACTCTAGACTGCTTCAAACAGTATGTGAAACTCACGAAAAACAAGTTCGGCTACATTGTAAAAACATTACACGTAGACAATGGAACAGAATTTCTCAACAGTGATTTTAAAGGATTTCTACAGCACAACGGAATCGAACTGGAGAAAACCACCTTACACACCAGAACAAAACGGCAAAGCTGAACGTGAAATGCGTACCATCATCGAGCGAGCCCGCTCAATGCTGTATGCCAAAGACCTGCCAACAATCCTATGGGGAGAGGCTGTAAACACCGCAGTTTACACCTTGAATAGAACACCAACCAGCAAAACACCGAACACATCACCTTACGAATTATGGACTGGTAAAAATCCAACATTATCTTATATGAGAACTTTCGGCTGTGACGCATATGCGCATGTGCCCAAAGAAAAACGAACAAAATTAGAATCAAAAAGCAAGAAACTAATATTTGTCGGATACGATGGAAATTCGTCGAATTATCGTTTACTAGATCCGAAAACAAATAAAATCACTATCTCGCGAAATGTTACGTTCAATGAAAATACAAATTTAACGACTGAACGCAAAAACATTGCAAGAATTACGATCGAGAACGAAGAGATACACGAAGAAGAACCAGAATCGCAAAATAATGATCTAAGTGAAGAATTAATAAGAGAACCAGATATTCACGAGTCGAATCAAGAAACACCAATTCGTACCAGAGAAGGTAGAGAAAGAAAACCACCAAAATGGCATGAAAATTTCGAAAGCTATTTTACTGAAATAGATGTACCCGAAACATTCGAAGAAGCGATTACATGCAAGGAATCAAAACAATGGATCAAGTCAATCCAAGAAGAACTCGATGCACTAAAAAGGAACGAAACATGGGATTTAGTTTCATTACCTGAAGGAAGAAAGGCAATAGACACAAAATGGGTTTTCAAAGTCAAAACAACACCTGAAGGAAAAATCTCTCGTTACAAATCTAGGCTATGTGCAAAAGGATGCGCACAAAAGAAAGGATTAGACTACAATGACATCTATTCACCCACAACAAGGTATGATTCAATTAGAATTTTACTTGCTATTTCAGCAAAACGAGATTATGAAATAACACAGTTTGATGTAAAAACCGCGTTTCTTCATGGTGATCTCGAAGAAGAAATTTACTTAAAGCCTCCAAGAGGAACGAACATAAACGTAAATCTTGTCTGTAAACTTAAAAGATCGCTATATGGGCTCAAGCAAGCCCCTCGATGTTGGAACAAGAAATTTGACAACTTTCTCAAAAGTCTTTCTTTCGTACAGTCAAACGCTGATAAATGTGTTTATCGTTGTGATTACAACAAAACAAAAGTTTTACTAATCCTCTATGTCGACAACGGATTGGTCATTACCGAAAGCAAAACAACAATGAAAATCATTTTAGAAAAACTAAAAGATTCTTTTGAAATAACTACTTGTGAACCGAAACACTACGTCGGATTGGAAATCGAACGAAATCGACAAGAAAAATCTATCTTCATTCATCAAACAAATTACGTTAAACGTTTAATAAAACGTTTTAATATGGAAGACGCAAAATCTGTCAGTGTTCCAGCTGATCCACACACGATCTTATTTTCGAATACAAATTCAGAGAAAAATGACGAAGTTCCATATCGTGAAGTAGTTGGATCACTAATGTTTGCGGCCATTGGAAGCCGTCCAGATATTATGTTTGCAGTGGGAGTCGTGAGTAGATTCCTGAACAACCACAACGCTGCACACTGGAATGCCACCAAACGCATAATTAAATATCTAATCAACACGCAAGATTATGGAATACAATATAAAGACACGGATAAAATATCTACTATGGTTGGATATTCCGATTCCGATTTTGCAAACGATCCAGACACCCGAAGATCAGTATCAGGATATATTTTTAAAATAAATAGTGGAGCAGTGACATGGTCCAGCCAACGCCAACATTCCGTTTCACTATCCACCACAAGCCGAATATGTAGCCGCTTCAAATGCGACGAAAGAAGCAATTTGGTTACAACAATTACTAATAGACATAGGTGAAACAACAAACGAAACAACCACCATATTCATGGATAACCAGAGTGCAATACGTTTAGTACGTAATCCAGAATACCATAAACGCACTAAACATATAGATGTGCGTTACCATTTTATTCGCGAAAAATACGAAACCGGTAAAATAGATGTAAAATATGTACCAACAGATAATCAATTGGCAGATATTTTCACGAAACCTTTACCACGGGACCGTTTTATAAACCTGAGGAATAATATTGGCATGTTAAAATTAAAAGGACAAGCGCACAACTAGTGGGAGTGTTGAAGTTTCTGAAGTCGCGCTCTTGTCTACATAGTCACCTTTGGAAGTTACCATGACTTTACATGTTAATAAACAAAAACTGATGTAATAAACAACATATAGAAAAACGTCATTAAATAAATACAACCGTTTCTTTTTACTTTAACTTATCTTTTTCATTTCTCTTTAACTAGTAAGTACTTTAAGACTTTCATGGCATAATCCACAACAACTTTACATATGTAAAGACGGTAAAGTAGACATCACAGAATTCAAATTTGACCTTGCATGAATATACCTTTACCGATTAATTGTCGAGTTTTCCGCGTCTATAATGAGATAGAAAATAGAAATACCAGAATAAAACGAATGCGACTAAGAGGGTATAGCAGGATAAGATAGTGAAAAGTCCCCCCAAACGGATTAAGGGTCAAGATAAGTCATTCGGTTAATCTTCGAGAGAAAATCATTTCCCTAGATTATCATCTTCGATATAACTTCAAAAATACGTTTCTTTTTCTCAAATATCTCCGGTTCTATTCAACCTTTTGACATGCGGTTTGATTCATTCCAAAGGTCTTACAGGAATAATGCAATGGTAATTTTTTGCCGGGAAATTCAAATTTTTATGACGTTTTGAAATTTTTAAACGCAATTTTCACATATTGCCGAAGAGGTGCAAAATTTTCTACAAATATTTGAATTTCCCGCCCAAAAATTCGAAAAAATTACCACAAGATTATCCTTATAAGACCTTTTCAATGCATCAAACCGCATGTCAAAAAGTTGAGTAGAACAGGAGATATTTGAGAGAGAAAGAAAAAACGTATTATTGAGGTTATGGGTGCTAGGATTGATTTTCGAAGCTGAAAATCTACGAAAATAATTTTCTCTCGAAGATAAATAGAATGACCTACCTTGACCCTTAATCCGTTTGGGGGGACTTTTCACTATCTTATCCTGCTATACCATTTAGACAATATCGAGACAATTATGCCAAAAATGTTATTTAGAATAGATTAGTTCTGAATTCAATGAATAGCTTCTTTTTAACTCGCATACACAATGCACAAAGAGCTATATTAATCGGTTGGGCGTCTGTAACATTATCGAATAAATAAATGGTTAAACAAGAGTTATATATATATATATTTTTTTATTATTATTTATATTCACTAAATGGTTTATGTGGTGAGCTGAACGTATTAGTGGAAACATGCACAAAAAATATAGCTCATTTGTAATACTGTGCACTGACGACGAGCGCATTGAATAGCTGTTAAATGGAGTGCGGCCTGGCATGCGCATACCAACAGGAAATTGCGCAGGCAATATCTCTTTCATTGTCTTCGCATTCTCGATTTAGGATTATATACCATATAATAGGTATATCTGAATTTTTCATCTTTGGCTTTTTAAAGCCGTAGTAAATGTTGGCTTCATAACGACGATATTAGTTTTGGATATGCCATGTTCTGACGCCTCGTGGGACAAAAGATATTTTGATCGAGCGAGAGAGTGACATACATTGAACAATTTTCCTGAGAACGTTATAGACTCTCTCGCACAGCAATTGGTGGTAAGCCAGAAAACCACACGCCAATGTTTATACCAAAGTGCACCTGCTCGTTAATCTTGTTTTTAAGCGCGCCAAGCTATCTGTTGGTAAATTTAAAACTTGCAGACGACGGAGAGTAACTTTTAAATCACACATGTTCCATAAGTATTATATAATAAAGCGTATAGTTTATAATTTGAAATTAAAAGCCAAAAGCAATAATGTCGGTATGACCATGTTGGTCTCGGTACGCTTTCATATAATTATGAAATGCTGTGCCTGTTTATTTCAATTCACAGTTTAATGACAGATAGCCATGGTAATTTATGGTTCACCGAAAAACCCGAGCTTCATCGCATGGTTATGGTATAGCGGTTTGAGTTACTAAATTACATAAATCAACGTGATATGTCATTGTTTATTTTTGAAACAGTGTTGTTGTCACCAGGACAATATATTATGAAAGAATTATATGCGTACATATCAAAGAGCCTTGTTGAGTAATTTAATAAATAAACGTTTAATAATAGCTTACATAATTATAATAACAATAATTGAAATACAGAATTAAAATTAAAATATTGAATTCTTGAATACAAGAATAAAAACCAATGTATTCAACTTCCTTAAAATAATTCTGTACAATCTCTGCGAAATTTATACATACAAAATCGGTTGTGGCCAGCACAAGACTTTCTAAACGTTAGTTATGGTTGGTCTATTGTAGCCGATGTCAAATAACAAATATCATATTATATGAATTTATTTTGTTTACCCGTCAATTTGTTGTCAAGCATAGTTTATACTATTTAATAAATATAATCCACATACATGCGTATCTATGACAACATAAATAAGATAATTAAGATTGTCCATAGTAGTTTCTCGGAACTGGTACATTATTTGAAGAACGTAACTATTTTTGTCATAAGTATTAGGGTTGATTATACCTGTTGTTGAAGTTGTATGTAGATGGATGGTAACTGCCGATATTTAACCACTGAACCTTCCTGTACGACACTCTAATTCATTAACACCAATCATAAGAGCATATACACATTTGTAAGCGACGGCCCACGGAATCCTCCAATACGAGTATCTATGTTGAGTCTGAAAATAAAATGCGAGTTGAGCTAACACTTAGTGAGAAAGCTGTCATTTAGCAGTGACGACGGTCTAATAAAGCAATAATGATTGAACCATTTGAATCAGGATAATAAGGTAGAATGCAGTATTTAACTGTGCACAAGAAACATCACAGCCTAAGCAACTAGTGCTTAGGTCTGCTAGAACCTGGCCCCGCTCCACAGACTTGCTGTGGGAAGTCAATGTGGCTTGGTAATTTTATTGTTATTTTCTATTCCGATTTTTAGCTATACATTAATCTGAAATCATGACTATCCCTCCCTGTTAGTAATTTCCGAAGAAGTTCTATTTCCATTCCCTTATGAAATATTTCGTTTCATTCCGCCATTTTCGATATCCAAAATGGTTGTTACTTCGATGTCAAGTTGTTTTTTCCCTTAATGTGAAATTCGTTGAGTCTAATCTGATGTAATGTCCGCACATTCGAAGTTTGTGTTTTGATGACTCTTCCAACTTTCTTTGATGAATTTGTCCCGCGTTGAAAAGGTGTTAATACCATTAACTCTAACTTTGTAGAATTAAGCAGTAGCACATTTCACTTGAACACTTTACAAGTAACTCATATTTATTTTCATTTGCTGGCAATTTATTCTTGTTGGTTCAATTCTCTTCAGCAGAAAATCTAGTCGAATAAAATGCAGATTAGTTGACTCAATATGTTGTGTGGAATACAGGACGCTTTCCATTAGTAATCTCAAGTTACTCTTGGTTAAGGAAACTTTTCAGTTCTTTACTTTCTGGTATCCTCGTGTTGAGTCTGCGAACGATCTAGTACAATTATACTTCCGTGTCTACCTATACAAATTCAGGGAATTTGAATGATTGTGCGTTAAATGTCCCACACGCATAACATCACAATTTTCTTATGAATCTAGTTTATGCTTTCTCAAGGACAGTTGTGCTATTGAAAGAAGTGAAATGAAATAATACACGAATGTATTTTTCATTCTGAAATCCAATCACATAGAGCTTCTGTCACCGTCCCATATTTGAACTTCAAACTATGCCATTATTCCCAGTAATTATCTGTGTTGCTGAAGTACTTGACTTTGTAGATTCGGTTGACTACCGAAGCTAGTCTTAAATTCACGTATTACTCTACCACTTTCTAACACGAATGCTTCAAATGTCGCAAATTGAGTACTTCAAACTAGAACAAACATTACAATTTTCTTATGTTTCCATGAGTGAATTTCTCGCTAAATTTCAGAATCACTATGTACATTGTAAGTACGCTTTAAGTGGCTCGTCTGCCGTCTGGAATAACTTGATTGTATAGCGATAGTGCTTCTTGTATTTTATGATTAACAAGTATATAGCAGAAACTTAGTTTGGAACGTATAGTTAGATACATAAATGCTATTATCTATTTTCCGCGCAGTACAAAGTACCTACACAATATCGTTTACAGTTTTTTTTTTTTCTAGTTCATTGTAAGGTAATACAAAAGTGCTATAGAATATAGTTGTGGGTCTGGAACATTTTCGGAGCAAAAAATATTTGCACAGATATTCGTTTCCTAACTTGCTTTTCCGTTAATATATATAACTCATTATTTTGGATGTACGTTGTTGCCCGCTCGTTAGGTCATTAGACTTTGTGTTTATATTCAATCGCCTTTATATTAGTTCCCCAGTAATAGGGCCCCATAATTTGGAGCCCCCCTTAATACTGCCATTAAGAAAATAATTAAAACAACCAAAAAATTTATATACATAATTTTTAATTACACAATTTTTTTATATTGGTAACTTATAGGCCAATTATTATAAATTATAATTTTGAATCTAAAAATATTCAGTTTCTTAGGATAACAAAAAAATTTGAAAATAATTGTATTTATTTATTGTATAATCGATATTAAAGCTATTTATATTTACTTAAACTAGAATTGTGGGGGGGTGTTATCCCCAGAAATCATTTAACGGAGATCTGTAAAGGTCAATTTGTTCAATCATGCACGTTTTTGTTATATTATTATTACACATTATTATTTCTAAAATTGATAATATTAGAATCTATAGAAATAATACTTGGTATTTTCTAAACGTTATTTTTACTTTTTAATATTATGCCGTGGAGTAGGAGAGGGATGTGCTCGCATCGCATATATTACTTTTAAGGTGTGCTGAAGACACAGGTGCTTTGTACCTTAACTGGTTTATAATAATGTTTTATTTTTCTCTAATTCAAACCGTTTACGAAATATTAAAATATTAGCTAGAGTAAACATATTTAACAGTGGCTTAGCACTGTCACTCGTTTCCTTCAATTTCAAGACTTGCATGTAAGAAAAACTGAACTGAATACGTGCCCGTATTATCTGCATCGATTTTTGGTGTGGAGTTTTATCAGGGGTTACAGTGCAATCATGGTCAATAATACAATCACCCGTTTTATAGGTTTCGGTCCATCTAATCTCGAACATCCAATACAATTTACAGTAATAACGCAATGCTCATGTTTGCCGTCATTACATATTTGGAAAATTTAAATACTATATAACATTTAATAATATATTTAGCTTATATTCTATTAAAATGTATTCAACTGCTGAGGCACATACACACACAAACATATACACATACATTTATAAGTACGTAATCTGGTCAGGTTTATTTCTATATTTAATTAATATTGGTTCAACAGTTTTCAAGCTTAAACAATGGTAGTCTGTAATGTAGGACAATGTAGTGGTGATATGTTGTCCGCCGTATATAATACACCATAAAACTCCGAAACGTCATGAAATACACATAATTAATCACAGTTGTACAGTTTCAATTCATCGTTAAAGATCAAAATAATCAAACAAAACTTACATTTTGAAAATCATAATATGTTCAGAGATTCACTTTTATAATATATAAATGAATTTGCAATATGTATTAGTGCTGTATACATACTTTTGTTTTAATAAATTAATTTCTTAATGGAAATACATAATTTTTCGTATACAAGTTATGATGTTGCGTTACAAATACCGCCGCACCGGTTCATAAATGTATAAGCTTGGAAAAGTTAATATTTGAATATGTTTAAAGTGCTCTACATCTGACGTTTATCTTGGAAAGAACTTAATACATCATTTTTTAATCATATATATTAAAAAACTGAAGTGGTCCTAAATCGACTTTGTCCTTACATTATTTATATTTAAGAATAGAACTTTATTTTGTATTATTACGCTCTACGATGGCTTTGAAAATCGATCAATATTTATTGTAAATAGAGAAACGTAAATACAAATTTCCGTTAATATCTCGAGTTCGAAAATTTTCATTATTACTTCCTATTAGGCTTCGTCCAAAAAAATAAAAGATGCATACCTGGAATTATTCAAGAGAATGATGTCATAATTTAATAATGAGTGAATCATACAATTTATAAGCTAATTCCTCAAGAAATATATCAAAGAAATAAATTTGGTTTGTAAAGATTTAATGTGCATTTCCCTTGTAAGGTTGTAATCAAAGAATGTTCCTTGAAGTCTGATAGAATCGCTCGATTAAGATTAAGACCATCAAATGCAATAATTTCGCGTTACTATTTGATTTTCCTTTTGCTACATTAATCTTTAAGTAATTAGTTTTATAATACGCACTTTGATAAGATGTTTAATTTAATATTTATATTAAAATCAAATACAGTAGCTTTGAAAATAATTTAAAGTTACATTATTTATAATAGTATTAGGTAAAATATTTTTTGTATGATGTATGTCTTCGAACTTCAAATAAATGTCATAGGAATAAGTATATGAAAACACACAATAGCCCAATTATTAATTAATTACACGATTTAGAGCTAGTAAAAACCTAAAACTATTTCGGTATTCATTAACCCGCAACTACTACGGACACATTAGAATTACACAACCGTTACAGACGGGTCAAACTGAGCCTTTTAGTAAAACATGCTTCAAAAATGTGAGAAAAGAAATAAACACAACTTATAAATGAGAATACACTTTAATTCATATTTTACTATACAGTTTAATTTAATTCAACACTCCAAACAGTCTTTACAGATGTTTTGTGTACAATCTTTGCAGATAGGCACATATTACAAAAAATACTTGTCTTTCTGTCGCTACCAGCTGGACAAAAATTACATCTCTTCCTTTTTGAGGCAGTAACCTTTTCTTGACAGTGTACTTTATTGGCATTTTGATTTCCAGAAAATTTAAGATCGTATTTCGGAGCTGCCTAGGTATCTTTTCATTATACATTCTGCTATTCATATATGGCTCACAGAGCTGGCCCAAGCTGTTTCAGATAATTATATCTAGCTATCATCTCACCGTCTGAAGAAGATTGGTACAATACTCTACTGTTGACCCCTGCAATATTCATAATACAGAAAAATATCGCCATACTTACATTTCATTCCAACCAAATCTGATACGTAAACACTACACATGGGTCAAATTGACCCAAAGCGTTCTATTTCACGAAAACACGTGCAAGTTATTCCACAAAATGTAGCACACTGAACACTAAAACAGAAAATATGTACATACTGCGATGCACGCTATCTATGGACTAATAATAAACATTTGACGCGAAATTAAAAATTCGCTTGGGTCATTCTGACCCGTCCGTAGCAGTTGCGGGTAAAGTTATACTTGATTCGACATTATAATAAACATAGGTGCATGAACCAATGCCATATGATGAACTTATATTCAGAAAAAAGCTGGATTGCCTTTCACTCGACTTTCTTGTCTTCTTACTATTTGTATTTATAATATTGTTATATTTAGTGTTGCGATAAAATAATTAGTTCACAACACGGTATATAGTGTAAATCCATTTAATATCTGTTGTACAAAATATGTATATATTTTCCATCCAAAAGTGTCACTTTTGAATATGTGTAACAAATGGAAGCTTTAGTCGTTTGTACTTGGTATCAGCCATTGTGTTTTGGAATAAAATGTAATGGTATACAGTACACACAACTTTTTCAATTATTTTGAACATAACCAAACGAAGAGCAATTGGACTAAATTTGTAATAAAGATCTATGTCCGTATTTGCATATCGGTTTAATCACAACGTTTGGTTTTACAACGAGTTAAATGGAATTTTAAATAAAATTATATATACAAACATTAGTTGTTTAAAATCAACATAATCACGAAAAAAAAAAATCTGGAGTGGCCTGCACTCAACTTTATTTTACGTAGTTTTCAATAGATAGATATTAATATACATATATATCCCAAACAAACTGTCTACATATATATATATATATATATATATATATATATATATATATATATATATATATATATATAATCTCAAACAAAGGGTCAAACTAACCAATACTCTACAGGAATACTATGAAATGTCTATTTTGTTTTCCTGGCAAAAACGGGCGCCGATAATTATTATTATTAAGTGATAACAAAATCTTTTGCTGACCAATATAAAATGAAAATGCAAATTAAATTACTATAACTTAATAATAACTGGATAATTATACCAATTTATAATGGATCTGTATTTGAAGTACTTATCGTATTCACTCTTAAACTGTCAAACTCCACAGTAAAACTCTGAAATTGTTATTTAATTATATTAGCAAATATATAATATAAATTGATTCTATAATAATTTACCTGATACAATTTATTCTAATAAGAAATCAATATTTTAAATATTAATTCATACAGATAACTGTCAATGTAATGCTTTTTACTTTTTGTTTTCAATAAACAAGAAACAAATGATGTATCTCATGGTTGATCCAATTTAAAAATAATAAAATTTGTCACAAGTGCAGGTATAACTATGGCAACGTAAATAAGATATTTGAGTTTTTTCGTAGCAGTTATCTCATAACTGGTACAAATTATGAAGAAACTTTTCAAACAAAAGTTGTGCGAAATATTAATATCTTTCATTATGAACATTACTATTTTTGCCATAAGTGCAGCCGTTCAAGTGTTACTGGAGATAGAACAAAAAATGCATAGAATAAACATGCACTACCGGTTTGAATAATCTTTTCAAAATAGGAGGTGCACATCTAGGGCATATACAAGTCTTAAGTTTGAAGTTTCATATTTTTAGGTTCGACAGTTTTGGCTCTAGAGCGTTCACAGACACAACGACACACAGACATACAGACACACAGACATACAGACACACAGACACACAGACAGACAGACGTCATTCCGAAAATAGTCACATTCGATTCAGAAAAGATCAAAACGTGTATATCCGTTGAAATCTCGAGTTCGAAATTTTTCATGATTACAATACTTACTTATTACTCTGTAAGACCGGCTGCAGGTTATCGTGCAAACATTGGAGGCTGGGTGAAAAATATCTGTCGCTTGTATTACTTTCTTTTACAGAGTAATAAGTAAGTATTGTAATCATGAAAAATTTCGAACTCGAGATTTCAACGGTTATACATGCTTTGACCTTCCCTGAATCGAATGTGACTATTTTCGGCATGACGTCTGTGTGTGTGTGTGTGTGTCTCTGTGAACGCTCTAGGGCCAAAACTGTCGAACGAAAAATTATGAAACTTCAAACTTAAGACTTGAATATACCCTAGATGTGCACCTCCTATTTGTGAAAAGTGACGAAATAAATATTTACAATTCAATTTTGGTAAATTACTAGGATACACATTAACAATGGTGGACATGTTTACCTAAATAACAACATTCTATTTTTATATCATTCTCTTGTAATAAATAAATAAAGTAACACGTTATTTATATTTGTGCCTTCTGTATCTGAACTTGAGTAAATGCGAATATGCCTTATCGTCAGGTTATGGGCCCAGACATGGGCGAGTTCAGATCAACATTTGTATTTGACGGTAGTAATTTTAATAATTGGAAATTCCGTATGGAAGTGCTGTTGGAAGAACATGATTTACTGAGATATGTATATAAATCAGTAAGGGGCGATTCGTCGCTGGAAGTATCAGCAGAAACTGAACAAGAACGTGTCGTACAAGCAGCAAGATTGGAAAAGGCTAGGAAAATGGAGATGAAATGTAAATCTGTTATAGTTCAGCGTATAGCAGATTCACATCTGGAATATATTAAGGATAAGGCTACTCCAAAAGATATTTGGGAGACGTTGTCAAATATTTTTGAAAGAAAAGGTATTGCGAGCCAGCTATTTTTAAGGAAGAAACTTCTTACTATGAAGTATGTAGAAGGATCATTAGAGTCCCATTTTCTATTTTTTGATAAGATATTAAGGGAGTTGAAATCAACTGGTGCAAAACTAGAAGAGCAGGATGCGGTTTGTCATTTATTATTAACTTTACCAAAATCATATGATGCATTGATCACAGCTCTGGAAACTATGTCCCCGTCACAGCTTACTATGGACTTCGTAAAAGGTCGTCTGCTGGATGAGGAAATAAAAAGAAATGCTGAGAAGTCATCAACGTCAACCCAAAATACGAATAATTCTACTGCTTTTACAGGGAAACCGGTATTCAAATTTCGTTGTTATTATTGCGGTCGTGTAGGACATAAGCGATCGGATTGTTATGCTGAGAAAAACAAGAACAAGCAAAAATCAACGAAACCTTACGTTAACCATGGAAAAGCAAATGTAGGTGAGACAGTAGATGAAGATGACGAAGTTGCTTTTGTAAGTTTAAGCAATTCGGAAAAACCCAAAGGTATTCTTTGGTATTTAGATTCTGGTGCATCTGAACATATGGTTAAAAACGCTTCTTATTTTGAAAACTTGTACCCTCTAAAATGTCCTTCTATAATTAAAGTAGCAAAATTAGGTCAAAATTTGATAGCAACTCATGCTGGGAATATAAAATGTACATCTACAGTTAATGGTGTAAGAAGAAATTGCATTGTAAAAGATGTATTGCTAGTCCCAAATTTGACCTTCAATCTTTTCTCGGTAAGAAAAGTCGAAATGGCTGGAATGCAGGTAATTTTTAAAAATGGAACAGTGAAAATTGTAGACAAAGACAAGACAGTAGCAATCGGAGAAAGAAAAGATAAGCTCTACGAATTAAAACTAGAATTGCCAGAACAACACCTTGCCAATGTAACAAAGAATGAGCAAGATCATTTGGAATTATGGCATAGAAGATTAGGGCATCTTGGCTACTCAAATGTAAAATTGTTGGTACGTGGTAATATGGTAAAAGGAATGGAAAAAGTCAAAATAGCAGATGGAGCTGAGAAGTTTTGTGATTTCTGTGTCATGGGAAAGCAAACAAAACAACCATTTCCAGAAATAAAACATCCTCGATCAACCAGGATTTTAGAATTAATACACAGTGATGTATGTGGACCAATTTCTCCAATCACTCATGATGGAAAGAAGTATTTTGTATCATTTATCGACGATTTTTCACATTTTACAATGATATATCTACTTAAATCCAAGAACGAAGTATTTAATTGTTTTAAATTGTATGAAGCGGCTGTAACTGCTCAATTTAACAATAAAATTTCAAAACTTCGATGTGATAATGGTGGTGAGTATTCTTCAAATGATTTTAAAAAATTTTGCCAACAGAAAGGGATTAAATTGGAATTCACGATACCGTATTCACCTTCACAAAACGGAGTATCAGAACGTATGAATAAAACTCTAATGGAAAAGGCAAGAACGCAGATATTGTCATCGAGCTTAACTAAAAGTTTTTGGGGAGAAGCTATTCTAGTTTCTGCATATTTATCAAACAGAAGTCCATGCAGAAGTGTAAAAGCCAACATGACACCGTTTGAAATATGGACAGGTATGAAACCCGATTTACATAAATTACGTGTTTTTGGCAGCAATGCATTTGCACATATTCCTGTTGAGTTGAGATCAAAACTCGATTCAAAGTCACTCAAAGGAGTGATGATAGGTTACACCACAAATGGATATCGTTTATGGAATAAAGAAAAAGGAGTTTTTCTTTCTCGTGACGTAGTATTCAACGAAGATTTTAAAACAAATGATCCAGAGTCAAGAAAAATTGCGGAAGAAACCGTTCGCGAACCAGAATTAAATATGATTGACTACAATCTGGATCCAGAGACAATGAAATCAGTAGAAGAACCCGATGAAGTAATACAGAAAGTTTATGAAGTGGAACAGCAAGGAAGTACCATGGAACAGCAAGGAAGTACCACTAGTAAAAGAAATAAATCACGTCCGGCATGGCATGCAGATTATGAAATGACCGTATTTGCATTAAGTGCAGAGGCATATGTGGAACAAGAAGAAGTACCTCACAGTTATGGTGAAATAAAAAATCTACCAAATAAAACAAAATGGGAAGTGGCAGTAAATAATGAGATGGAATCTTTACGGAAAAATGACACTTGGACACTTGTTGAATTACCAAAAGGAAGATCACCAGTGGATTGTAAGTGGATTTTTAAAATTAAAAGAAATGGAAATAAAACTAAATACAAAGCTAGATTAGTAGCTAGAGGTTTTAGTCAAAAATATGGCATTGACTACGAACAAACTTATTCTCCAGTGGCGAAATTAACAACTATCCGAATATTACTTGCTGTAGCGTCACACTTAAAATTGTACCTCTATCAAATTGACGCAAAAACAGCATTCTTGAATGGAAATCTGAAAGAGGATATATATATGACGCAACCTGAAGGTTTTACAGAAAACCCAAATATGGTGTGCAAGTTAAACCGCTCTTTATATGGATTGAAACAATCTCCACGATGTTGGAATGAGAAATTCAACATACTTATAACAAGCATAGGTTTTCAACGTTCAAAAAATGACTATTGCTTATATACGAAAATAAATTAAATCATCGGTGCTGTACGTAATATTATTTGTTGATGATGCTATTTTTGCTGGCACAAATGAAGAAGAAATATTTGAACTGAAAGATAAATTAATTTCAAATTTGAAATGCAAGATTTTGCACCACTTAAACAATATCTAGGATTGTGTATAGATTATGACAGATCATCGGGAGTATTGAAAATAAACCAAAAACCATACATCGAAAATCTATTAAAACGATTCAAAATGGAAGACTGTATTGATATTGCTACACCAATTGAAGTCAATTTAAAACTTGAAATGAATGAAAAAGAAAGTACAACGAAAAAGCCATATCGTGAACTTATTGGATGTTTGATGTATCTGATGCTTGGTTCCAGGCCAGATCTCAGTTTATCCATACATTATTTTAGTCGTTTTCAAAACTGTGCTAGCGATCTTCACTGGAAACATTTAACGAGAATTTTACGTTATCTTAAAGCTACACAAAATAATTATCTTATTTTTCAGAATAATTCGGAACCTATTGTTAAAGGGTACGCGGATGCAGATTGGGGAAGTGACCAAACCGACAGAAAATCAATAACCGGGTATCTTTATATGGTGTATGGATGTACAATTTCCTGGGTAACTAGAAAACAACAAACAGTTGCTTTATCATCGACGGAAGCGGAATATGTAGCAGTTGCTACAGCGACCTGTGAAGCTGTATGGATACGAGGTATATTAAAAGATTTGGATATTAATTTTAATAAACCAATCACCATCTATGAAGACAACCAAGCCTGTATTAAAATCGCAGAGAATCCGATTGAACACAAGCGAATGAAACACGTTGACATTAAATTTCATTTCATTCGAGATAAAATACTAGAAGAAGAAATCAAGCTGGAATATATACCATCGAAGGATCAACTTGCCGATATTCTTACTAAGGGGCTACCTACCCAGCAGCATCAGAAACTTCTTTTACAGATCGGAGTTGAAACTCAGACAAAATGCTGAATTGAGTGGGGGTGACGAAATAAATATTTACAATTCAATTTTGGTAAATTACTAGGATACACATTAACAATGGTTGACATGTTTACCTAAATAACAACATTCTATTTTTATATCATTCTCTTGTAATAAATAAATAAAGTAACACGTTATTTATATTTGTGCCTTCTGTATCTGAACTTGAGTAAATGCGAATATGCCTTATCGTCAAAAAGAATATTCAAACCGGTAGTTCATGTTTACTCTATACATTTTTTGTTCTATCTCCAATATCACTAGAACGGCTACCCTTACGGCAAAAATAGTAATATTTATAATGAAAGATAATAATATTTCGCACAACTTTTGTTTGAAAAGTTTCTTCATAAATTGTACCAGTTATGAGATAACTGCTACGAAAAAACTCAAATATCTAATTTACGTTGCCATGGTGATACCTACACTTGTGACAAATTATATTATTTTTAAAACGAATCAACCATGAGTTACATCATTTGTTTCTTGTTTGTTGAACACAAACAAGCATTACTTTGACAGTTATCTGTATGAATTAATATTTAAAATATTGATTTCTTATTAGAATGAATTGTACCAGGTAAATTATTATAAAATCAATTTATATTATATATTTGCTGACATAATTAATTAACAATTTCAGAGTTTTACTGTAAAATTTTACTGTTTAAGAGTGAATACGATAAGTATTTCAAATTCAGATCCATTATAAATTGGTATAATTATCCAGTAATTTTCATTATATTATATATATATATATATATATATATATATATATATATATATATATATATATATATATGTATATTAATATCTATCTATTGAAAACTACGTAAAAGAATGTTGAGTGCAGGCCCCTCCAGATATTTTATGTTTAGTACGCTGCAGAGTATGTTTGCATTTTAAATTTGTTATTTACTATTTATATAATACAACACGAATATATTTACACTTTCGCAAACTCTTGAGCTTAAAGTTTCAACACAAAATGGTTATTTAATATAGTGTTTTTTGTTCACTCGTTAAATGAACTTGATTGCAGGTGTGTTCCATTAGGCAACGTGGCGATAGGCGTCGTGGCGCCATTATGTACGTGTGAAGAGCAGGACACCGCACATTTTCTTTGCTCATTTCGTAACACTGTATGCTCCTAATTTTCCGCTGAATATATAACAGAGTTCCGGAGAAACAAAAAGCAAAAACAAGATATAGGTAGCAGATCTTGATGATTCCCGTGATACTCTTATACATCAAAAGAGAGATAACAAAGGCACTGGTTACTTATATTGTCAGTCCGCGCTCGGCTCATCGTCATCGCGAGGAATATCACACAAACGGATAACGCAAAAGCGTGTTATTTGAATTCAGAGCGCCTACCTACATGCTAATATCTCACTTTTCATTCCTGTGTAAGGTACGCGCACGGAATCGACGTCATCCCACTTGGCGCAGTTTATATTTTCCCCTAGGAGTAATGCCTGTGTTGTACTTGGAAATTGTCACTGTGCGTCTAGATTTATTATTCCAAACCCTGTTCATATGTTGCAAGAACTTATCCGCGCTGCCTTACAAATTAATATTGCTAATGGTTGAATCGTACATTTCTATGTTTTATTGAGCCAATTATTCTTCTACATTAAACCCGAGATTGACATTGTCAAATGTTGTAATTTACTTAAATTATAATTATATAATTATATATATAAATATATATATATATATATATATATATATATATATATATATATATATTTATATATATAAATATAATTTGTAAAACTCTTTGGTATATTCATAAACATCAAAGAACCATATTAAAGGGGGTTTTATTATCATACGATCCTATACATCCGAATGTATAAGGGCGATTTTCCATACATCAAGGTACTCATATTATGGATATTCCAAATTTGGTTAATATCGGTTTAATATTTTATTAAGACTAGAATAACTTTTCCGATATTACACGATATTATTAATATTGACTTATATAATACCTATACATTTTTCAAAATAAAAAATTGGCATATATAAATAAATTACATTGCACCTAATGCCAACAGGCATTGAAACGAATAACCATCATTTTTGTTAAATATCCTAATTTTACTGATTGAAATCATTGTACTTTGACTTTAACTATTTAATAATTTCGGAGTGGACAGGAAATTATTTCAATAGTACATAAATGATTGCAATTCGATATCATTTACAGTCAAGCCGGAAATTATATATTACTACCAGATAATCACCATCTAAAACGGTGATTGTTCGAATCAGTTTCTAGCTAAAACAGAATAATCAAAGCAGTGAATGCATTTAATATAGATAACCAATACAGCAATTACTAATAAAAAAGAATCTGCGGTATATTTATATCATTTTAATGATAGATGTTAATATAGTTCACGTTTGTTTTCAAATTTGACATGAGTTGATACTGCGATTATCCTGAAACCATTTGGAAAAATTAAAATCCATTCCTTTTAGCGATTTCCTAGTAAGTGATAAAAATATCTTATCACATATATCTATATCTCATGCCATTATAAGGATGATGCAAAAATAGGAAGTAAATCGTTACCTTCGGGTAATATATTGGTTTCAGAAATAGGAGATGCACACCCGGGCCAAATACAAATCTTAAATTTTAGGTTTCATAATTTTACCTTCAAAAATTTTGGTTTTAGAGAGCTCATACACAGACACGCAGATACAGACGTCATTTCGAAAAATTCAGATTCGTTTCAGGCATGGGCAAAACGTTTATTTCTATGTAAATCCAATTTGTACATTAAATAGATTGTAATACTTCCTTATATACATTAATATAAGAAACTAAAAACAACTTACTCAACGAAAATTTTAAACAACCAATGGTAAACACAGCGAATAACTAAAATAATGAGTACAAACATTGCTGCTAACCAAATATTAATATAAATTAATATCGTCAAACTTATTCCCCAATTAAACGATAGCAAAATTCAAGAGTTTAATATATACGTTAACTATTCGCCATGTTTTATCAGCAACAAATCGTAAACGCCCAAAACGGATAGAAATTGCAATACTTCTTGGTACACTGGTATTTATAATACTTTATGGATCGGAAACTGTTGTTTACCGTGTTTTAATGCCTGTATTTCAGTATTTAGGCAAAATAAAATATTAATTTACTATTTTAGGCTTAAAATTAAATATGTAATATGTAGTTTTAGGCTGTATTTCTTCTGCAGCCAAAGATGACTGCGTTTGATTTAGCACGTGCGAATATGGTGTGAAACGGATATCCGTGTGATGTCAGATTCTGTGAATGTTACAGACATATTACCGAATACCTACTATAATTTTCTTTTTATATAAGTTGTCTTCTGTTTTGTAAAATATTACTTTAGCACTACGATTTTGGATCTTAGTATCCTGTTGGATTGATTAATAAATATTAAGAGGGGATAGTCGGAAGTACAATAAGTTGCCAAAAAAAGAGAATGCTAAAGAGATTCATTGTTATGGAGTTCCATTTTCAGGAACTGGCTATTCCACTCATATACCAATTCGGGTAATTCATTTAAAAAAGTGTTCTGGTATCTCTTCGCGGTCCAGATAGCACAGTACATAACGTACGTGGTCCGGCAATCTGTTTTTGCTCTGGTCGTTCATATTCTAGATAGTATAATACCTGCTGGGTGCTCGCATGACATTATTCAAAACCTAAGAGATATGAATACTATACAGAGGAAATACAGTGTTGATAATGTTATCGACGACAGGAATTAAACCATCATTTAGCCACGAAACAGGAGAGAAACATGCAGGATAGATGGTGTTTGTATGTAACGTAATTAAAATTTCACTTTATAAAATTTGTTACGACATAATAAAAAGTAATAATCGATATTTAAATTAATTACCGAAATTGTACGTACTGTTATATTTTATTTACGGTTTATAGAGCAATTTTTCAATAATAAAAATATAACCATTTTGGTTTCTACACGGTATTGTATTACACGGCTTTGATTTAACACGGTCTAGAAAAATAAACTCAATTTCACGATTTAATGTATAGTTAGTTTGTTTTCTAGTTTACAGATAGCGGCATCTTATATATTATATTGATACTGTATGCTATTGACAATTATAAAAGCAATTCTTCCATGAGCATATTTTATACAATACAAACGATTTATGGGAAATATCGAAAATTCAAGACCGTGAAAGGGAAATACCCTGTTTATATAGTAAAACTATGATTAAGTCTTCAATTACTAAAAAATTACATGATTATTCAATTATACAGATGGTTCGGTAAGGAGTGAACTGTATTCCGTATATGATATGGGCACATGGTGCACTCGGGTTATTCTAGTTACATGATATTTATTTATTACGTCCATTAACATTCATACAGACATTTTGCGAAATCCAAACAATTTTTAAACAAAAGTGATATAGATCAAATAAATGCATATACAAACCCAACTCACCGTTATATTGTAGTGGTAGTTTCAATCGCCATCGTTTGCTGTTATGTATTATAAAAAAAGATACTGTTTTCGGAGCCTGCTAGTAAATGCATCAAATGTGTATGTTCATAGTACCTTTCCGAGTGAATGAACATGACTATGTACTTACTCATCAACTCTAGGGCCGTACATAATAGGATTGTAAACCATATGCAGCACAAAGGCCAACTTTGATTTAGATATTGGTTGTAATTTTGGCCAGCTAAATATTACAAAATGTGTAGAACCTTGGAACAACTCATATTTGAGATTCAGTAAAAGCGGCTTCACTATATCCCGATAGCGGTAAGTAGAGCCAGAAAGGAGACGCCAAAAATGATAAAACTCTTGTTTCCTTACGTAAGCATACATATTCGCCTCCGTCAACGTTAAGCAGCTTGGGGCTCGGCAACGGTAACATAAACCTTCGTTGTGTTTTTTGTTCTCGTGCGATCCCGGTGCAAATCATGGGACAGTATTTTTCGCATGCGTAGCCATGACACAATTACATTGTTATAGCTTTATTACTTATTTTTGACTTATATTCTTCGGGTATTTATTTTCCTATAAGATATTTGAAGTAGATTTCACTCTTACTTATACTAAGTTTTCATTACATATTTAATATAGCTTAATTATTTTTTAAATTCATTTCGTAGTATATGTTTTTTTTTTATAAACATTTTTCAATAAGAAGTAAACAAAAAATGTAATATCAAACTAGGGCTGCTAAAACTATCCAGTTAACCGATTACTGCGATTTTCGAAAAGAAACTAACTGGTTAACCGGTTATTATCTAGCGGTCAGCCAGTTAACCAGTTACAACTAACCAGTTACCCGACTGGTAACAAGAGTTTCTAAGACTATTTCTGTCGATAACATTTTTCCACATTGTTAACCAAAAGGCCATAATAATTAAAAACAGTTACTTTTTAATTTAAACAAGATTTGGTACGCGTAAAAAGCACCAATGCGTAGACCTCGCGTTTAGGTAAGATATGCGTTGCTAGCAGTGATTTTTAGTTATTATGGCCTTTTAGTTAACAATTTGAAAAAATGCTATAGATATAAAAAATCTTACAATTTTTTTGTAGATTATATTGATAAAAAATATTTTAGTGCATATTTTGAAATTCAAAATTATAATATTTAATTTTTTGTTTCGGACTTTGGGTTAACAATATGAAAAAATCTTGTAGACATAAATATCTTAGACATTTTAGTAAAATTTTTGATTGTTTCAATTATTTTTATGAGGGCAGTATTAAGGTGTGCTCCAAATTTTGGGGCCTTAGAACTCGAGAAGTATACGGGCGATTGAATATTAATGCGAACGTATTCAATTGGGATGCCAAATAATAAGTGCACAAAAGCTGGCTAAAATCGTTTTGGCACCATCAGAGGTACATTAAGAAAAACATTCATAATCCGAGCATGTTACAGACACACAACGAAACACTATAGTTGTCTTGTACTATCGCTCCGGTACCTTCAGAGGAGTAGAGGGCACAAATTTGGTCTTACGAGCGAGCGACGAGTAACATCCAAGTATATAAGTTATAAATATTTTTGGATTCAGGGCGACGAGACAAACAATTTTTGTTAATGACATTTTTTGATCCGAGAATGCTACAGAGACACGACCGAATGCTTCAGCTTCTTCGGCACTTCATACGGCGAGCTAAAAATCTGCTGCTCGCATCGCATATATTATTTATAAGGCGAGCTGAACGCATAGGTGCGTTGTACCTAAGCTTGTTAAGGAAATGTTTTGATGCGATTTATTTAGTTCTTTTGTACTTCGTAAGGCGAGCTAACAAAATAAAGCAATAATATTTATATTAAATAAACTGTGGAAATATAAGAAAGTCGAGTTAATATCACATCAGTTTTTCTTTTTATTATCATAAAATTTGCTTTAGCAAATTCTTAGGTTCTTTAAATCGGACAGTGTTACAAAAACTTAACTAGATTGCCTCTCGAAAATTCTGTAATAGTGAACTTGTTTTCTCCGTAGAACTAATAAGTGATAATAAAGAGGTATATTTTTTGTGGAAATTACGACGTGGGTGCTTTGGTTAAATAAAAAGTGACTTTCAAATATCTGGCATTAAATTTTTGGCTTGGAATCAGAGCAGATTAATTATGATGAAACCCTATAACAAAAGAAAGAAAAGAGAATAAATGTAACGTATAATGTGCCATAGATCTTGCTGAACTGACTAACTAATTATCTTTTATATAAGAAGTGCAGAATGTGGACGCACGAACTGTAAGCGCCACCGTCATTATGATTTGTGGCGAAAGTTATTCTCATATATTTCGCTACATTTCGTCGACCAACACCGAATGGAAACTTGCTATATTCCTATTATGGAAAATCCTAGCAAAAGTATAGAATAAATGAGCAATGAACAATGCTGCACCATATATATATATATATATATATATATATATATATATATATATATATATATATATATATATATATATATATACATATATATATATATATATATATATATATATATATATATATATATACATATATATATATATATATATATATATATATATATATATATGTATATATATATATATATATATATATATATATATATATATATATATATATATGTATATATATATATATATATATATATATATATATATATATATATGTATATATATATATATATATATATATATATATATATATATAAATCTTATAGATTCTCCATGTAGATAAACTGGCTAAACAGAATCGAATCTTTAGTCTAATAATGTATATTTTCATAAATTAAATTAAACCAGTGATTACTCCATATTAGCCCTTCGTTTGATAATAAACGGACTAATAACTAATATCCCGAAAACATCAATTAATGTTGTGTAATGTAAAATTTAAGATCGAACGAATATTTTTTCATTAACTATGGGCTTTTAAAAATACACAAAGAAAATAATTAAAACAGAATCTAACCCACCGCCTGCTTAGATTATTTCCCAATGCTAAATGCTAAACAAGAAAAATAATTAAATTTGTTTACTTTCTTATACGATATGTATAAAAGGAAGTATTGAGATCACAAGAACACCTTTATTTTAATAGATATCCGTTTAAGAATCCCTGAATCCATTTTGAATATTTTCTCAATAACGTTTTTGAGTGTGTCTATTTCTGTCAGTCTGTCTGAGTAAACGCTTTACAGCCTATACCGTTGAAAGAAAAAAAAAATTTAAGGTTAGTATTTCCCTGGAAAGAAAATCTCCTATTTTTGAAAAAAATATTTACTATTACAATAACTCATACCGGTATGAGTTAAAAAAAAAAAAATTCATTATTATTGAAGATATAACATATTTCTGCTAATTTTTACTTTCTTGAATGGAACTACACATTTTGACTTTCCCTGAATCGAATGTGACTATTTTCGGAATGACGTCTGGGTCTGTGTTTGTGCCCGTGTCCGCTCTAGAGTCAAACATATGAAAAAGGCAAAAATATGGAACTAGAAACTTAAAACTTATATATGGTCTAAATGTGCACCTCTTATTTTTGAGAACCATATCTTAAGACTGGATTCGAAGCCATCTATGCAAAATAACGGCCGAGTAATGAACTATAATGTAAACGGCGACATCTAGTATAATAATAATTTATTTCCTATAAAATATGTACAGAAACATATGTTGGAAAAGAAGCATAATAAAATATTACAATATAAACAATTACAAAAATACAACAATAAATAAAATATTAAATTAACATGTCAAAATGAAGATCATAAAATTCATTTATTGAGTACAGGGGGTTCTCAATAAGAAAAGGTTTTAATTTTAATTTAAAATTCTTGAGTGATAAATTTTTAACATTATTATTTAAAAAATTATAGAGTTTACAACCCATGTAAAATGTACTCTTTTCAAAAGTCGCTGTATTATGAATGGGTAAAACAAGAATGTTACCAGTTTGTCTTGTAATTCTTACGGTATCGTGAAATTGAAATTTTGATACATTTGAATGTACAAAAACTAACAGCTCATACACATATAAAGAAAATACTGTTAATATTTGAAATCTTTTAAAATATAATCTACACGAAGTGGTGTTAGTAACTTTTGCTAAAATGCGTACTGCTCTTTTTTGTACAGTATATAATAGGGTACTTGTATTTTACTTAACTGTACATCTCTATTTTACCATAGCATGAGAGCGATCATCCGGGTGGTCTCTCTCCAACAGTTACTGCTTGTATTATTGTTGCATAGCTCGCTATCTTTACTCTTTATATATTTATATATAGAATTTTAGTTTATTTGTGGTGTATATTGCACTACACTACTTTTTTTCTAGTTTATTCTGCGTACATTTTATTATTTTTATAATATCAAACAAGTATTCTATTAACGTACAGATAATATATATCCTAATAATATGGAACGCATCGCAAACACTGATCCTGAATTGAATTATTTACTGAAAGTTTCATGTTCTAAATAACAATTAATAATCAATTGAAGTTTGATATTAAATTGGTTAACAATCATTTTTAGCTCGTCCTTCAGATTGTACTAATGGAATCTTAACAAATATATATATATATATATATATATATATATATATATATATATATATATATATATATATATATATATATATATATATATATATAGGTAATATTTAGCTCATAAGTTAGTGTAACCTTGATATCCTGGTAAAGAGCACATCATTTATGGTTTTTGCCTTAGCCAGAGATATTAAGTTATACTCCCATTGCTACTGATGATGACAACTTAGTTGTGGAAATACGTATTTAGCTCAATTTAAAATACTTTGTGGTTAAGTGTTTTTTCTTATTATTTTAAGTTATCAGCCACAGACTCCAAACCAAATTTGTTAACTCTTATACAATGTCTTATAGTTTCTGGATGAACTTCCATTTGGCAATAGACTGATAATTCAGTGGCCAGTTTAGGAGCACTAAAACGGGGGTTTTGCTTCACTTTTCGCATGATCCACCGCTTACTATGATTGTCAAGTAAGGGTGATCGTCCCGAATAAGAGATAGAATGAATGCATTTCTTTTTAAGTACCTAATAATGGTGCCAATTGTCCTTCTAGGTATATGCTATATTTCAGATATATTTCGCTCACTCTTCCCGTTCCCATGGTGAAAAATAAACAATTAGCGCTGACAAAATGTGGTATTTGCTCTTTTTCGTCCTATTTTACAAACCATTTGTAATTATATGTTTTTTCTTTGATGGATTTTTTGTATTTATATCTTTTAGTATTCGAGAATGAGATAAAATTAAAAAAAAAAATTGTATAATTGGACTGAAGCTTTCCGAGTGGTGGGCCTAATTATGAATTTTTGATGCATTTCGAATGCATCACTATACTGTTGTTTCTTGCCGCGACCAAGACTTGCAATATCAAGACTAAAGGATGTTGTTCACAGCGAAACAATCAGTAATTAAGCTTAGAAAATTACAAATAACAATCTAGTTTGTATTATGACCAGCAATGTTAGCATTCCAAGCAACAAAATTAACACAATGTATGATAAATTTTGTTGCTGTGAACGTTAACTTTGTATACATACATACAATATACTGAAATTATTACTTATAATTTCTAAGCTTAAATACTGATTGTTTCGCTGAGAACAATCCTTAAACCAAAAGCAGCTATTAAAAATGATTCTTTTTATTCCCTTTTCATATATTACGCATGAAGTTATCATGGTTTTATGTTATAAAACATTACAGCATCTGTTCAGCGCATAATAAAATAGATCCTACAATTTTCTAAATACTGAACACTGTATATTTCTGTATTTATTCCATGGTGATTTATAGTCTTCGAGCTTCAAACTATACCTTAACAAGGTATACATTTGTCTCTATATATATACTATTATAATATATACAGATTTGAAAAAAAAAATTATGTCTTATTTTCAAGTACGTAATTGATGTTGAAGTATGAGCCTAAGCTATGATTTTTAAATAATAATTAATTTTCAATATTCATACATATATACGTGCCCATATTACCATATACATTCGTACATCATTTTAATATTAAAAATAATAGTAGAGCGTTCTTTTTAATTTATTATAATATTTAAATATTCAAACATTTAACAGAAATTATTAAATTAAATAAATATTAGTCAAATTTTCTATTGAAAATAAGGTTATAATAGGTAAATCAGCGAAATTTATTTGAAAATGATAGTTATTAACGAGGTAAAAATAATAAAGTAAATCGTTCAGAGAAATCTGGTTGGCGCATTAGATTCTAGAATCTAGTTATTGCACAATCCAAATCATTTGGGTTTGCGTTTAGCGCAGCTCACACCAGAGCGAACAATAGCTGAACTAAATGTCTCATATCTAGCTACTCAAATTGCTTCAATTAAAAACATAATGCATTTAAATTCAGAAGGTAATATAAGAAAAATACTGAGATAGACATATTTGTTACAGCATAATCTATGCAAATTACTAGTTTTTGAAATTTTAAAAGTTTAAATATCATCAATTTTGCAAATATTCCTTTATAAACAATATCACACAATATTCTAAACCAGTCATTTGCATTCATTATAAAATTAGTTTATAATATGTGAAATAATTTTTGTGTTGCTTTATTGCGTTTTCAAATGCATTACGTTTAAAAATTCTTTACTCTAAGTAGCCGCCATGTTGTCTTCAAACCCAGCCTTAACCAGATATAACTATTCACTCTTACTTCTTTTTCAATAACTCGGAAACAGCATGAGTTAAAGAAAATAATAACTTTATAAGTTGAAAGTATTAAAAGTTCAAGTAACTTTTGTCAATGTTACAGACACTTGAACAAACACTATAGTTGCCTCTGTCTTGTTCTATCGTACGACGAGCTAAAAATACTAATTCTCATTCGGAAGTATCCTATAATACAAATTTCAAATGCATGCAAATTCTTGTAGTCGCCCATTAGACGTCTTATATGTATACACACACATATAAGTACAATGGAAGAAATAAGCTATTGTACTGATTTTTGAGAGAGCGAATAAAGCTCCTAGATTTATATTCCTAGTGTTCCTGGTTCCAATGTATCTTCTATTTAAATCATGTGACAGTTACACTGCATTGCAGGCAATTCAACTTGTCTGATTTCAAATTTTCAATTTAACGGAAATTGATATTTCATTAGGTTTCTATTTTTAAAATGCGAATAAAAAATGTAGAGGATATGTGATTTTCAATCTTTCCGCTTCATATCCGACACAAGCGACCCTTCACTTGTTTTTATTGCTTTTATAAAATTGCGAAATAAGCATTGCTTTTGAAATGTAGCAAATCAACATTATTTAGTCTCTCGACTTTCTTGTACTGAACTATCTATATTTTATAATAATGCTTTATTTTGTTTTAAATTCAACCCCGACCAATTTCACTTTGTTTCATCATAATGTATATGAGTAATTTTATCGGATTAAGAAATGTAATGTAATATACTATTTCGAATATAAGCATTCTTCAATGATGTATGGGTTAGACAACGGTGTAATGATGACTGGTGCATCTTGAGGCTTGCTGCTGATCGGTTAATCCAGCCGTACATTCGACTATATTTTTCTGTGTCACAGAGATTCAGGCATCAATGACTTCAGCTAACCTATTTAGGAAAGTTTAATTTAATTTATTTACGATAATAACATATTTTTACCACTGATGCCTTTAATGAAGAATATATATATATAACCACTGGTTTTTAAAGATGACACAAACCATAATTAAAGCAATTGTTATTAATTGATTGACAAATTTGGAATTGATTGTGTTACAAATATTCCTTGAACAAAAGACAACTTGGTCATATTTTATACCCAACACAACCAGAAATATTTCATCCCAATTAAAAAAATGTAACAGTAAAACAATAACAACAAATAAGTTAACTTTAGGAAAAATTTTAAACAACACCAAACCAAAATCAGATATCATTAATTCTTCTGGTGTATACGAAATTAAATGCCATGATTGTGACAAAATATATATAAGACAAAGTGGCCGTAACTTCAAAACTAGATTTAAAGAGCACACTAAATCCACGGGTTTTTCCCAGCATTGCATTGAAGAAAACTATAGTTTTAATAACGATTACAAAATCCTTCACGTTGAGACTAAAGGATTAAGACTTAACTTGTTAGACGTACCAGGACCCCTATTCTGGGAGACTTATCACGGTGATACATATCACGAGTAGGGTGCCGCCACCTATTGATACTTGGTGGAAGCCATATATGACGTCATGGTTTTTGATAGCCGTAACACCACCTCAACTGGTAGTGTTACATTCCTATCACTAGTGATACAATTGATACAAAAAAAATACATTACTGTGTGAGGTTATATTTATTGTAAAAATTGTGTTTGAAGGTAAAAATTAACGCATATATATATATATATATATATATATATATATATATATAAATATATTTATATATATATATATATATATATATATATATATATATATAAATGTAAATAATGTAAATGTCAAAAAATCAAAATACCAACTAGGAATTATTCTGACTGCACACTAGTGGAAATTTTAAGTTTCAGTGCTAAGGACGTGATTTTTTAATTTGTATATTTTGCATGATTTTATGCACGCTAGTCAAGTTAATAAATATTTTTGGACTATTTCTTCAAAATTAGCGAAGTGAATTAGTGGTTATGAATCAGTTGTTTTAAATCATTTATATATTTCATTTATTGTAAGTTATTGGCTTTAGTATCTGCAAGAACCTGAATACAGGACAATCGATCAGTGTTGACAGTATTGGCTTTACAATAATTTGCATTTGCATGTTACAATTGTGAATGAATTTGTTTCTCTATATATTCCGTATTCGCCAAACCATTCCATTTGAGTTGTTTGTGAAACACGAATACATTTAATGAAATTGAATGCCACGATCTTCTAAATTCATTAGTATGGATCTTGGCCGGGCTTGTGCTCAGAATAACGTAATATATTTAAATAAACCTTAAGTACCTATCACTTGCTCTTGATGCTGGCACTTCTAAAGGCCCTAACGCTCGATTTCAAGACAGTTATTTTAACTTTGCAGAACTGCTAATCGTATTTCAAAGTTTCCTAAAGAATTTCTAATGCGTAAGAAATTTAACATAATAGACCTTATGGCAACATCATTTGAAGGTCGTCGTACATAAGTACAAATGAATTAAGGTGTATTCACAGCGAACCAAATAGTAATTAAGATTAGAAAATTACAAATAATAATTCCAGTTTGTATTATGACAAACATTGCTAACATTCCAAGCAACAAAATTAACAGAATGCATGATACATTTTTAACTTTGTATGTCATAGAACAAACTGGAATTATTACTTATAATATCTAAGCTTAATTACTAATTGTGGACACACCTTTATAGTACTCGGTCACGTGCTGTTGAAGGTAAAATACGAAAGTTTAAACTTGAGACCTATACGATATAGGTATGAACCGGGTGTGTTCTTCCTGTTTTCGAAAACAATATATAAACAGGAAGTAAAGATTGAGTCTTGCTAATTTTCAATATCTGGAAAACGACATGAAAATCATTCTTTAACTATTTGAAAATATTTTAAATTATTAGCAAGTTTTGTTTCGAAGGATTTTTTGAAAAATACCATTGACTAAAAATAGATTTTTAAAATAACCAAGTTACATTTACGTTTCCATAATTACAATACTTATTGATATTGTATCAAAGGAATTGTAGAATGAATTTAAAACAAATTGCATCAACTTTATATATATAATAAAAGTATAATATAGTCGTGGAAAAGTCACTCCAGCTTTTTTAATGTATTAAGGCTCTTCAGGTTAAACTCAAAGGTTTAAAATTATTAATTTTGAATTCCAAAATATTCAATAACTTTTTATTTTATTGTTGTGTTTTGAATTGTTTATGCTCGCCAATCAAGTTTCCACAAATGTTTAATTGTTACATTAAGGCCCGGTATATTCATCTGATCAGTAAAGTGTCTGTTAGCTACGTGTTCAGTAAAGTTACATGTCTCCTGTAAGAATTTTCGGTATATTCATGTTACTATATCATACCCATTACTACTGAACACTGCCGATGTTTTTATACCGGTAGTACAGTCAACTTGATAAAGATAAGGCGATATATATCACCAAAAACAAAAGAAATAGTATGATTTTTTTAGTTATTTTCATTAGCTTGGTAATATTGATCCGTCAAATTTGTGGTTAGAATTTAATAGCAGAAAGAAAAATATAGTTTTAGATATGTGCATCAAAGGTCCGTACTGTGTACATCATATTTTTGGTTTTGTAATAATGTAATTAAATTATAGGAAATAAACGACATTATTTAACATTTATAAACGAAATTAATTGTTATTGAATTTTAATACTACACAGTGCACACAATCAAGTGATTTATTACCTATATGTCTCATATAAAAGTCCTTCTTCTATAAGCGGTAAAGTTTCTAACATTGCATTTTTTGTCACGCGAAACCTCATGTCAAAATTCAAGTCATCCCCACAATTTAAATTATCCCATTGTTGATGGCGATTCTGACTATTATAAGGGTGACGATTTAAAATGTTATCATCCTCGTCGTTAATTTCATCAATAACAATCAATAAGATCCATTTAATACACGGTTGAAAAAATACGATCTAAAAATGTAAGGTTGTGATACTCTCCGTAACTCTTACTAGGCGGTCGAGGCGACCTGTAAATTTATCTGGTCAGTAGCCGCAATTTACTGAAAGGTTGCTACTACTGAGAGATGAATATACGTTTACGTATGACAATCTGATCAGTAACGCTACTGAACACTTTACTGAACGGTGAATATACGGGGCCTAAATATGGTAAATAAATTTTCATCATTAAAAAATCTGTGGCTATAAAAATGTTTCATCAAAATATGCTCACTCATTTCATCATATATGTTCGTCGTACAGCAAAATAATGCCATTGGTGCTTTTGGTTTTGCTCGTTTTCGATGTTAATTTAAATATAATCTAATTTCCGAGGGGAAATAAAATATAATGTACAGAATATTTACAGTTCAAAACTTTATGACTGGACTAACTATGTAAAGAAGATTAAGAGATTTGTAGTCTAGGATTGGGCAAAACTTCGGTGCAGAAGCTTTACAAAGTTTAATCCTAGACTTTAAACCGGTGGGGCTTTCAACAAGTTTTTTTGCTTTCATCAGGACTCAAAACAATATTACAAGTATAATAATCCAATTTATAAGCACGCTTATGTATACACAAAAACCAAATTTTCGATATTTCAAAATGTATCAGTTAATAAGGTGAGCGGAACGCATAGGTGCGTTGTATCTAAGCTTGTTTAATATTTTTTTCTGTCAATATCACAAAATTATGAATATAATTTTTTTAATTAGTTTTATAACAACCTTATAATTAAACTCACGATTATGTAAAGTCTACGATACAAAGTTCTTAATTAAACGAGATTGTTACTGAAACTGTAAAACTTGAACCAAGCAAGAACAAGAATATTGCCGTCGTGAAAGATGGTCAACTTACGAACATAATATTGGTAGCCTACCAACTTCTCGAAAATATATTAATCAAGCACCACCAGGATATAACAATAAAATATTAATCAGTCATGATTTAGGATGTTTTCGGAGTATATTTTGAATAGATACAATAAATGTACAATATTCATGAAATAGTATTTGTGAGACAGTTCATCTATCAAGTAAACTGTCTCATATTTGTAGAACGTTTGCTTTAATATGCAGATTATTTTGACAAATGAGGTTAAATGCAAGTATATTGCTTGGCAAAATTAACCATCTCTATGCTTATAACTATAATCTATTACAAACTGTGTGACTTCAGTACAAATTTATGTAAAATGCTACAGCACTTTGAAATTTGACCTATTTAAAATATGTTATTAGTTTGGATCATATCTAAATTATAATGCGTGAAAGTTACACAATGAACATTGAAGTTGAAAATCAGATTTAATTGAAACTGGTAGTTACTTGTTACCTACACTTGTTTATATGTGCAATTTATATAATAAATTCTCGGTGTAAATTCAATACTCTTGCATTTAATTTTTGCATGTTATTAAACTCGTCTAGCATATTTTATTTATGAAATATTAATTTTTACTGAAGTAACCTTATATTAAATTGGACAGGTGCATTTTCTTGACTGAATGTGTGATGAAGGAAAAAAAACTATAATTGCTTGAAAGAAGCTGTAACTTTTCTTTATAATTATTTTCTCAATGTTTCGGCATCGCCTATGCCATCTTCAGGAGTTTGAATCGTCAATAATTTGAATAAATTTTATGATGTAAATTAGATCAAAACTTAAAAATACATCGCATCATATTTAAATTTATTATGTACGCCAACATCTAGTAATAAAATAACCCCATTTTCTACTTACAATGTCCTAAATTACACATAAACAAGATTTAGTACGCGTAAAACGCACCAATGCGTAGAGCTCACCATTAGGTAAGATATGCGTTGCGAGCAGTGGTTTTTAACTATTATGGCCTTTTTGTTAACAATTTGAAAAAAAAATTATAAACATAAAAAGTCTTACAATTTTTTGTTGATTATATTGATAAAAAAAATGTTGTGCATATTTTAACATTCAAAATTATAATATTCAATAATATTTTTCGGGCACTAGGTTAACAATAAGAAAAAAAATTGTAGGTATAAAATATCTAAGAATTTTTAAGTGATTTAATTATTTTCATAAGAGCAATATTAAGGAGGGCTCCAAATTTTGGGGCTTCATAACTCGGGAAGTATACAGGCGATTAGATAAACTGCGAGCAGATTCAAATGGGATGCCAAATAATATGTTTACGAAATTTAGTGTAAATCGCTGTGGTACATTCATAGGAGTAGAGGGCACAAATTTGGTATTACGAGCGACGACTAACAAGTATATAAGTTATATATTTTTGGATTCAGGGCGACGAGACAAACAATTTTTGTTAAGGAAATTTTTTGATCCGAGAATGCTACAGACACACGACCGAATGCTTTAGCTTCTTCGGTACTTCGTAGTGCGAGCTAAATATACTAGGAAGTTGACACCATAATTCCTTGGCGAGAATACTTTTAAAATTCATATCTCCGAAACTAGAAGTTATATAAATTGATTATAATTGAAGAATATTATAATATTGCATAAATAAAAGTTAATATCGTCACTTGCATCATATGAATTGGTTTGCGTTACTGCTAACGACATGTAATTAAATATGCAGTGTCATTTAAATAGTGATCACGTTGTTATGTTATTGTTTTCATTTCTATGTTGTCTTTTGTATAATTTATAAATGGTAAATTGGAATTTATTAGTTATGCTAAGTTGGGTTATGTTGGTTAGCTTAAGAGAGCTAGAAAAACCTATTAACACATCATTTAGATATGTTTTCATTAAGTGGAATCCCCATGGTTGCTCGTTCACACAAGTCGGTGTAAAGGGGGAAGCGCACGAATATCGTAGCGCCATAAGAGCCAATGCTATTTACTACTCAGTTGAAGCGTTCAACATTTGAAAATAGGGTAAATATAGTACAATATTAAAAATCTAAGCAAAAACTTGAAAATCGAAAACTAGAGAAGGCTAGAGCAAAGTATTGACTATCTGAAAAAAAAAATTATTCATTTTGATGTTGTAATAAAGAAGTTTTAAGGGTTCGACGAAACCTTGTTTAGCTATGTTTGCAGCGGCTATGGGGATTCCTCTTAATAAGTGTCACTCAAGAGTAGTTTTGCACGAGGAAAATCTGCGCCTGTTGTACCCAGTCAGATCCCTTTTTTGCGGGAGTGTGCTTCTAAGGCCGGAGAACTTGGAAAAACCAGTGAACGCACTATTCACCGTAATAAATCAGTATCACAGGTGAATAATGTCATTCGATGTAGTCAGGGTTCATGCCTGGGAACCACATAGTGCAACATACTTTGAGGCGTCTGTTGCCAGATGGCCGACATTCTTTTTAGCTAGTTGTCTTATAAATAATTAAATAGTATACCTAAGTATGTTATATTTCATGATAGCTAGAAACAAAAAGCCGGTGTGGCCTTCACTCGCTTTCTTATCTTAACAATATCAGTATTTTTAATGTTTTATTTTATATTAAGTTGATTCACTACCTACCCGTAAAATAGTCAAAAAAGACGTTTTCGAGCGCCACTCTACAGCCTATACGGGATAAATTAATGAAATTTTCAATGCAGATAATGAAAATATAATGTTGAAACTCCAACTTGTCAGTCTTAAAATATTAAAATTTGATTGTTTAATTAGTTTATCAAACTATTATATTGGCATATTTTAAATATATAATATTATAAAAATAATAAAAAATAAAAATAAAAACTAACGCAAATAAATTAAATTCTAAAACAGATAAGTTGGAGTTTCACTTTTTGTTTTGCCAAAACACATGTAATTAGCATAGAATTGTTCGTTTTTTAATTTTTTCTTTTTCCTTATCAAGTTTAAATAAAGAATAGGCGAATTGAAATAGCACTTTTTAAGGGGAAGTGCACCTTTTAACTCCACAAAATTTCACAAGATATTTATAAAACGATATCCCAAAAACTCAATCATATCACCAAAATTCTCCTAAAAAATCTATTTCGACTCCACTATATCCCATTTCTGTTGCAAGCGCAAGCATTGCCAGACAACATTGTGACTTACTTTTGATACTGACTGTATCGCCTAGCATGTCACTATGATCTATGCCATACGTTTAGCTATCCTGTCTATACCACTGCACGGTACGATATATTAATCTAATCTAGGACGTATAATATTCAAATTTCTAATGAGTTCATACGCACTATCTCACAGAGTTTTATCGCCTTGGGTAGTGAATCGTCTTTAATTCAACCTACGAATGCTATGAAATAAAATCAATATCTATTGTAATAATGTATACATAAAATGATCTGAAGTGGCTTTCACTCGGATTTTTGGTTCATACGTTATCTAGTGTGAAAATCGTGAGTCTTTACCATTACGCCATAGCATAATAATTGATTTTCTGTGTTTACTCAAGAAAATAAAGAATAATCTTGACATATTCCAAATATTTGTAAGCATTTTATTTATGTCAGTTTAGATGGTCGATATTTCCATGTTGTTTATTGCGCGATTTCCAAATCATAACATGGTAGAATATATGAGTTAGATAAATAGGGTATCAAGAGATATTGGCGAGAAAATAAAATTATTGACGTAATTTAGAAAATTGGTTGGGGCGTATGACGGTGTTGCTCATATCTTCTTAAACGTCGAATTGTCATATTGGAAAACGGTCTCAAGCCCAACCTACACAATTGTCGAGATATCTTCGTAAGCAGCAATATGTCGTCGCCAGATGCGACAGTGCTTCTGCCTCGATATTGTTGGTGTGAAAAGGGACTCGCAAGATTAGAAGCGAACCGAACCCAACCGAACCGACATCCACGCTCATAGGGTTACGAATATGATACGATAAAATAAATTTTTATTTTATCTTCTTCTCCTTTGTACCATTTATATTCAAATATCTAGAAATTATACAAATGTGCATTTGTAAGTTTATTCCTAGACCGACGATGGTTGTATAGAATTAAGGGGATAGCAATGTTCAGTCACAGTATAAATATTTAACCAATAACGGAAGTTCATGCCGTTACTTTGACCTGGGGTAATTCTAATTTTACTTTCTTATGCGAATATATATAGAATGTCAACTTTTATTTTATTAAACATAGGAAATGATCATTTGGCGTTATCGTTTTACTGTTTAGTTTTAGAGAAAAGATTTTTTTTAAATTAATGTATTTATTTATATAGTGTACCTAAGGAAGTACTGTATCATGAAAAATGTCGAACTCCAGATTTTAACGTAATAATCGAATCTGTTTTTAGTTCGTCGTAGGATAGCACTATAGTGTTTGGTCATGAGTCTGTAACATACTCGGATCAAAAAGAAAAATCTAAACAAAAAGTTCTTATCTTTTCGCCCTGAATGCAAAAATACTTGGTTGTATGTATTCCGCTCGGTCGTAAGACTCAACTTTGTGATAGCAACTCCTCTGAACTCGGTACTGAAATTTAATATACATAAAATATGGGTGATCAATCGTCGCATTTTAAATCCAATCCTCTGTACAGGTCCGGCGAAATAGAGCCCCAATATTTGAAGCCCCCCATTAAAATTGGCCTTAAAGGTTTTTTCTTTTTACTTTCTTTTACAGAGTAATAAGAAAGTATTGTAATCATGACAAATTCTCGAGATTTCAACGGATATACATGTTTTGATTGAAACTGAATCGAATTTGACTATTTTTGGAATGACGTCTGTCGGTCTGTGTGTATGTGTGTCTGTATGTCTGTGAACGTTCTAGAGCCAAAACTGTCGAACGTAAAATTATGAAACTTCAAACTTAAGTCTTGTATATGCCCTAGATGTGCACCTCCTATTTTGAAAAGAATATTCAAACCGGAAGTGCATGTTTACTTTGTACATTTTTTGTTCTATCTCCAATATCACTGGAACGGCTACACTTACGGCAAAAATAGTTGTTCATAATGAGCGATATTAATATCCCGCACAACTTTTGTTTAAAACATTTCTTCAAAAAATAACCAGTTGCGCGAAGAATGCTACGAAACATTATAAATATCTTGTTTACGTTGCCATGGATTCGCATGTAGCTTATAAAATCGGATATCTGCTATTCTGACAGGAAAACAAAATATACTCAATTAGATAAATGACATTTCAGGATATCTCTGTAGAGTATTTGTTATTTTTGATAGCTAGTATTTCAAAACCATTACAAATTGGTATTGGTATCATTTTCCACTCATTCATTTATTATAAGGTAAGCTTGGTTTTCATATTGTTTCTATTGGATTATTATTTTCTAATTTTATATTTTTATAATCAATAATCAGTGGAAACTGCGAAAAATAAAGTTGAGTGCAGGCCACTCCAGATATTTTATTAAAGATATCTAAGATATTTTATGTTCAGTAATTTTCTTCGAATTGTTAGCGCAAAAGTATGTAAATGATGTTTTTATTATTTATATTCAAGAAATTTTAAGGTTCTTTTATATATAGAATCATTTTTCAGATTATGAACCCAAAGACCAGAGAAATATATATATATATATATATATATATATATATATATATATATATATACATATATATATATATATATATATATATATATATATATATATATATATATATATATATATTGCCACGGCAAATCCACACCGGCTAGCTCGTAGGTGGATTTGCCACACACTCTTTATAATTATGACGTCGTTGGTAAAAAAAAGTAAATGAAATCAGGATTAAACAAATTTATTACAAAATAGTAAAACGGAACTTAAGTAGGCTTAACGTCGTCATCAAATTCTTGTGTTAATACTACACCTAATGCAACACTACTAGCGTCAGTCTGCAAACAGAGTGGGTTTGAAAAATCCGGACACGTTAACACGGGAGTAGTCGTCAGACTACGTTTTAAATCGGAAAAAGCTTATCTTCTACATCGGACCACAACCATTTTACCATTTTGCGAGTAAAATTAGTGAGCGGAGATATGGTTTCGGAAAAGTTGGATATAAAACGACGGTACCATGATGCTAAACCCACAAATCTACGAATGTCCTTCGGGCAATTGGGTGTCGGGAAATTTTTGAATAGTGGATATTTTATCAGGGTCAACCCTTAAACCTTCAGCGTCAACAAGGTATCCTAAGTATTTTAGTTGCGAACTTACATATCTCACGGTTAAGTGAAAGGTTAGCAGCTTTGAGAAGGGAAAATACCTCTATTAAAACTTTATAGTGAGTAGAAAAATCAGAAGTTACAACAATTATATCAACCAGATAAACAAAAACATGAGGAGAAAACTCTGGACCAAAAAGATGGTCAACAAGACGTTGGCAGGTAGCGGGAGCACCAGATAGACCAAATGGCATACGTTTGAATTGAAAGAGACCTCGTCCTGGTATTGTAAATGCAGTTTTTTCGCAACTTGATTCCGATAATGGTATTTGCCAAAACGCTGATATTAAATCTAGAGAAGATAAGTATTTTCCACCACCTAAATTATCCAAAATGTTAAAAATATACGGTAAGGGATAAGCGTCATTTTTTGTTACTTTATTTACTTTACGGAAGTCAATACAAAAACGATAAGCACCACTTGATTTCTTCGCAACGACAACAGGAGAATTCCAAGGACTATTTGATGGTTCTACGATATTCTGTTTTAACATCTCATCCAGTTCGGCGTTGATAAATTGTTGGATATGTGGTGAAACGGGATAATAGCGCTGCTTAATTGGAACCGCTTCTCCTGTATCAATAACGTGTACAATTGCTGTAGTAGCTCCAAGATTTGGGGATAAAGTTGAGATATATTCGTCTACCATAGAATTTAGTTTTGTTTGTTCATTTATCGTTAATGTTGAAATATCCTGAAGGGCACAAGTGATAGGAGGCTTTGAAAAATAATAAGTCATGGTCGAAAAATTTGGCGTAATTGAAAATCGGATTAAAAAATTAATACCAAGAATGAGATCGTAAGAAAGTGACGGTACTAGTAAGGCTTCGATGAAGTGCGTATTCCCACAGACACTAAAGAGTATAGATATGCGTGCATCAATCGAACACGTATGTCCACAAGCGGTAGTGATATTTTTAAAAGTATTAAAATTTTTAGTAAACGGTAAAAGTTGAATTTGTTCCCAGGTCCTTTTATTAATAAGAGTATTTGATGATCCTAAATCTACTAAACCAGAAAAGGAGTAATTGGAAATCATAACTTTTAAATAAGGGCGGGGATCGTTAGAAAGATAATGTAAGTTTAAATTAGTAGAAGGGAATGAAGGAATAACCTGTTTGGAGTTTTGCCGATATAAATGACGGTCATCCATTAATCAGCATTTTAGTTTTTTGGACTGCAATTGTGACAAGTTCGAACTGTAACGTCGTGTTCTCCGCATCTAAAACAGAAGCGTTGACGTTGTTCCTTGCATTCGTTCTAGCGATGTCCTTCTTGTTTACAGTTCCAACAGAAATTCCTAACGGCTGAAGTGACCACGCGTATAGGTAAGGTATGGGGCGGGGGGGTAGAAGGAGATATATTTTGATGTGCTTTATAAGGGATACTGGAACTAGTAGAATTAGAGGTAAGACCCACGGCCTCAAGACGCTGACAAATTTGATTCAACTGCTCAATTGAAGTTAAATTGTGAGCAGCTAAATGTTCAGCGTAATATGGAGTCAAGTTAAGCCGGATAGTACAAACTTGTTTTTCAATCGAAGTGCTTTCCGACAAACGGGAAAATAGAGTTTGCATTGCGACAATAAACTCGGTAGGACGTTCCGACGGATATTGCTTTCGCGATAAATTTTTTAGCCAAAGTAGTTGCTCATAGTCAACTGGCTGATATTGGGTTCTCAGGTGAGCGGCAAGATCATCCCAGGTAGATACCGACCCCTTAATTGTTCGGTACCATAATAAGGCAGGACCTTCAAATAGATCACTAGCACCATTTATTAAATAATTTTTTGTTGCAAATCTAGCAACCCGAAGTTCTTCAACTCTTTCGAGAAAATCTATAACAGACTCATTTCCGCTAAAACGAACTCCCCATTTGTAAATCAGCACAAGTTTAGAAGGAAGTGGAGAAACAGGAGTCATAATATTTCCTTAAATGAGCTGAGCACTAGAGCACGCACACACACACACGGACCTACAGACACACACAGACATCATTCCGGAAGAGTCCGACTCGATTCAAGGATGGTCAAAATATGCATTTTCGTAAAATTCTCGAGCTTGTAACTTTTCATGATTACATGACAAGTACACTATTTCAAAAATAAAAGGTGCACATCTAGACCATGTACAAGTCTTAAGTTTGAAGTTTCACAATTTTATGTTTTTCAGATTTGGATCTAGAGCGTTCACAGACACACAGACGTCATTTTGAAAATAGGCACATTCGATTCAGAGATGGTTGAAACGTATTTCCACTAAAATCACGAGTTCAAAATTGTTCATGATTACAGGGCTTATACTTATTGCTGCGTCTACGAAAGTAAAATATAAAAAGAGATTTTATATTTATAGTGTTTTTATATTGTGGACGCTGGAGTGACTTCACTAACACTAACTTATATATCCACTATTTATATAATTTAATATAACGGTATTTTGTAATTTTTTATATATAATTTGGATACAAATATACAAGAATAACTTTTCATAGAAATATGACTTTGATTACATATGGTAAAAGAATATTAAATTGTTATCTGCAACTCAATTTCCTCAACAAGATTACGGTTATACAATTTCATTTTGAGATATAAATTGCTTCGAGCAACCTATATGTACCTACAACTATATATATACGAAACAAAGCACACATCGCTTAGGAAAACTTCAGTCAATGCATATTTCATGTGAATTCAGGTTTGCATTTGCATTCGTAATTATAATTTAAATATTCTTCGTACATCATTCACATAAACTTTAAAATTTGATTTACGTTCTATATATGTACACTGTCAGAATAGAACATAAGAAAATACGTGCAAAATAGTTGTTTTACATTCTTTGAAACGCCTGTATTGCACTGATGGTATTTGACTTACAATCTTTGGTTCAAAATAATCGTTTTTTTTTTTTTTGTATTTTTCATAATCATTTTATAACTTCCGGGCTCACAATTTAAAGAAATTTGCTATACTTTTTGTTAAGTACATTTTTTGACCCGAGCATGTTACAGACACACGACTCCTACCGCTCTTTTGTACATTATGTACGACGTGCAAAAAAAGATAATATCCAAACTAACAGTATAGATATAAGTTCCAATATAGTAATATTAACCTTTGTTGAAATTGAACCATTTTTACCTATTTATTTTAACAAAGACGGATTTCATAAAGATGTATTTCGAAACATAGGATTTTAGATCGCCATCCAACGATGTTGGTCTGTGATATTGCTTCCATGGAATTGTTCGTATTCTACAGTTAATAATATAATACGCTTCACGCTCAAAACAGAAATTACAATGGTTTTTTAAAAATAATTTTAAAGAGCATTAGTTTCAAACTATAAGCGCTAAATAAAATATCTTGTGTTATATTTAAAGTAGAACATTAAACCGAAACATTATATTCTACTCTAAAATTCAGGTATATTTTTACATTGTAGATATTACAACATAAATACCAAAGCTGTTCATAATGATGCTTATAAAAGGAATTTAAATAAAACTACTTGCCTGAACAAGCATAGATGCAGGCAAATAAAGAAGCTGGAGTGTCCTTCACTCCGCTTTATTATCAACTTAGCTTAACATTCATTATAAATAATAAACATTTTAATTGTGATGTATATACACCTATATAATAATGCTTAAATTATATTTAAATTCATTTAACGATTACTATGAAAAAAATAAAGTACGAAGTACCGAGAAACCAAAGTTTTAATCTATGTTCCTTGGTGAAACGGAAAAGTACAATTTTTCTCAATCGATAATCAAAAGTATGAATTGTTGCGTGATCTGCACTCGACTTACGTAGATTTCAATAGAATTATATTTCACAAGAAAACTGTGAAAACAACCAATACTCCATATTACTCTGAAATTGTACCATTTAGCTTATTATTTTATAACGATACCAAATACTGTTTCTTCAATATAAAATATGGATTATTTCTTTAATATTCACCTTATCAATATATTCAATTATTATATTGAATATATACTGTTATTCAATATTTACCTATGGTTCTTCCAATACACTCGAAACACGGTCTTGGTCGATCTATTGATGCCAAATAACAGATATCAAATTATTTGGATGTTGACGCATAGTTCATACAATTTATTAAATATAATCTTCATACGTGCGAATCTATGGCAACATAAATTAGAAATTTAAGATTTACCGTAGCAGTTTTCTCGTAATTGATACATTTTTAAAGAAACTTTTCTAACAATAATTGTGTGAAATATGAATATCTTTCATTATGAACATAACTAATTTTGCCATAAGTGCAGTTGTACTAGTGATATTGGAGATAGGACAAAAAATGCATAGAGTAAACATGTACTTCCGGTGTGAATATTATTTTCAATAATAAGAGGAGCACATTTAGATCATATACAAGTCTTAAGTTTGAAGTTTCACAATTTGCGTTCGACTGTTTTATCTCTAAAACGTTCACAGACACACACAGACACAGACACACACACACACTTACACACGCACACACACACCCGGACACACACACACAAACACAGATACGTCATTCCTAAAATACTCACATTTGATTCAGGGAACGTCTGTATCCGTTTAAATATCGATTTTGAAATTTTTCATGTTTACTTATTACTGTGTATATGAAAATATAAATATCGGTTAAACACCATATTAGTCCGTTGGAACCTCCAAGTTCAGCTTAAGACACTTTTACGATATATAGCATTATTCATACCACGAAGATTTCTACTTTCCTGGTCGAAATATTGTAAATATGAACATTTTAGGAAAGATTTTATCGGAAATAAAGCAAAATACAAGACAGTTCACATTTATTTATCAATAATTCACAAACTTTACGTAATTTTCAAAAAATTTGGTAAAATTATCAAATTATTCGTTAATACTACTAATTTCAACAAAATTCTTAACAAAATCAAGTAAATGTTTTATCGATTTTACGAAATGAAACAGTGAATAGTCTGGAAATAATTTTTATTTATTACAATTAAATAATTTTTCTAAATGTTCAGAAACAACATTTATATTCAAATAATTTTAAAAGCTTTCTTCTAGTAAATGGTAGCTATTTTGTGCAAAGTTTTCAAATAAAAGTTATAAGAAATTTTAATATGTTCAACCTTTATACGAAAAGCCTTTACTACTTTTGTTAATGTTTTTAAAGGTAGAAGTAATTCTACCTCTCTCGCGCTAAATACATATAAACTTTCATAAGTCTACTGTAGGCGCTTGAAAATAAATACTAATATATAGTTGGCTTTAATAATAAAAATAAAATATGTAATTCAGTTGTTATAAAATAAATATAATTTTGACAGATCATTTTTTAAAAAGTAATAATTTGGTCTTTCGGACCCGGATTTAACATATATACTTCCAGGTATTTGACAGACCCCGACATTTGGTCTTTCGGACCCGGATTTAACATATATACTTCCAGGTATTTGACAGACCCCGACATTTGGTCCTTCGAAAATATAATTGAGTCAGCCCTTGGTACAACAGTCTTATTAGCCTAATAAGATGTCATCCACCAATTCTATTCGACAGCGTCGTAGTGAACGCATTAGAAATTTAACCATGAAGAAAAAAGATGATATACAAGATAGCGAACAGGTTCCTGGTACACTTATTTTAGACCAAGACAATGTAAGCGGAATCAGTAGACGAACCCGTTTATCTAATGTAGCATCAAACAAATCTAATAAAAGTTCTCTTATTCGAAAACTGGAACTACAATTGGAGTACGCCCAAAAGAAAAAAGATCAAGAAATTTTAGATTTGGAATTTCAACTGAAAATGGCTCAAGTGGAAGAAGAAGAAGATGCAATTGACATAAAAAATGATTTAATTGGTCAAGCAAAAGTTGAAGAAGAAGACATTTCCTTGCCACCAGATAATATTGAAAACTGGGTTGTTAATCAACGAAATTCAACAAAAAATAATATTCCAAATCATTCTTCAACATCTTCAGTTGTTTCCACTAATACTAGACGACTTAATAAATATATATCAAGACAATCACTACCCAAAGATTTACCGAATTTCAGCGGAAATCCCGTGGAATGGCCCAATTTTATAAGCCAGTACCGTAATTCGACAAAAGTATGTGGCTTTACAAATGAAGAAAATCAGAGCCGTTTACAGAAATGCTTGCATGGGAAAGCCAGAGAAATTACGCAATCAATACTGATATTGCCACAAAATATTGAAAAAGCTATAAATATACTTCAAAGACGATTTGGACGACCTGAATATATTATTTCACTTCTACTAGAAAAGGTACGAAATATGCCTGTAATTAAAGAAGACAAATTGGAACAATTGATAGATTTTTCCGATGCCGTCACAAATCTTGTTTGTACAATTCAAACATTGAACGAAGATGACCATATGAAAAATCCCATTTTGTTGCAAGAATTAATAAATAAACTACCAATAAATCTTCGAATGATGTGGGCAGAACACACTAGAAATATTAGAAGATCAAAATTAATTGAATTCGAAACGTGGTTGGATATAAAGGCAGAGGCAGCGTGTGAACTTCGAATTCCACAACTGGACAAGTTTGACAACTCAAAAGTTAAGCATAATAATTATAAAACAACGCTAGTAACTACAAACGAGAACACCAATAACATATGTTTTTGTTGTAATTCTACCTGGCATCCACTTTACAAATGTGAAACATTTAAATCCTTTGAAGTGGATAAGCGTTGGAAAACAATTACGGATAGAAAAATGTGTTTCTCTTGCCTACGTCCAGGACACGGAGTAACAAGTTGCAAATACAAGAAGAATTGCAACATTGACGGCTGCAAGAAGCCCCACAATACTCTGTTGCACAAAGTCAACGTTGGAACGAACGAGGTTTCCAAAGAAAATAAAAAGGACACAAACTGTCATGTTTCGCAAGAATTAAACAAAGTCTTGTTGAAAATCTTGCCGGTAACATTACATGGTAAAAATAATGTCATTGAAACATATGCTCTTCTAGATGATGCATCGACAGTCACTTTGTTGGATGAAGAAATTGCTGCACAACTTGAAGTTGATGGACCAACAAACTTATTGTGTATGCAATGGACGAATAATCAAATTCAACAACAAAATGATTCGAAGATTGTAAATTTAACCATCAGTGGAAAAAATACCAAGTCCTTTTATTTGCGTCATGTAAGGACTATTAGCGATTTAAATTTACCTTCTTATACAATTAATATTGAAGAAATGTCAAAACAATATCCACATATTTCAAGTTCGGAAATCTCATCAATTGTTAATGCGAAACCAAAATTACTAATTGGACAAGACAATTGGCCGCTATTAACAACTAGAAAAATTATTTATGGTCCCTGGTCCGGTCCTGCACTTAGCAAGACTCTACTAGGTTGGGTAGTACATGGAAACACTACAGATAGAAGTCATCTTTCTCTTAGACAGTTCACTTGCCATATTTGTGAAAAGGACAATTTGGATTTACTGCATGATATGGTAAAAGAACATTGGAAGATCGAATCCTTCGGCGTAAATCATGTGAATGATGTTTCCATGTCAAAGGAAGATATAAGAGCCCAGAATATCTTAGATGCTACAATGAAATGGGACAATAATAAATACGAGACAGGACTTTTGTGGAAATTTGAGAAAATAAAATTTCCAGACAGTGAACAAAATGCCTTAAATAGATTAATGTCAATTGAAAGAAAAATGGATAAAAATTCCGTTTATGCACAAGCATACTGTGACAAAATAGAAGAATTTTCGAATAAAGGATACATAAATAAACTATCTGAAAATGACACTAAAACTATAAATGATAAATCATGGTATTTACCACATTTTGGAGTAGTCAATCCTAATAAACCGACGAAACTCCGCATTGTTTTTGACGCAGCCGCGAAATCAAATGGAGTATGCTTAAATGATTACCTACTCACTGGACCTGATCTTTACAATTCACTACACACAATATTATTGAACTTTCGTATAAATAAAATTGCGTTTGTTGCCGATATTAAAGAAATGTTTCTGCAAGTTAAAGTACGAAAAGAAGATCAATGCGCACAACGATTTTTATGGCGGGGAAAGGAGCGGAACCGTTATCCCGACACATATGAAATTCAAGTGGTGTTTTTTGGATCAACAAGTGGACCTTGCTTAGCACAAGAAGCAAAAAACCGAAATGCACGGAATTTTGGAAATGAATACCCGGACGCTGCTAAAGCAATAATAGAGCAACATTATATGGACGACTATCTAGGTGGCGCCAACGACGAGACAGATGCCATCAAATTGATCAATGACGTCATACACGTTCATAAAATGGGAGGATTTATAATTTGCAATTGGATTTCCAATTCAAAAGAAGTTCTTCGACAAATCGATCCTAAACTAACTGCTCTGGGGGAGAAAAATATGAGTATTGATGAATCTGAATCGACAGCGGAGAGAATTTTGGGATTATGGTGGAATCCAACAGAAGATTGTTTCATATATCAGACACATTTTCACAAAATTGACAATGAAATATTAAATGGTGAACGTAGACCGACGAAGCGTGAAGTTCTAAAAACAGTCATGTCAATCTTTGATCCACTGGGTTTTGTAGCTCATTTTATAATTCAAGGCAAAATACTACTTCAAGAAATTTGGCGAAGTGGGCTTGGATGGGATGATGAAATCACCGACATCTTAGACAAAAGGTGGCTCACTTGGATCAACGATCTTAAAAATATTAAAAACTTCAAACTGCCAAGACAATATTTTAAAAGTGGAATGAAACAATGCACTGCACAACTACACATTTTTTGTGATGCGTCAGAAAACGCCTACGCAGCAGTAGCATATCTGCGATGTGAGTGTGAAGATAAGACTTGTCGAGTTACATTTATTTGCGCAAAAACTCGAGTATCACCACTAAAACCAATGTCTATTCCGAGATTAGAACTCCAAGCAGCTCTCATTGGTGCGCGGTTGGGGACCGCCTTAATAAAAGCATTAGACATCAACATAGAATCTACAATTTATTGGACAGATTCAAATACGGTTTTACAATGGATTCGATCAGAAGCACGTCGATTTAAAGTATTCATCGCACAAAGACTCGGAGAAATCCAGGAATTAACAAATACAGGAGATTGGAGATATGTTACTTCAAAAGAAAACGTCGCAGATGAAGCTACAAAACGAATAGACGAAGTGACAGATTTTTCTATCGAAAGTCGTTGGTTAAAAGGACCGTCATTTCTTCAATTAGCACCGGAATATTGGTTTTTTAAAAATATTGACAAAAAAGAAGCGAATCTCAACGACTTAGAAATCAGAAATGAGTATGTCGCAACACTGATTGTTTTGGAACCCCTGCCTACACCAGATCCTAAAAGATTCTCAAAATGGACAAAAATCTTAAGAAGTACGGCGTGGATGTTGAGATTCATTAGAAAATTGAAAAATTTAACCGCGAACCTTATCCAAAAATGTTCGTATGAATTGACACCCGATGAAATAATAGAAGCAGAACGTTTATTATGTCGTCGAATTCAAATGGATTCATTTGCCGATGAAATTTCAATCTTGAAAAACAAAAAAGATATACCGAAATCTAGTCGCCTTTATCGTTTATCATGTTTTCTTGATGAGCATAATATCATTCGTGTAGATGGACGATTAAATAATGCCACTTATTTAAATGAATTTACGAAACTACCGATTATTTTAGATCCTAAACATTTGCTGACAATATTGTTGATAAATTATTACCACAACAATGTAAATCATCACGGACAAGAAACAGTAGCAAATAATTTACGTCAAAAATTCTGGATACTAAATTTACGACAAGCTGTTAAAAAGGTATGGAGAAATTGTCAAAAATGCAAAAATGAAAAAACTTTGCCAAAAATGCCAATAATGGGTCAATTACCTACCTGTCGCTTGGAACCAACAATACGACCCTTCATAAAGACAGGTGTTGACTATTTTGGGCCAATAGAAATAACAGTGAAGCGAAGCCATGAGAAACGATACGGTGTAATTTTCACTTGCATGGCAACCCGAGCTATTCACCTTGAAATAGCGCATGACTTGTCTACGGATGCCTTCATTAATGTCTGTCGTCAATTTGGCTGTAGAAGAGGTTTCCCGAATGAAATCTTTTGTGACAATGGAACTAATTTCAAAGGCGCAGAACGTGAGCTCAAGGAAGCTTTAGATGATTGGAATCAAAATAATATAACAATATTCTGCACAATGAAAAATATTAAGTGGAACTTTAATCCACCACTAGCACCACATATGGGAGGCACGTGGGAGAGATTAATTCAATCAGTTAAAAAATCGTTGCGAGCAGTTTTGAAACAAAGATATCCTCAGGAGCATGTACTGCGTACTTTATTTATTGAAATCGAGAATATCTTGAACAGTCGACCTTTAACACACGTACCGCTTGACACCGAAGATGGAGAACCTTTAACTCCAAATCATTTTCTAATTGGACCATCGTATTTAGCTGCTCCATTTGTAGAAACTGATAATACCAATTTATATTTGTTAAATAAATGGAAAGCCGTACAAAGGTTAACGGATTTATTTTGGAAACAATGGACTCGAGAATATGTACCTACTTTATTGAATAGACAAAAATGGAGACAACCAAATAAACGAACAGTAAACATTGGCGATATAGTAATTGTTGTGGATTTTGATCTTCCTAGAAACAATTGGACCAAAGGGAGAATTGTAAATACATATCCGGCAAAAGATGGAAATATAAGAATAGTAGACGTCCGGACAGCCACTGGGATATATCGCAGACCGATCTCAAGACTCTGTGTATTGGATGTTTTTTAAAAACAATTTAGACCCAGTTTAGAGTAATTGAATTATATTCAATTACTGCGGAGGAGAATGTAGGCGCTTGAAAATAAATACTAATATATAGTTGGCTTTAATAATAAAAATAAAATATGTAATTCAGTTGTTATAAAATAAATATAATTTTGACAGATCATTTTTTAAAAAGTAATAATTTGGTCTTTCGGACCCGGATTTAACATATATACTTCCAGGTATTTGACAGACCCCGACATCTACCTTCAATTGTTTGTGCGGTAGAACGTTCACAGATACACATCTTGTAATAGTTAAAATAACATGTATTTCCGGTATAATCTCGTGTATGAAAGTTGATGTCAATGCGTCCAAAACAGTGTCTTAAAACTGGCCCTACTTACGGTCCTGATATTACCATTTTTCTGAATCTTAATAATAACTAGTCACAACATAAACAAACCTAGTTAATAATTCACAAAGAACACGCTATTAAAATGTGAAAGATAATATGTTTTAGTCATTATCCTTTTTATGGATATGCTTACACCCTTATCATTTACCGTTATTTTTTGCTCTACACCATAATTGATGTTATATTATACCTAAATACGTATTATAATTAATATTGTGCAATAAGGTCATGAACAAAACATATTAGCTTTTTGATCATTAAGTTTCGAACCATGACGGATATATATAGAATTATTATATTTCTTTTATTAGTTATTTTACCTATAAGCAGTCTATTATCACCAATGAACATACATAAAATCGACACAAATTGTTTGAAAACTCTAGTACAGAATTTAAACTCCGAATATTTGGTAACAGTGTTAGAAGAAGAACTGCTTAATTAACCGCCTAAAATAATACTTAATCCTAATGTTAAACTTCAAGTCGATATATACAATGCTACCTGGACTAAAGCTACTAGTTATTTAATTGTACTACACAACTTAAAATTTAAAACAGTAATACAATTTTTAAAAGAATCTTCAACATGTTATCCACGAGCTAAATTCATTGTCTTTGCGCCTAAAGAAAATATATCTCAAATATCAGAAACTGCATACAATTATTATGTGTATAACATAATTGTATTGACAAATAATATGAAGATATTATTTGGTCAGAAACAAGGATTTGTGGACGAACCTATGAAATAATACAAATAGACTCTTGTGAAAATGGAATATTCAAGAACGAAGCAATATTATTTCCAGAAGGGTCCAAAATCCCTTGGACTAATTGCAAGTTACGAGTTCTTCCAATTATTATACCGCCACACGTGTACTGGATGATGTAGTGATGGACTAAATGATGATTTGGATATTCGAACAATTGAAATGATCCAGAATAAAATGGTTTTAAAATTGAGTATATACAAAATGAAATTAAAGCTTGGGGTTTAAAAAACGGCAGTACTTATATACAAGCTTTTGGGGCGATTTCAAATGACAAAGCAGATTTACTAATGGGAATGTGGCCTTATAATTATTCGCAATATTGGAACTTTGATCCTTGTTTCCCTTTAATTTACGATATAGTTACATGGGCCGTTCCACAAGCTGAACAATTGCCTCACTGGAAAAAACTAGCATATATCTATCCATTGTCAATCTGGATATACTGTGGAATACTACTCCTTACAATCCCAACACTTTGGCAATTTGTAAATCGATTTTTACTGAAAACTGATATTGCACAGTACCAATATTGGGGATTGTGTTTTTTGAATGCACTCGCAGTATTTTTAAACGCAAGTATCCCAACTTCTCAACCAAGCTCCTCAATTATACGAATAAGTTTCATCACTTGGGTCACTTTTAATCTGCTATTGGTGACAATGTACCAGTCCAAACTAGTCGCATCACTAACAAAAACGCAATACGAACACGAAATCTCAACTGTCGAGGAATTAATCAAATATGATCTATTACTTGGTATGAATATCAACCTTATGGATGGATTTAACGATCCAAACAACCCAACCTCAATGACAATATTCCGTAAAGTAAGCATTTGTGACCTTGCACCGACTTGTTTGAATCGTACGGCGATGCAATGTGATTTTGCTACTGTTTGAAGTTACAGTATTGCCAAATACTTAGGGATGAAATACTACACGAATCCAGATGGATCGTCGATGATCTATTTGTTTAAAGAAACTGTTCTTATTATGTATAGTTGTATGGTTTTTATTAAAAGACACCTATCTATGATGAGTATAATCAGTACATAAAGTGGATGTCAGAATGAGGAATTATTAAATTTTTGCAAAATGACTTCACAGTTACAGAATTACGCAATAATCTACGGGGGAAAACGTCTGAGGTTTCTATGGCTTTGAATTTTAGTCAAATGATGGCTGCGTTTGTTTTGTTAGCTATTGGACTTGTTTGTGCTTGTGTTGTATTTGTGTTTGAATATGGCATTGTAAAAAGACGCAGCAACGCACCTCATCCTGCGGAGAATAAATAATAATTTTATACAAGCAAATGCGATAATCAAAAGAATTGCATATTTAAAATGTAAGAAATGTATATGCCTTATGATTGCAATAAAAATTTAAATAATATAAAAATACTAATTCTTGAAATAATAATATTCATACACAATGTGATGTTCAAGAAACTGTTGAAATGAATAGTGGGATCTCAACATTTTACTTTGTTGAGATATAAATCGGCAATTGCATTCTTTAAATCGGTCAACTCTAGGGGCGAGCACAGTATATCTTAATTGCTGATTTCAATGGAGTAATACTGTAATTTATACGAAATAATTGGTAAATTTTACTCATTTATTCTTCATCTACCTACAAATTCAACATAGCATTTCATTTATTATAAAATAACAATGTATGATTACAAAATATTTTATTATAAATTATATAATGAACCTAAAACAAAAATAAAATCGTAAAATCTATAGGAATTTCAGAACTAATTTTAAAATACAGAAATATTTTTATCAGCACGGTTCTTGAAATGATATTGTGATTCCGATGGAAATTAAGTTTGCTAATTCATATTTCTGATAACTTTGTTTAGAACTCTAGCCAAATTTACACCTATATCCGTATATCACCATTCAATAGCTAAAATTACAATTAATTCTAACTTGGTCTAAAACAATTATTGACAATTTAGTAACAGCGATACTTTAGAAGAATTGATTTTTAATTCATGCCATATTATATTTAAAATTAGTAAATTTTTGTGATAGAAATTGGTGATTTTTATTTTTATACATGTGTAACTACTTTTACAAATTATAAAAAAAAAAATGGAGTAACTTTTACTGAACATTCTTGTCCTTTCACCATCTGAATTTATTATTGTGCGTTATTTTGTTTTAAATTCACCCTATTGCCCTTTTCACACCAATACTTTAAGATAGAGTCCACTATAAATTCCTTAATCTTGAAGATCGTTGGACGATCACACCAGATATTTTAATCGCTAGTGCTGCCATCTATAATTACATATTTATTCTTGGGTTGGCAATAAATATGTGCGTCTTAATATCATATATTTACATGTTTGGCACCTTTAAATACATAGATAAACGCGTTAAATAAATCATTTTAAAATCTGTGAATTGTATTCAAGGTTATATTTTAAGTTGGTAACGAATACCACGTGATCTTAGTTTAAGACGTAAATATCCGTAAAAAAGAGGTGCAAACCGGGGCTATATACAAGTTTTAAGCTTAAAGTTTCACAATTTTGCCTTCAACAATCTAGGCCTAAGAGCGTTCATACAAGCAAACGCACATACACTCAGGCGTCATTCAATAGTCAGATTCGATTCAGGCACAGTGAAAACGTGTATTTCCGTTAAAATCTCGAGTTCAAAAATGTTCATGATTACAATATTTCCTTTTAGATTTTGTCCAGGAAAGTAATAAATATGGAACGAATATAACCATATTTTCACAGATATTTGACAAAAACAAGAGTTTATGCTATTCTGAGCGTTGGCTTTTATTTTTAGTTATACCATACACAGTAAAAAAATACTCTTAAAATATTTTTCACTTATTTTAACTAAATGTTAAAATTAAATAAATTTTATTCTAAACTTGTGGTCATGCGACAAGTTTATTATTTATAATATGCAAACAAATGATATTTATCCAAATAGTAAAACACATTTGTTTTATACATAATTAGCCATATAAATAATTAAATTTTCGTTACGGTATTTGATTGAATTGGCACACGAACAGATTAAATTTAATTTGCATTGATATTATAACTGAAGACACATGCAATAACAGGGCAGCGAAGCTTTTTTAAAATTTGTTATTAAAAATAAAATTTCTTATTATTTCTCTTTGCTTTAAAAAGTTTGATAATTTTTTAAGATACGAATATCATATTTCTCAAGTTTTCACAACGCTGCCCTACAAATGCATTTTAACTATTAAATTAAATTAATTTTAATTGTGTACTTTAATTAGTTAGAATAGATCAACAAGAATTATACAGCGCAGAATAATGATTAATATCGTCTAGTTTTTACTGGTAATTAAAATAGACCACTTTCGAAATTAAATGCGCATGCGCCAACATCCAATGGGTGTGCCAGCTGATTACTAATATATAATGTGATCTCTCGTCGTTGGTCAAGTTGCGAAAATATATTAATTCCCCTTATTTTATTTTCAATCCTACTAAATATTAATATTTAAATATATTCTCTACTATTAGTTTTTTATTGTTTGATGGTGAAGTATACAAATGACAAAATTACTGTTGTGCCAGTTAGTGGTCATAGGCATAATCGTCACCAAATAGTTTTTAAACATGCATAAGTTCAGGCACTAATGGCTTCAGCTCGCCGTTAATTTAATTATGCGACTAGATGATTGAATATATAAACATATAAATATATACATATACATATACATATATATATATATATATATATATATATATATATACATATATATATATATATATATATATATATATATATATATATATATATATATATATATTGTGACGAAGGTCAGCCTTGTCGACCGGTGCACGCCGCTGTCTAAACGAGATTTTTCGGTTGGGTACGGTTGGAAAAGGTCGGTGTGTGGCTAGCTGGCATGCAGAGCGGACGTTTCTAGTTCTTGGTCCGCAGTACCGTGAGTTTTTACTCTTTCATTTTGCTATTATCGTTATTATTTATACTGTTATTCTTTATCATTTGCTATAACTAATAAGTGTTCATATTGCTCCGGCTAATTATTTACACTTTTATTGCTTAGTTATTGATTTGAATGCTGATTAGCTGCTTCCGCTTATTATTGTTATTATTTATACTGTTATTATTTATCAATTGTTATAATTATCAAGTGTTCTTATTGCTCTGGCAAATTATTTACGCTTTTATTGTTTAGTAGTTAATATTAATGCTGATTAGCTGCGTTCAATTATTATTGTTATTACTTATACTGTCATTATTTATCAGTTGTTATTATTGAGCCGGTTCATTATTTATTCTTTTATTATGTTGTTTTCACTTACTAGTTGTTATTATTGTTACTTTCAATTGTTTATTCCGGTATTATTCATTTCCAGTTATTATCCGCTACGCGGTATTTATTAGACTATGTATTCCTTATTCGGGTAATGATTTATTCGATCTTATGATCTGATGAACATTAAATTGCTGTAAAATTAGTTACAGCTTGCATTGTATATTTTGGTCAATTTTGCTGTTCGAGTGCCACGGGCCTTTCTTATTTCCCGATCGAAACTTGCCAAGCGGCGCGACAGCGCTTGTTATATTCCGTGCCGAAAAACGCCGAACGGCGCGATAGCGCTTGTTATATTCCGTGCATCGAGAGAAATCGAGCCTGCTGTGATTATGGGCTTCGCAGCCCAGAGCGGTGCAGTTTTGAGGACAGGACAGAAGAAGCGCGATCGCGCCGCTTGGCACTCAAACGGTTAAACTAGAGATTACTGAATTGCGGTAAATAAGTTACTACGGATTTAATTTGGCCTCTGAGCCTTCTGAACTCCTGTTCACGCTCGTAAAGTCGAGCTCACTCACTCACGACACCGTCGGAACATGCGAAGAGTTCTACTCTTCGTTTCGCGCTTGCGATTCCTCGAAAAGTTCCGGCAGCAGTCCACCTCGTTTACTTATTGACTCCGACTTACGCCAGCGTTGCTCAGAGCCCTAAAAAATTGTTGCGCTGTTGAAGTACAGCGAGTGTAACCCCATACCACTCCCCTGAGCTAGCAGACAACTCCCATTTTGCTTGCCCAAAGCAATTTAGGGTGACAATATATATATATATATATATATATATATATATATATATATATATATAAATGCAGTAGAATCCGTTTATAATGACATCGCAGGGAAATAACAAACACGTCATACTAAGCGGACGTCATACAAAGCATTTTGTAGAAAATGATCGTTCTGTCCGGCATTCATTTGTAAAATAGTCCAGGTACATCTGCATTAAAAATCTCATCATTAGAAAATTGTCTTCGTAGATTCGGCCACACAGACGTCAACCATTTTGTTGTTCAATTTTGATCAACAGACACAGATTCACCGACGATTTTTCCCGCTACAATGTTATCTCGAACTTTAAAACGACTTATCCAGCTCGCAGAACAATTAAAGTCAAGAATACCAAAACGCGCGGCAAAAACATTTGCCTTTTCCTGTATCATAGGGCCGCTGACGGGTATTCCTTCTCTTGATTTTAAACCACTGAATTAACGCTTGATCAACAATTTCCTGTCGTGATTTTCGAAGCCTCTTCGGTTTCAAAACATTTGAATTGAACGATTCCTTAATCCCAAATTCCTTTGCGAGAGATGAGTTGGATTCTCCATTTTCTAATCTGCATATTATTGCACCTTTCTCTTCAATCGTAAATGCTTTACGACGAGGTTGAGATGTCTTTTTTTCACAAATCACTGACGAACAATGCGTGACTATCAATTACCCACTGAGACTCAAAACAAAAAAAGCCATGCATGACTCTCTCCCGAACACTGCCGAAGGGGTTAGGAATCATGTCGGACACTATAACAGGACGCTATTAATTAAAAATGGGTCACAATAAACGACATGTCACTATAAGCGAAGTCATTATATTCGACTTAGTTATAAAGAATTTTATATGAAAACCAAACTTCGCTGTGTAATTACTTCATAATAAACGGTTGGTCAATATAGGCGGAGTCATAATAAACGGATTCCACTGAATATATATATATATATATATATATATATATATATATATATATATATATATATACATATATATATATATATATATATATATATATATATATATATATATATCCTAGTCATATACATAGTGACAATATAAGAATATCGAGTGATGGTCCCTCCAAATTATTTGGGTAAATTTTAATTTAGAATAAAGTATATTTCAAATAACCACTGTACGAGTAAAGATATTTCGTAACTCAAACGGACCTTATGTAAATATTTACAAATGTAAACATTGAGATATCTTTAAAAATTCAGTCGTATATCATATTAATAAATGAATAAGTTAAGCTTACATAAAAGGAACGTCTTTACATATTTAGAAATATTTATATATATATTTAAAACAATTTTTCAAAACCCAAAGTTAACAGTATGAATCAAGATCAGCCACTTACAGTTTCGGTACGGAACATGTGTCAAGTTGTAAAACTAAATAAGAAAAAAAGTGGGCAACCGTGACACTGGTTTATACTTACACTTTATATAAGCGGAATACAGAAGAGCAATAATTTTCTGATATTACTCTCCTTCTGGATGTCTGCGTGTTTGATGTTAGCTCTGGGAAATCCAACACTTGTGCTATTCCATTTATATGAGAAAATATTAGTAAACAAGAAAAGAAAACCAAAATACTGAAAATGTTTTATTATATTCAACAACACGAATTACCACTATTATTTCACGTTCTTCAGCTCTTTTCTATGGATGATAAAACATTTAAGTGGATCTTATTTCGTAATGGATGTGCATTGTGGCTAACAAAAACAAAACTTTACTAAACCGTTACACAAAGGTTATGTTATGTTATAGAGCTTTTTAACAGACGTGGGTACTAATTAATTAAATGTAATTAAATTATGTAATATAATTACATTTTCAAATTACTGTAATTTGTTATTCAATTAAATTACATTTGCAAAAGAATATATTATTACAGCATTACAGTTTTCGATCGTGTGCCTGTATCATTCTCAAATCAAAGATATTTTATACGTTTGGATCAAGGACTAATTAGTTGATTTTGATGTCAACAAGATTTCTTCATATTAGTAAAAATAGTCAAAATTATAAATTTTGTTTTTTAAAATATGCACCTTTTTACTTTCTTTTACGAAGTAATAAGTAAGTCTTGTAATCATGAAAAATTTCCCTGAAGCAAATGTGAATCTTTTCGGAATGACGTCTGTGTGTCTGTCTGTCTGTGTGTCTGCTCTAGAGCCAAATCTGTCGAACGTAAAATTATGAAACTTCAAACTTAAGACTTGCATAAGCCCTAGATGTGCACCTCCTATTTTTGAAAAGCATATTCAAATCGGATGTGCATGTTTACTCTATGCATTATATATATATATATATATATATATATATATATATATATATATATATATATATATATATATATATATATCTATATATATATATATATATATATATATATATATATATATATATTTATATATATATATATATCTATATATATATATATATATATATATATATATATATATATATATATATATATATCTATATATAAATATATATATATATATATATATATATATATATATATATATATTGAAAATAGCTTTAATATAAGAAGGAAGGCACACTTAAAAAATAATTTCCACAAATCATGTTCTAACTGTATGTACTATATTTATTATGACCATAGGTACCGACTATGGGGCGACATCCGCTCAGTCCTGAGAATTTCTAATAATCGGCACCTATGCTTCCAACAATATCTAGTATGTACGGAACGAAGTAATATCGTATCAAACTAATTCAAATGAAAACCCGTCTACTTTATATTTGAAAATAGCGATTAGTTCGCTGCTGGATGGCCTCAAAATAAACGTCAAATGGCGATTCATGTTTGAGATTGACATTCAAAAAGACTGTCACGCCAGATGACTGTAACGTCGTAAAACTTTTCATTGTACCGATAACGATATATCCTCTGTCAAATTGTGGTTTTACAATGTCGAAAAAACGTTTATAGTTATTTCTCGCTGACGTGGTCCGTGCGGACTAGACGCCTCAGCTAAACACGCACTGGGGACAATCTAGTGTTGGTAAGATAAGGATAAGATTTTGCAATATTTGATCCAACTTTTCATGACAAATATACAACTTGCGATTCTATCCTATTTGTCGTAGTTTGGTATTGCCATACAATACTTTACAGCGTTCTAGTTGAATTTTGAATCTTTTCCCGCAAGGATAATGGTCGTTGCCGTAATTCGTTTTCTAAATCGTTTTCCTTGACAATTGCCGTTGGTGTTATGTGCATGTTATTTATATGTTGGCAATGGCTACTTACTGATAGTTTAATAGTAACCCAAGTGGCGGTGACTTTAATACATTCATTACAAATCGATATCTGGTTTTAAATTTTTATTTTTTAGTTATCAAGTTAATCTACATTATGCATTTTATTGGAATTTATATTATTATTACATCGGTGATGATTGGAACTGTATATGATATGAGCACATGGTGCCTACGGGTTCATTTAGTACGTTAATTAATAAATATATTATCTCAAGTACCGTTAACGGAAATTGCTATAAATCCTTGTGCAATTTTAAGACTGAAGCTCCCATTTCTGTTTATTTAAAGTTTTATTTTATTATGTTTTTTTTTTAAGAAGTGTAGGAGAGATATTGTTGGCAACACTGAACCGTCAGCCAGAAGGGATTATGGTATGCAAACCATGAACGTGATGCTTTCAGCAAGGAATAAATTCTGTGGTCTATCTCTCTCATCCATTTTTTATAATAAAGAAGTAATTCGGAGTAAATCTACTTTCGAATTCCATTTTCTTTTTATGTACATACATTTTACACGTTTCGACAGAAGATCGTTAACTTGTAATATGGAGGACTCCGCTTAGTAAAAATATAATATACTAAATTCAAATATAATGTTGACTCCATATTTAAAACGCAAATATTAAATTGTTGTAATTGACTGAACTAATTATCATTTAATTGAGGAACCATTTGATATAACATAATCACTAATCGACAAAATGGAGTAGAAGTTGCTTAAAATTGTAATTTTTTTGTTCATTAAATTAAGTTATTAGTTGAGTGGGGATCCGTATCTTACAACGAGCAATGTTATACACTCTGCCCTCTGCGTTATTTGCATTTATTCGGCGAGATATAGACGTAGGTGCCTGTACCTATATGTTTGTTCCATCATAAACATAAACATACGGGGAGTTGTAGGTTTGGTGCCTGTACTAGCGATTGTTTTATTGATTGATATTGAATTGATATGGTGAACATTGAATGATTTTAGTATTTGAAATATCCGGGATCCATACCTTGGTCAATACAATGGCTGTTTATAAATTATTTGTTAGCAACCATTCAGTCGAGTAAGCTTATTCCTCAATCTTTCTTCAAATCTATTGAACAGCCAAAATTGATATGAATTTAGTTCATGCATATAAACCTATCTGAGAATCCCTTTTACATCATTTCCTTCTCTTAACTATTAATATGTATATGGAAACTGTGGTCGCGTCGGCCAACTATTTAACTGTGATACACAAACACAAAGTAATAATGAACATTATACCAGTGTAACTGCAACTATACTGTTGTAGATGGTACAAGTCCAACGTTTACTAAAGACAGTAATTTAAATGTTGGTTGTGTATTTATCTGTTCAGTCGTTAGGATTTGTACCACAATTTACATTTTAGCCTTGACAATTAACTAAATTTCTTATGCACTCCATCTCCACGAGAGCGTAGTAGTGAGGGAATTGATGTTGACGGCCATCTCTTTTGTAAGTGAAACGCAAATACGTTTAATGAAATTGAATTTGGCCACCGTGCCTTATTTATCAACCTTACGTTTCGCATTTCAATATACGCTATACATTTAGCTACTAGAAAATTCACTCGACTAAAGCTAAATTTACGTTTGACACGCCAAGGCTTTTTATAATAATGTCGTCGTTGATTGTAAACACAGACTTGAACCGAACCAAAACCGTAACCGAATACAGTACCGTAATCATCTACTTTGGAAACTTGAACATTAGCCAATATATTAAGTTTCAATACACCTAAAAGTGTAATCAAATACAATATTTAATTAACATATGTCAAGGCACCTATGCCTTCAACTTCAACTTCTAACAGCGGAATCCCCCACACTCCGTGCAAAAGTATTATGTTATAAAATGTTATATATATATATATATATATAAATATATATATAAATATATATATATATATATATATATATATATATATATATATATATATATATATATATATATATATATATAATTGAAAATATGTCGATTGGATTTGAATGAATCAAAGTCTGTTCAAAATTCAAATATAACAAGTATAGATACAAGTACCAATCCTTCAGCTTACAGTGTAACGATTTTTACGTCGCCGTACGAAGTATCGAAGACGTAAAGCAATCGGTCGTGTTTCTTCGATCAAAGAATTTCCTTAACAAAAAGTGTTTAGCCTTGCAACCAAATCTTGTTTATCTTAGTTCGGATTTAAAATAACATAAATAAATTTGAACTGAAATAACCTATATTTAACTAACTTTCTCGGGGAGTATTATATTAGTTTAATTGCAGAAGCAACTTTCTTATATATATTTATTAATAACATCATTGAAAGATTGATCAATCTTGTAGCGATATACAAAAGTATATATCCAATACTTGGTAAAATATTTATTTTAATGAAATAAAATATGAATATCTTCAATTTTTACAAGAAATTATATTTTTCTATGACTTGCCGTTTTGAAAATTGTGAAATAGTAACAAAAGTAAAAGTTTTAGTTTAATGAACTGTTTTTGAGTTAGGGTGTACATCTCGCAAATTAGTAAACTTTCAGATACTCAATAGTTAGATTAAGAATTTTGTAATAAACGCGAGTTTGAAAGAATTGATGTCAACAATACTGTACTACGATGAAGAAAATTATAAGATTCTATAAAATTTCACAGCGTTCGTGTTTACTTGTTTACTTGTGTGGTTCCGGGGGCCGGAACAGCTCGTATTTACTTGCGTTGTTTTCTTGGAGCTGGAGTACAAGTAGGTACACCGAAACTGTTCAGGAACTGTTCCAGTCGTACCAGCTGGAGCACTTGATGTACAGTGCAACCGCACTGCGTTTCCTATTTCATTTCCTCAGGCGTTCTACAACTGTACTGTTACCGTTCAGGGGCAGTTATTAGGAACAAAAAATGGTATGTATAGTACGAAATACAAGCATTATTCAGTGAATCAACTGATTTGTCGTAATATCCGGAGTGAACTAACATATCGCGGCCTGAATTGCAATTGTCCCATTTGTTGAGAGTGGAATATATATAATATATATATAAATATATATATATATATATATATATATATATATATATATATATATATATATATATATAAATATATAAATATATATATATATATATATATATATATATATATATATATATATATATATATATATATGTATATATATATATTTATATATATATATGTATATATATATATATATATATATATATATATATATATATATATATATATATATATATGTATATGCAGTTATTTAAATATAATCATAAAAGAAAAAATGTTTTAATTAATTTAACGCCAAATCGAGCCCTTGAAACCTTATATTTAAATATTTAAACATAGGTTCAAATTGACCTATTTTCGGGCATTTAAGTGGCCCACAATAGGGACCCTGATGACCTAGGGGTCTGAAATTAAGAATTGACCATCTTTCGGCAAGCCAAACATTATACTAAATTTTGAGTATAATCGGCGTTTTATTTGCGTCCGGTTTGTAATGGAACTGCTCATATATTTATATATAGAGGTTCAAAAATTGCAGTCAATCCATTTAACTATTGCTCAATACCGAATTTGACTGACTTTTATACCTATTTTATAAAATATAACCTACACAAAAATTCTGTTTCGTTTACTATTAGGGTCTAATTTTCATCCCATTGATGTACCTCTGTAACGGGTAACGGATTAATCAATGATGGGCGTAGGAACAATGGCTTGTCGACAACTCAATCTTGGCGTCGACAATGTCAACTGTTGTCTTGCATCTGTTGTATGAGTAAACTATTACTATCGGTAAAGATTTTGATATCATAAATATGTAATGTAACTACGGAAACGTAAATTAAAAATAACCAATTTAAAAGATTTTTTCTTAGTAAATGGTACATTTTCAAATACTTTCAATTATCTTCAATTCTCAATACTTTCAACATTTATAAGAATCTAACTCGTGTTGCATATAAGCCGGGTGTGCACCTCCAATATTTAAAAACAATATCTTAACAGGACGTAAAGCTTTACTCTTGCCACATTTTCAATATCTCGGAAACAGCATCAGTACGTGAATAAGTGATACTCTAAAGGGTTGACAAAATTAAAGATTTCTAGAAACTTCTGTTTATAAAGTTTGAAAAATGTACCACTTACAAAAAAATCGCCTTTGAAAATGAAAATTTTATATTTACGGTTTCCTTATTACTTGTTTCATAGCTATCGTAGGAAGAATTTCAAATAATATGAAGCATTGTTATAAATACAGATAGTGATAGGACAAGAAAGTCGAGTGAAGGTCACTCCAGTTCTTTGAAATGCATTAAATAGAAGATAAATCTAAGAAAATATAGAAGCAAGATTGCTTAGTTGCAAACATATTTTGCAATAAACAAGAACAAAAATAACCTTTTTCCAAAGTGTTTCCACTAGTTATTTGTAACTATAAAATAAAAATAAAAACTATTGTTTTCTTCAGCTATCTTGTATCTGTAAGATTACTATTGGTTCATGTTTCTGATTTTAAATGGAAAACAGTAATAACGCTACAATCATACTTTTGCAAGAAATATTTGCAACCGTTTGTCTCGTCATAGATTGATTTATCGAAATCAATTATAAATCTATAAAATATTAAAAAATTCAAAAAAGACAATTTTTGAAATCGTGTTTCCAAAGTGTTTCCAGTAGTTATTGGTAACTATAAAATGAAAATAAGCTATCCTGTATCTGTAAAATAACTATTGGATCATGTTTCTGAATTAAATGGAAAGCAGTAATAATGCTTCAAAAAATTATACTTTTGACAGAAATATTTGCAACCGCTTGTCTCGTTATATATTGATTTATCGAAGTCGACTTTTATTTGATTATAGAACAATTATAAATCTATAAACAATTAAACATGGGGAAAAAGAATAATTGAAATCGGTTGAATGGTCTGCAGTTCCTCTTTCTTGCGCGTAAGAACGTAAGGTAACCTAAAAATCCAGTTCGCAAACTTAAATCGCTGCGACTGTCGCACAGTCCTTTGTATTTACTTCAGTGTTTCCGGCGGTAGTTAATTGCGATATCGAATGGTCCCATGGTTCTCATGATTACCAGTACCACTCCATTTCACTTCCGTTTGTCTTCCAGAGCAGAGATAAATATTTGACACGAGACCAAATGTGCTCGGCACAAGCACTCATGTGCATTCGCAGGAGATACGTCCGTCAATTAAATTATTGCTATATGAAACAAATGAAAATTTTCTAAATTTTGTATTTCAACGTACATACTAGTTATTATGCCAAGTATAACCAATTTTAACCCGAGCATTCAGATACGTATAAAAACCATATAAACGAAATTCGAAGTTGAAAAATAAAACATTTTGCCTTATTATCTTGCAATACTTAAACTTAAAGGGCCAACGGAAAAATAGCCAAATCATAATATCTTTCGCATGATTCGTTTTTCTGATTATTTGAATTATTATTATTTAGTAAAATTATTTTTAAAACATCGATACATTGGTATATATATTGGCGTTTCTTGTATGGGTGATCATAATCCTAATTTTGATAAAACATGGCAAAACAAACATAAATAACATCAATGACTTCAGCTCGCTGTATATTCTATTAGGTGGAGTTATTTTTAATTTTAAGTATGTGGAAAATATGTATTTAACCACTAAAGTTTTCAATGAAACAATTCCAATAAGAACCACTGAGTTTTGAAAAGATAAAAATAATAATAATGAAAGCAATTGTATATTATACGAAGACAGATTTCGTCAACGTCCACATTACTTGTGAGACAATAAGCGACCGTGTGGCCTAATGGATAAGGCGTCGGACTTCGAATCCGAAGATTGCAGGTTCGAGTCCTGTCACGGTCGAAATTTTAAACTTCAGGATAACTGGATATTGTTTTATAGGTGATTGCAAAAGTGCAAACTACCTCTGAATTATTGTCGTGTTATGTTTCTTCACCGCCAATCACATTTATGGAATTTAGAGATTACTGAACAGTGATTCATATAGTATGTGATTCTTGCATGGTTAAATTTGGTGCAGCACTTTCAGATGATATAGCACCAACAAATTTGGTACAATTAAATCTTGAAATCGAATATTTTTAAGTTTGCAATACTTGCTGTATATATTGTGCAATGGTTTTGGTACCCAATAGTTCTGTTTTGGTTATAGAACTTACCTTTTACAGTACGTAATATCCTCTCTGTCTACCTGTCTGTTTATCTATCTATTTGGCTGACTGTGTGTCTATCTGCCTATCTGTCGGTCTCTCTGTCTGCTTGTCTGTCTATTTGTCTGCTTGTCTCTCTTTCTCTCTCTCTCTCTCTGTCTCTCTCTCTGTCTGTCTCCCTGTCTGTCTCTCTGTCTGTCTCTGTCTGTCTGCCTCTCTATCTCTCTATCTGTCTATCTATGTGTCTGTCTGGCTGTGTGTCTTTATGTTTGTCTGTCTGTCTGCCTGTCTGGCTATCTGTCTGTCTTTGCTGCTTTAGTTCAAAAACTGTTAAATGTAAAATAATGAAACATTAAACTTAAGACTTGTGTTCGAAATATGTACCATCTACTAGAAAATTGTTTTTGAAAATTGCCTTTTTTACATTTATGTTTTCCTGGTTAATATACATATTGTTAATGTTTCATAGCAAATATTGTATGAATTTATAACAAAATAAAGTTATATTATAGGTATATTTGAATAAACATACAATTTTAAACATATTTTTATGAAAATTGCGTATAACAAAGTCGCGTGAAAGTTTAATTTTTAATGGCACCGACGCGTATTTGAATAAAATATCTGAAATGGCCTACACTCGACTTTCTTTTACGCAGTTTTCACTAGATATAGATATATGTATATGTGTATGTATGGTCACGTTTTTAGACTTTAAAAATGAATGCGTGGCATTTTGTTATTTTTGTTTTAGAGTTTGTTGATTAAAAAAATCATTATCTGTCAACATACTGATTTCGATTATCGTTCCGCAAAAGCCATTAATTACTCTACCGTTATTCTACCGTTATTCTACCGTTATTCTACTGTTATCCTACCGTTAATCTACCGTTATCCTACCGTTATTCTACCGTTTATTTGTTCATTTATTGTTTAGAGCGGATACTCTACAGAAGAAGTCGGAAGGGCGTTCTCCGAAGAGAACTGGCGCAGACGCATCATCTAGTCTAAAGTCCTCCATCATCAAGAAACCGGGTAGAGTATCCGTATCCTTTTCCCTGTGTAATTATTTTATTTATTTTATTATTTATTATTTTAGTTTTGTATTGGTGTTAAGCCTAGTTAAGTTCCGTACTATTTTGTAATAAATTTGTTTAATCCCGATTTCGTTTGTTTTTCTTACCAACGATGTCATAATTATATAGGGTGTGTGTCAAATCCACCAACGAGCTAGCCGGTGTGGATTAGCCGTGGCAGTATATATATATATATATATATATATATATATATATATATATATATATATATATATATATATGTATATATATATATATATATATATATATATATATATATATATATATATATATATATATATATATATGTTAAGAAATTTGACTATCAATAGAAATGCTGATTAAGTAATAAACTTTACACAAGATAATATGTAATATGATAATGATGCTATATGTGAGAACGGGCGGTGGCCAGTTCTCTAGGAATCATCAAGCTTGTAAGACATTGTTTTGTAACAATAAAATACTTAAAATTAATATAAAACTGTTTTCGTCACAATACTAGTTTTTATAAACTAGTTCTGCAGTTGCAGTATCATAATTTATATATATATATATATATATATATATATATATATAAATATATATATATATAACCATAACCAGCTGTCAAACTAAACAATACTCTACAGAAATATCCTGAAATGTTATTTATCTAATTGAGTCTATTTTGTTTTCCTGTCAAAATAGCAGGTGATACGATTTTATAAGCTACATGCAACGTAAACAAGATATTTATAATGTTTCAAACAAAAGTTGTGCAAAATATTAATATCATTCATTATGAACATAACTATATTTCTTTAAGTATAGCCGTTCGAATGATATTGGAGATAGAAGAAATAATTCATAGAGTAAACATGCACTTCCGGGTGAATATTCTTTTCAAAAATAGGAGGGCATATACAAGTCTTAAGTTTGAAGTATCATAATTTTTCGTTCGACAGTTTTGGCCCTAGAGGGTTCAGAGACACACACAGACAGACAGACGTCATTCCGAAAATAGTCACATTCGTTTCAAAGAAGGTCAAAACGTGTATATCCGTTGAAATCTCGAGTTTGAAATTTTTCATGATTACAAGACTTACTTATTACTTCGTAAAAGAAAGTAAAAATTAAAAAGAAAACATATATGCATTTCCATTTCGTTTAATCACGAGTTCAATATTTTACATGAAATCAATACCTTATAAACTTCTAAAGGGAACATGTAATTAATTATTGTAAAACCTATAGTACGATTTTATATTTAATTTAAGTTGGTATTTCTTTTTAATATAAAAGCATATACGAATAATGTCATCGGATATTAGAAAATATCACTTCCTTGAGTCGTCGCGAATGTACTTCGTGAAGGTTTTAAGATGTGGAAGCTAAAGACAAGATAAATTCATCTTATACGAATTCTTGGCATTTATACCAACATTATTTCTCCGAGTCCCAGCTTATCGCAAGTAGGGCATCTACGGCTTAAATTAGGAAGCGAATACGATAGTCTTATTTATTTTACTTTCTTAAACGTAATGAAAGTGCTTGAGATATCTTATACATTTCTAAATAACAAGCTAATTTAGAATATATCTATGGTTGCGGTTACACAGATTGATATCTGGAACCAGATTCATCTTAACCAAACGTTTAGATATCACTGGCTTACATCTTTTTCTTTCTTCCTGATTTTGCTGGATTATATTGCAAATTAAATATATATATATATATATATATATATATATATATATATATATATATATATATATACTAAATTTGCTACACAAATTATTTGGTTTTGCAATTGAATCCGATCGTAGTTTAAATCCAATCGCATGTGTACTTCCCGAGCTATAGGGCCACAAAACTTGGAGCTCACGACGATTTTTATATCAACAATACTTCTTCATAAACAAAATTTGAAAAACCGCCCGCAGAGACAGTCGGATATCCTTTTGGCCGAGTGTAAAGATAGTAAATTCGCTTCCTGCACTACCTCGTCGCACTAAAATGAAACTATGATGGCCATTAGTAAAACGATCTAATTATTATTATTTCTTATGCTGCTCCGAACATTTTTCCCGTATTCCTGAACGTGAAATCCAGGCCCTCTGCTCTGTAAATACAACACTGGATACTCGGTACGAACTTGTTTGTTTAGTTCCTTCGTTGCTAGCAATGATTCTAAATTTCAAATTATCTCACGATTATTTGTTTTCTTCTCTGAAAGCATCTATTGACGCTACTAAAACCAATGGCATTCTCCGCCTATGTGAAAGGTTTAACAGAACGAGCGATAGTTTTTTGTTACTTTATTAAACTGAAATATAATTCCTATATAAAAAGGAAACGCTGCCTGCAGTTGCATTCGTTACCATTTTACGTAAAGTATTGAATAAATATTGAATAACCTCCTAGTTCAACTGGCTTGAGTAATACCATGACTAAGTATACAAGTTGTGAATTTGTATAAATATATATAGATGATTTTGCAATATATCCCAAAGTAAGCTATTTAAAAACTACCATAAACACTGTCGACTTGGACTACGTTATGTAATATATGTGTTTGCAAATATATTTAAATAATAAACTGCCGAATATTTAATGGCGCAACTTCAAAGTACTACAAAAGCACTAGATTTCGAACATTCGTAGAATTGGTCATTATGAATACTAAATGTGGAAACTAAGTATATGAAAGTCGAGTTCAACCTTTTGCTAAGGCTGACTTTTTATATTTGCTATTATTGATTATCGTGGGTTACCAATCTAAATCTAATCATTCCATTGACAGAGGCTGTAATGCTATCAATGTGCTGGTTGAATGATTATTGACTATCTATGGTAATATAGGTATCGCAACGCCGTAATGAACTTTTAGATTAGCTGGAATCATAGGAAATACAATGATTTTGTTCTTTATGGAAAAGCGGAATTAGAATAGTATGATACATGACGATTGTTGAAGTTAAAGGTTTAATTTTATTGCTAGGAAATAGTTATATGTTGAAAATTTCATTTAATCAAAAATCTCGAAGTTTCGACACTACATGTATCATCTTCAGGAGTTAAAACATGAAGAAGACACATGTCGTATGAGAAAGTAAACAAGCACCAATGCCTTCAAGTGTTTAAATGAATAAAACATATGTATATTCGTAATTACAGAAGAGATAGAATGCTAAAAGCCAATAAAGACCATTATTGATTGATTGCAACAATTTCGAAATTATTATTTCCATTTTTTCTGGCTTTTTGGTTTATAATGTAAAGTATTAAGAGGGCTCCAAATTTTGGGGCCCTATAACTGCGGACATGTACACAGAATTTATTATATAATACCACGGGAATTTGTTGCGCACTCTAATTATCTATGTACCAAATTTCGTAAAATCGCCCTTCAGTTCTTACGACTGACCGACAGAGCGAGCGAGATTCATACATCAAAGTATATTTATTATTTACATTTTTATGGAATCATTGCGACGAGACAAAAACTACTTGTTAAGAACAATTTTTTTGATCCGAGGATGATACAGTCATACAACCAAACACTAGAGCTATCTTATATTATTGTACGACGAGCAAAATTATAGTATTATTTAAACATACTATTAAGTCCTACTAACGTTTAGAATTGTAGTACTACATTCACTATAGTTCGTGCCACCAATTTGTACGTTTATGTATATAAACTGCAATTGACAGGAAGTTATTAAACAAGAGTACTAAATAGATAAAGTTTACAGCTCAACACTACCTCCGTGCTAACATAATGATCTCATAACATAAAAAACATGTTACAAACCGAAATCAAACCCACACACGCAAACAAACTTAAAATCAAACAATTCACAGTTTACAGAAACGGTAGAAACAAACAAAGAGGTATCGCCAACGGTGTTTACTGGTTAAGAACAACATACCACACATTGTATTGTAAATTACCTAATATCAAACTTGAAACATTAGCAACAAACTTATCGACAACAAAATTATCACCTGCGCATACAACCGACCGCTCAACAACTTCAAACAAGCCGACCTCACACCACTACTAACAAATACAAGACGCTTGTAATCGGAAATCTGAATGCGAAACACTCTCACAGTGCCTGCCCTACATAACAAACGACCAGACACTGAACACGTACACAAACACACCCGTTGCCATCATACAGCTTCCCTACACGGTTTCCACCAAATGGTAACACTACCTCCACAATACATATCATCCTCATCATAAACATTGAATAAATCGACAACCCTGAATATCTTCTAGAAACTAATTCCAATCTAAATTACATTATTTTTACACTTAACAGCAAACACTAAGAAACCCATAATAAAAGCTTTTCTTCAGACCAGAGATTCGATCCGCTTTTGAGAAAACTTAAACTGTATTCGGTGAAAATACTAAGTGTTTGAATATGATATTATGTGAACGCCAGTCTTCTTTAATTCTTTATTTCAGAACGCATAACCATTTACGGTCTATCTATCAGTGAAATAGGTCGTATATTGAGAGTGATTTAGTGAGTGATAAAAGTTATGTGTTTTATTATTTGAGATTAGATTGACAGCTAATCTATAACGTATTATGTTATTTGGGTATTCTACTATATGTATTGAAGTTGATATATTTGTCTTGATTTGCAGTATGAATAGGTATGAGTCAATGTGTGAAAGGATACTAATCTATTGAATTGTTATTGATATTAATATATGGACAATGAGACGAATTATCTGGATTTTTGTTGAGGTACAATTATGGAGTAAAGTAAAGAATATGAGCTGGACCTATTAAATGAGTTTTGAGACCATACTAAAGAGTTGATTGTATAGAATAAGAGTTGTGTTGAATGTGTCCTGTTTTGAGTGGTCCCAACGAGGCCTATCCGGTGCTAATCTGGGGGTCCCAACGGTGGCCTGTCTGGAGTGGCCGGGGGCCCCAACGGTGGCCTATCCGATGTGTTCGGGGGTCCCGACCATGGCCTGCCTGGTGTGTCAACGGGTCCCAACGGTGGCATTGATGTGTTCTTCAAGAGGTGTTCCCATCGATGGTAGGAATGAGGCGTGTGTTGCCCACGGAAGACCCCTCATACGTAATCTTATCGCTTACGTATGAGGTCTGCCTACTTGACTTAGTTTAGAGTTAAATATGTGAGGTCATTGGTATGACTCTATGTGTGTGTACCAGAGAATTATAGACTGAGTTTATACTCAAACCTGTATTCTAACTTAGACCAAAATAAATGTATAGCTCGGATCTCGCAAGCTATCACTTTTAAATATTTATATATTTATACTTATGTATTTGATGATAATATTATTGGCTTTAATGAAATATAGTATCATACAGGAAAGGCAACAATGTTAAAAAAAAATCATACATTTAATTTAAAATATCTTTATTATCCAAATGTTGACATGTAGGAAATTCCGTTAATTGAAAATTACATAGCGGTGAGAGAATGTCGCTTGGCAAGGAGATTATTTTTGTACATGGTGTGGTATTGGCAGAAGTTAGTTCAGGTGTTTGGCTTGCTTGCTCGATTGTATAATGAACATTTTGTTTTAATTATTACGAATGGAAACCAATTAATTATTTTACAAACAGTATTACAAGCATTGTATTATTTTGGTAAGTAATTAATAAATATTTTGGAATTATAATGCGCAAAAATAGAACCTCCGGGAAAATAAAATATACGTAGGTATTTATAGAATTTCAGTAAAACGAATTTGACTAACAGTGAAGTAAAATAACAATGAGTGATTAAGTTACACTAGTTGACATATATTAAGCAGATATTGACAATTTATTTTTTAGAATTAAAAGATTGATGGATTTTTTAGGACAAGCCCGACAACGGTTCGAACGAACAAGTAAGACGTGCATTTAATTTATATGCTACTATTAAATCCGTCTATGTAACAGACACACGACCGAATGATATAGCTTTTTTGAACGATAGCCTATAAAAGTAAAAGAGTGATGCGTGCCCGTTTAACAGCGCAAATAATTCTACTTCAACAACTTCAATTCGTCTGCATAGATTTGAGACTGAAAATTTATCTTGGAACACGTTTTCTATTTTTTGATATTAATGTTATTGGGTTATGCAATCTGTGTCGTTCTGGCTTTAGATATTAATAAGTAGGGACAAAGTAGTTAGGTGGTAGGTATGTTTATGTATGGATCAGAATATATACACCAATTATCATCTAGTTACAAATGCTACAAAGTTGTCCGCATGGAATTAGTGGGAATATATGTATGTATGTAATTTGTGGTTTTCGATAACAACCCAAGCGACAATTAATAATACCCAACAGCAGCAACGGCCGCATTAGATAACTCTGCGTAATATTATGAATCATTGAAAGCATCTGATTATTTACACAATGAACTAAATCACATTTATCTATAATGAAAGTGGAATGTCAGATATAATGCAGAGATCAATAGCATTACATTCTGAATGAATATTTGGCAATGGATTGTGTTACATTCCCGTGCCTGTCATGCCACCAACACCGTAAATAAAATGATAATGCATGTGTTGCATGTTTTGATTTACTCATTTTCATTATATCTCAATTTTTTTGAATGATTTGATGTTGGAACACATGACTGGTTTTTTCAGAGATCCTACTCATAGGGGAAGTGTATATCTTAGTTTGATTTTTGTTGCGTGTGTGGAGCGTGAGGTATTTGTGAGTGAGTTGTGTTAGTTTATATTTATTTGTTGTTGTTTGTTGGTCGGGTATTGTGTACGGGAAAGGAAGAGGCATGGAAACCCATTTTCAATAATGAAAATTATTTTACATAAATCTTATAGACTAGGTTAAAATCTTACTTACTAACATTTTTATTGGTGATGGATGAAACATATATTTTAGTGTGATGAGTGATAATGTTCAGTGTTGTTGTAGGCTTTAGTGACGTGTTGTGTGGTCAGTGTTATTGAGTGCTTTAATGTTACGTGTGGCGCTCTGGAAGGCTTTATAGGAATATTGGAAGCGTTTGGTAGGAGAGCTTGTGTTTCAACATGATTGGGGTGTTTGTTTACGTGTGAGTGGGATTGAGTTTTGTTGTGTTTTATAAAATTTTTGTGATATTTTGTCAATGTAGGCTCGTATGTATGGTATGCTGGTTTTTCGGTGGATGTGCGTTATTCTAGTGTATCTGTCGGAGTTTGTAGCTAGTCTAAGACACTTGTTTTTGAGTCTCTGAAGGGGTAGTAAAGCGGAGTTTGATGCGTTGCACCTGACTGGGGCTGCATAGGTCATGATTGGGCGTATGCTGGATGTGTAGATGAGGATTTTGTTTTTGGTGGTGACAGGACTGTTTTGAACTAGGAGGGGGTAGAGGTTTCCTGTGCACATTTACAAATATGCACGCGATTGTCTCAGCTTTCTCTTCGTCAGTGATAAGTGTCATATTGTTATGTGTGAGTGTGGGGATGGTGATGTAAGGTATTTTGAATGTCCGGGTCATTTTCCAAAGGGAATTGTCAAAGGGATTTAGCGTAGATAGTTTTTGAGTCCATATGTTGTATGGGAGTTCGATTAACGCTTTGATTTGGGTGTTCAATGTGTTGATGCGTTGTTTGAGATGGGGGTCGTAGTTCCGTTGCCATTGTTTTCTGGTATGGTTGCGGTCGCGGATTGTGTCTAGTATATTTTGTGGTAGTTTGTCTTTGTGTGAATGTATCATTATGCTTTCTGAGTGCTTGCGTTTGGCTGACGTAATTGCGTCAGTGAAAGTCTTTATTTGTTTGTCCAGTTCGTTTGTTGTGTTTATATTGTTGTTTATGATTATGTGTTGGTCTAGTGTTTTTCGGAATGCTTGCCAGTTTGTATTTTTGTATGAGGTGATTCGTTTTATATGATGTTCTAGTCGTTGGTTGTTAATTATAAAAATGATGGGATTGTGGTCAGAGTTAAGCTCGGGGATGGATTCGGGCTGGGTTATGTTGAAGACGCTTTTGTTGATGATTATGTCTATTGTAGAGGGAGTATTGCCGTTGCATGGGAAGTGAGTGTGCGTGTATGGGTGCATAATAATGGCTATATGAGTGTTGGTGTATGTATTCAGTGTATTGCCATTTGTGTTATTTCTATTGCAGTCCCAGTTTGTGTGCTTCGCATTCAAATCTCCGATCACAAGTGTTTTGTTTGTTCGGAGTAATGTCGGGAAGTGTAAAGTTATTTTGCGGTCTGTTTTATGCTGTTGTGATTATTGTTTTGTCTAAGAGTTTTATGCTGAGCGTTTTAAGTGAAGTGTTAGGCGTCTGCATTAGTGTATGCTCTGTCGTGTCTGTGTACCGTGTATTGTCTAATTTTATGCTTTGTTGTGGGTTTTAGTCCAGTTTCATTTAGTAACATAATGTCAATTTTGTGAGAGTGCATGTAATGTATGAGTTCCCCTACCTTTGTTGTCTTTGTATTCTAGATGTTTGTATGTGTGTACATTGTTTGTGAAATTTAAAAATACAATAAAATATTCATTTTTCAGTCATTGGTATACCGGGCAAGCGATATTAATAGCCGGGTGTGCGCCACTGCAGTTCGCCGGGGTGTCTGGAATCTTTGTACATGTCTTTGTCATGTGGTATTGCGCGCATTTCAAACACTTTGGAGCTAGTCGACAGTTGGCTGTTGCATGGCCCCACTGTTGGCAACGATGGCACTGTATAATGATTTTCTTATTGTAGTGTCTCTCCCACGAAATTTTTGTGTGAAAGAGTACACTACAGTTTTGGTTTAGGTCTGCCATCTTTGCGGAGTTGTCCATGGTGATGAGGTAAAGTGGGCGTCGTGTATTTTTCATTTTGAATACGTGTTGTATTTGTTTGTTTAGTTTGTCGACTAGCTCTTGTTTCAGTTTTTCTTCTGTCGGCTCGCTGTCTAACCCTCTCAGTACGAAGGTGTGCGTCTTGTCTTGTTTGTCTGTATATGTGTAGTATTGGAATTTTTCGTCAGTGTTCATTTCCTTGAGGAGAGTTTCCCTTTCTTGTCTGTTTTGTATGTATAAGTTTGTGTTGTTATTTGTATATTTTAGGTGGAACCCCATTTTTACAAAATTCTCGATGTAGGTTGTCACCATCTTGGCGTTTTTGCTTGTGCCTGGTATGATTATTGGTGGGGGTGATCTCAGTTTTCGTGTCTGTGTAGTAGGGGTCGTTCTGTCAGTGTCTTGTTTGTCTGTTTCATCCTCTGTGTCAAGTTCTAAGAGAGGGTTATATTTTGTTCTGAGTGGTTGTTTTGCGAGTGTTTTGTGCTGGTGGGGGTTTGGCGGTTCTTCTGAGGTGTTTTAAGTCCCGGTGTTTCTCATCGTCGGTGCTTCGTTGTCTTGTTTGTCTTATTTGTCTGGGTTTGTCATTGTTGTTAAACATATCGCTTACCCGGGTTGATAATGTTGTTGGTGTGTTGATGGGTGGTTGTTTTTGTTGGTTTGGGTTTGGTTGATCCTGGGCCATTATGTGTTGATTGCATGCGGCTGCTATGGTCCAAGCAGCCGCGTTAATCTTTTTGAGTGGGAACTTTATGTTTTTGTTTTTTTTTTTGTGTTTTTTTGTGGGGTAGTTGAGCACCTTGTCTGGTGCTCTATTTGTTTGTTGTAGTCTGCTTTCGTTTGGTTTTTACTTCGGTCTTAGTCACTATTTTATTCACTTTTTTATGTGTGAACGGCTTGGTTTAAGTTAGTAATCACACGTCTAGTCGCTATCACTGTCTCATATAGACTTTGTTGATTTATTCTTTCAGCTATACATATTCACTACTGTCATGTTAGTTACACGCTTTGACAACAATATCCCCATATCATAAATGTCCAGTTATAAGATGACTCATTGACTGAAATATTTGAAATGGATTCTCAGAAATTACAGTATTTCTATTTTAATTTACTCATAGTACGGTAATACAAAATTACTGTATTTTTCGGTAAAACCTGAGCACAGTATATATTAACCAGACAAAGAAGAAAAATGTAAGTTATTGTTCATTTCAATATCTGGTATATTACACGCGCTGCTTCATATTTTCAAATTAGAAAAATTATCAATTGAAAATAAAAATAAATATTGAAATATCAAAACGAATGAGCTAAACCAGCAATAGAATTATAAATCAGCAAAATAGCCACTCTTTCAAATACTTGAGTCACCAACGTCAAAAGCGCCAACAATAACTGTCGCTCCTGGTTATATATTTATAATGTGACCTGACTTTGTGACCACAGGTACAGCTGTAACCAAATTTAGTATGCATTTTAAAACTAGTAGTCCATATATTTTTGTAGTTATAAAGATCTAAGTTGAAGAGGGTGCGTTGCCACGACGCTTAGAATTTTCATATGATATCAAAATAATCTGCAAATTATTGTAAAACTTTTCGTGATTTTAAAAACACCAGAAATTTAACACGAAGGCGTAAAAACAAACTTGGAATGGCATTCACTCGACTTTCTTACATTTTCAGTATCTATATTTATAATATTACTATAGTTTGCTTTAAATTGATTCTGCGATTGCTTTCAAACAATATAAGTATGTATTCTAAACAGAGATACGTAATTTTAACAAGATTATTTACAAAGGCGAAATAATACATTTTTCTTTAAGTTGCTAGAAATTTAAATATCGATATCATATATAAGAATCATTTTTTTGTCTTGTTTGAAGAATAAACCATTACTTCTGATTTAGATTTTGTTTTCAAAAATAAAATTTCTTTCGGACCCTAAACAGGTCTTAAGTTTAAAGTATTATAATTTTATCATCAAAAGATACAGACCCACAGACACACATACACAAAGTCACACTTTCACACAGACACTTTTTTGGATATTTAATTACCTTAGCAAATAGTCATGTGACATTTACATTTCCTTAGTTACCACACATATTGATAATGCTTCATGGCAATTATAGAATGAATTTAAAACGCAATAAAGCTATATTACATATATAGTAAAAACTAAGTAAAAGGAAATCGATTAAAGGGTGCATCAGTTTCCTTTTTAATATATATTAATAACGGAAGTCCTATTTCAGGGCTCTATATCTTCGGAAGGATAAAAGCAATTGAATTACATTAAAATTTTTCCTGCTCCCTCAGAGGAGATGCGGTTACAAACTAAGTTCTTACGGTCGACCACGCGAGGGGTCACCCCGAAATAATAATTGAACTACTGCTCTAGTATATCTATTTAGTAACTTTAAATCTTATTCACAACTAGCCAATTACACATAATAAACCAGATTGTTATATGACAAACAATGCTACAAAGCAACAAAAACAGAGCATTAATTGGAGCAATGTCTCCAAACTCCCTCTGTCTGATTGAAACTATGTTTTCTTGATTTCGATTTGCAATATATTTATATCTGAATTACATTACTAACTAAATTCATTTAAATGTGAAACGTAAGTATACGTATTTAAAATACAAATTTATTATTACAAGTTTGATATTATTGAAGATGGAAACTATTTCATTTTATTTGTACAACAATATGATTTACTGTGGAATAATACAAATACGGTTGTTTCTCTTCGTGGAACAACACCGTTAGTGCGTTCTTATTTTTATACCAAATTCAGCAACAATAATATAATGCAAAATTCAAAAAGCATTATTATTTAATATATTTGTAATAAATTAAATAATAATGCTTTTTGAAATTTGTTCCGCGAAGAGAAACAACCGTATTTGTTTTGTGCCACAGTAAATCATATTGTTGAACAAGCGAGATGAAATAGTTTCCATCTTTAATAATATCAAACTTAATTATTACATTATTAAACCAATCTTCCAACATTAGTAATTAATGTTTGTCGACTGGCAATCTGTTATGTAACCGTAACCGTACTTTTTTTAAAATATAGGGTTATTTAGATTTTCATAGATGGCAACGTTGTGAATTTACAACTAATTTTGATTTGAAACGCTTGTTTTAAGACGGTGCAAATGATTACTATGTGCAATTTTTATTCGTGATTAATAATTTGATCGATTAAAACCATTAGTAATTAAGCTTAGAAATTAAAAGTAATAATTCCAGTTTATTTTATGACAAGTGATGCTAGCATTCACAGCAACAAAATTTATAATTAATTTTGTTCATTTTGTTGCTATGAAAACTACTATTAACAACCTATATATAACATATATGTACTGTGCAATGTTGAAAAAATTAAGAACGCCATTTGTGAGAATGAAACGGATCACTTTGGGAAAAGGGTGGACGTGACCGCCATGTATAAACGTAGCAGCACATATTTTCGCAACTTTTATTAAAACAACGGTCACGTTTGACTCTGTCAGTGATTTTCTATCTATTTGTGGAATAACAGGAGCAATATGTGTACTTTAAATTATGTTCACCTAAGAATGCTAACTGTGACTATTTCTTTCTGAATTGTTTGCCAATATTGTAGAAGTTTAATGTTTTCCAATGAACAGTATAACTATTTATACTTTCTTGGATGAAGTGTAAGAAGAAGAAGTATTGTAATCTTCAAATATTTAAAACTCAAGTAAAAGTTAGGAAACTATATTTCTTTTCGTAATTAGTGATGAATGATTTTAAGTTTCATACAGTTTTTACAATTGCGTGTTCACATACACACAGATGCAAAGACACATACCTAAACATACAGAATCACACAGATAATGTATGTAAACTAGTTACAGACAATTATGACCGAGAGGAGTGTTGATCAAATATATAGAACTAAAATACAACTTCTGGTGACGAATTCAAACCCATGAACACTTCCAAGTTGACGTCTTATACCCGTAACTAGGGCAAAGATGAATTGGTTCGTGATCTTCATGAAACAATCAAAAGTTTTAATGCGCATCTAACAAATGGCGCTTGCACCAGTTGCGCCAACATTTAGCGCAACAATTGTTGTATTAAATTAATATTATAATAGTATTCCGTTCAACTTTGCAAAAGTACTCCATTGTGAGGACGTTACTTAATAGTAATTACATTTACAATAAAGCATGTAACTACACGTCAAGCAGTAGTGGAAAATTCCCCATAATATAAACGTATTAATTATTTTTATAATGTTTATTATAATTCATCATTTTTTGATAAATTTTCTATACTTTTAAAGAGAGTTAGAGAACCGATATCTAGTAACTAACTAAGTAACTTTTTATAAAACAAGCATTAGTTCAATAATAACTTATAAATCGAACAAATAATATGGTTATTTTTGAAGGTGTTTATTCAGTAAATTATGCTTCTTTCGAAATAACTTTTCAAACAATAAAAGAAAGTAATTTCTTTGACTTTTATAAGTTCCTATTAATCAAATAATTTTTCGCGTTGTGCGAAAATGACACAAGTGGTAAATTTATCCTATTTTAAAATAACATACACATACACATACACATACACATACACATACACATACACATACACATACACATACACATACACATACACATACACATACACATACACATACACATACACATACACATACACATACACATACACATACACATACACATACACATACACATACACATACACATACACATACACATACACATACACATACACATACACATACACATACACATACACATACACATACACATACACATACACATACACATACACATACACATACACATACACATACACATACACATACACATACACATACACATACACATACACATACACATACACATACACATACACATACACATACACATACACATACACATACACATACACATACACATACACATACACATACACATACACATACACATACACATACACATACACATACACATACACATACACATACACATACACATACACATACACATACACATACACATACACATACACATACACATACACATACACATACACATACACATACACATACACATACACATACACATACACATACACATACACATACACATACACATACACATACACATACACATACTCATACACATACACATACACATACACATACACATACACAAACACATACACATACACATACACATACACATACACATACCCATACCCAGAGGCAGGCACAGCGCGCACTTGGACGAGATTCCTATAACACTCTGAAGCAGCGGCACGTTGAGGCACGCGGTGACCTCAAAAGAGCTATCAAAGAGAGCAAGGATCGCACGTGGAAGGAGCTATGCGGCATGGTCGACGATGACCCATGGGGCAAGCCGTATAAAACGGTAATGGTAAGGCTGAAAAGGTGCTCGATAACCGCACCATCCTGCCCAGTATTTATGGAAAGGATAGTGGCAACCCTCTTCCCACAACAACCGGGACTCACCCTCACCTACACCGAAGACCTGCAGGCAGGCCATTGTTTCGCCGTCCCAACCATCACGGGCGAGGAACTGAACAAAGCCTGTAGCAGGATCGGGGACGCGAAGGCCCCTGGTCCAGACGGGGTTCCCAACACCGCTCTCAAAGCAGACATCAGATCCCGACCAGAGGCTTTCATCAAGATGTACAACACCTGTCTTGCCGAAGGAATCTTCCCAAGCCGGTGGAAGAGGCAAAGTATGGTCCTACTCCCAAAAGGGAACAAGCCGCCAGACGACCCGTCATCGTACCGTCCAATCTGTCTGCTGGATACGGTGGGCAAGGTGCTTGAGAGGATCATCTGCAACCGGTTAGAGGAGTTCAGCGAAGGAGCTCGAGGCCTTTCGGAAAACCAGTACGGGTTCCGAAAGGCGAGGTCCACTGTTGATGCCATGGACATGGTCGTTGACATCGCCCGTGGGGCCATTTTAGGCAAGCGCTGGAAGCGAGGGGCCAAGCAATACTGCGCTCTTGTCACCCTGGACGTGAAGAAAGCGTTCAACTCGGCAAACTGGGATCGCATCCTTGAAGCGCTGAAGCGGATGGAGGTGCCGGAGTACATCATGTGCATAATAACTAGCTACTTTAACGACAGAACTCTGACGTACAGCACAGACGCTGGACCAAAGACCTGTAACATCACAGGTGGTGTCCCACAAGGTTCGGTGCTTGGTCCTTTGTTGTGGAACATTTTGTACGATGGGGTGCTCAGGTTGCCTCTGCCCACGGGAACCACGACGATCGGCTTTGCAGACGATGTGGCGGTGGTGGTTGTCGCCAAATACTTGGAGGAAGTGAAACAGAGGGCAAACGAGGCTGTCGAGAAGATCCGCCGATGGCTCTCGGCAAATGGCCTGCAGCTGGCAAACCACAAGACGGAAGCAGTCCTGGTGACGAGCAGAAAAGCGAGGGAGACCGTCACCCTCTCCATCGGTGGCTGCGACATAACCTCGCAGCCATCATTGCTATATCTAGGGGTCCAGATAGATGCAAGGCTAATGTTCGACGAACACCTGCGAATTGTGAGCGCGAGGGCTGGAGCTATGTGCAACGCCCTGGTAAGGATAATGCCAAACATCGGCGGTCCGAGGCAGGCCAAGCGACGGCTCCTTTCGAGCGTCGTCAGCTCAGTGATGCTCTACGCAGGCCCTATCTGGTCAGAAGGTGGCATCGTACGCGCGACAGATGACTGCGGTCTATCGTAGGAGTGCCCTGAGAGTAACCCGGGCATTTCGCACGGTCTCATACGATGCCGTGTGCGTGGTTGCCGCCGTGATGCCATTCCACCTACTGGCTGAGGAACGGACGGTGATCCACCGGCGAAGGCGCGAAACCCAGTCAACCGAACGGTGCAACATTGCCACGGAAGCCAGGACGGCGATGGCAGCGCGATGGCAGCAGCTGTGGGACGAATCGACCAAAGAGCGGTGGACTCATCGTCTCATTCCGGAAATCACCGTGTGGTCAGCGAGACAGCACGGTGAAGTGGATCACTACCTCACGCAGCTGCTGACGGGACATGGCTGCTTTAGAGCCTACCAACTTCGCTTCAGGTTGGACGACGATGCTTCGTGCCCCGTTTGCCACCCTGTGCACGAAACCGCGGAGCACGTATTCTTCCACTGCCCGCGCTTTGACGGAGAACGGGAGATCCTGCAGCGACACCTCCCACGACAGCTCTCTCCGGAGCACATAGTTGGCGAGATGACCGGTAGTGCGACCGCCTGGGACACTGTGTCCAACTATGCGGCCAAGGTCATCCAGGAGCTCAGACACACGGAGAAGGCACGGAAAGGCCTGCCCGTGGCGTAGACGAGGAAGGCGAGTAGCCACACTCGAGGGCGCTTGACAGCCAGTCCGCCCCCGCGAAGTAATGCCTGACGGCGGTCCCGCGGGGTAGCGTGATGTATAGGGAGGTGGTTTTAGTGGGTAAAAATCCCACACGCTGTCTTTTGAAGATTTCCACCTGCCCTCACAAAAAAAAAAAAAAAAAAAAAAAACATATACACCTACATACAGAAACTTTATTGGAAGGAAGAATCGTATTCATGAAAAGTTTCGAATTGAAGATCTCAACGAAAATACACGTTTTGAGCAAATTGATATTGACTATTTTCGAGATGATATTTGCCTGTGTGTGTATGTGTATATGTGTATGAGAGAGAGAGAGAGGGCAGTTGTAGCTGAAAGGTTTGGAAGACCCTTACTTTCCACTTAAAAAAAGACTCACGCAAAAATCCTTTTTTAGGGAACGGCTAAACACCTGATAAAATATTAAAGTTCTTAGCGGTTGTCTAGATGTGCACCTCCTATTTTTGAAATGAATATTTGAACCGGAAGTGCATGTTAGCTCTATGCATTTTTTGTTCAATCTTCAATATCACTAGAACGGCTGCACTTATGGCAAAAATAGTTATGATCATAATGAAAGATATTAATATTTTATACAACTTTTGTTTGAAAAGGGATTCGCATGTAGCTTAATAAATTGGATAATCTGCGTCAATATTTTGGCAGCAAAACCAAATAGACTCAATTAGATAAATTACATTTCAGAATATTTTTGTAGAGTATTGGATAGTTTGACAGCTGGTTAGTTTGATCCTCTCGGTGCTATAACTGCGTATTTTAACTTATAGTGAAGACTGCGTTCATGAAAGTCGAGTATTGGCCACTCCAGATATTTCCATGAAATATATATTTGCCACATCACCTCGGCAACTGTACTGTACAGTAAAGTCTGTTTTTCTGCTCATAACGTGGAATAATTAAGATGGTGAAGCGTAACACAGTTTCGTTGTTCTAAAATTATCCGGAAAAAGCTCATTTATAATACGCACTGTTGTTGTTTTAGGTAAAGTGAAATACATTGTACATTAAGAACTTTCGGTACGTTTATACATTAACAGTGGAATTACAGTCCGAGGAGGTTCCTTTTGACAGCCACTCAGTTACTTACCTTCTATCACAATTTTACTTCTATAGTTATGTATAAGCAGCACTGTAAATGCACTCTAATTAAATATAACAATCATTTTGTCATACATATAACAAAAACTATTCTCCTTGATATTTACATGTAAGCATGGTGTAGTTATTCTTGCTTTTAACATACGACTATATATGCAGTAGACACAAAATGAAAGAATACTGGTCTGGTCTGCATTCGATTTTCATAAACATCCAATATCTATTTAAGTCGATGTATAATTGTTTAAAAACACTTGGCAAAAATATATATATTTTTTAATTCAAGGGTTGGCGAAAAAACTTTTAAGAAGGGCTATTTTGGAGGTTTTTATTATCTCCGAAACTGTGTTTTCAAAAGAGAATAATGTATTAACCAGATATTTTTTATGTTATTACGCATCGATTACTATTTATTTAATAAAAATAATTCGGGCCCATTTTTTTGTCGAACTTGATGCTTGATCTTAAAGTTAAAAGTTTCGTATTTATAATTAGTTTCAAAAAGAAAAACACCTGTTGATGCACAATCAATTCCAAATTTGTCAATCAATTAATAACAATTGCTTTAAATATGGTTTGTATCATCTTTAAAAACCAGTGGTTATATATATATATATTCTTCATTAAAGGCATTAGTGGTAAAAATATGTTATTATCGTAAACAAATTAAATTAAATTTCACTAAATAGGTGAGCTGAAGTCATTGATGCCTGAACCTCTGCTTGATTTTCGCTTGGAACCGACACAGAAAAATATAGACGAATGTACGGCTGGATTAACCGATCAGCAGCAAGCCTCAAGATGCACCAGTTATCATTACACCGTTGTCTAACCCATACATCATCGAAGAATGCTTATATTCGAAATAGTATATATTACATGTACCAAAACTGAATACAAAATGGCATTAAAGATTTATTCTCGCCAAACTGATAAATAAAATGGGAACAATCGAACTAAACATTGTGTCTCCTTGAAATTTGACAATTGGAGGTCATTAAAGAGCTACATACGTTAGTGAATTGTGATGTTTCTTGGACATAGAAATCAGTATTTTTTTGAGATATAAACTGACAAGGGATATTCTGGATAAACAAAAATAATGAATGTCAGCAAGTACGTAAATCACATGTCACGTTTCCATGAAATATAAATTTATTTCCGGAAGATGATGGAATTGTCAGATTCTTAACTTTCTTGCACGAAGTCTAATAGGAAGTATTGTAATCATGAAAATTTTCGAACTCGAGAGTTTAACGGAAATACATGTTTTTATCATCCCTGAATGGAGTCGGATTATTATTTATATAAATATTTTTAGCTCTTATATCTAAAACTGTCCCTGTAATTCGTGCATTTTTTGGGATAGTTATAAAGAAACAGGAACCCAACTTAAAAATTAAAGTTTATATGTTATCAAATAATAAGAGATCTTCTTTAACTATTTAGTTTCATTTTATCTTCATCAGATATTAACCGTTGCTAGACAGAGATATGAACAAGTCTACCGCCTTAAGAGGAATCCCCATACCCGCTACAAACATAGCAAAACATAGCTAAACAAGGTTTCGTCGAACCCTTAAAACTCCTTTATTACAACATTAAAATGAATGAAATTTTTATTTTGCAGATAGCTAATACTTCACTCTAGGCTTCTCTAGTTTTCGATTTTCAATATTTTGCTAAGTTTTTTTTTTAATATTATTCTATATTTACCCTATTTTCAAATGTCCATAGTTTTATTGAGATGACAAATTTAAAAATTCAAAACTAGACAAGCGTACATTGACTATTTTTTTACCGGACTATTCTAAAAGTTGTATTCAAAAAAATGCATAAGCAAGTATTTTAAGGGTCAAACGAGCACTTCAACTAGAACGCATCAAGTAGTAAATAGCATTGGCTCTTATGGCGCTACGATATTCGAGTGCTTCCCCCTTTACACCGACCTGTAAGGACGGGTAACCATGGGTATTCCTCTTAACCAGAATCACTCTTCTATCATTTGATTGTCGTATAATTTACGACACTAATCTCGGGGCAGGTTTCACATTTCGGCGGGCGCGTTCGTATAAAATTTATATGAGATACTGTAATTTCAGCATAAAATCGTTATTTCAAAGCAGTTTCGAATATAACCGGATTTTATCCTAGAAGACATTATCCCCTTCACATAGCTGGAGCGTGGATGGCCGCTTTTGTGTTAGTGCAGGTTCTAGCAAGCTTTAGTTACTACAGCGACAAAGAAATGTTACAGTTGTAATTATTTTACATGTAAACAACACCCTCAAACCAAAGCTTTGTGCACTCATTGTCAAAATAACACTTCTTCAAGTTCATAAATTCAAATTGTAGATTCACTTCAAACCCAAATATTATTATGTTACTATATTGCATATTTGTTATGTTTTATAAAGAATAAGATATAGGAATAAGCATATGTTCTATAAATTATACTTTTATTTATTATAAAAACATAATTGTTTATCCATTTAGTAATTTTACTGCGCAAAAACAGTTATCTGTTGCTTTATTCATGATACGTTGCATTGTATAAAATTTATACGGCCGGAAGGTTAATATTCTCCCGTATAATTAATCTAATTAGTTTCTGAGATTTTATCCTTCAAAAAATCACGTTATACATTTTACTGGCTATTGGGTAAATATTTGTCATTTTAACTTTCTTCTTTAATCCGAGCACTGGACCGATCGGTAAAATCGCTCACAATAAATCTAGGACTCAACTTGATATTCACTCTCATGCGGTTATTGTTACATAAAATAAACCGTGTACACAAATCATAAATCTTATTCGGTTAGAGATATGTATTTGTATTAAGAATATAAATAATAAACAGTGTCCATTGCTCCATGAAACTATTCCTGGAATATACTGCTACCGAATTACATACAATCATACACAATCAAACTGACCCAAAAGCAAACAAAGGCATCTTACAATTACGATTCGCGTAAAAATTGAATTTGCTGCATTAAATGCTAAAGTTTGAGCGCTTGTTTCAATATAGTATTTCCTGCTTGTCCGACATGCTTGCAAAATGTTTCCATTTAATTTTGTGTTTTCCTTCTAACAATTACTGCTTCGTATGCTGTTTCGTACGATTCTTTGTAAGATCAGTCAGCAGCCAAGCGAACTACAAGTTAAACACAAATCTTTCTACTGTTTTTCTCATGGAATTGAATTCTACCGTCTTTAGTAAACGGAAAACCTCATTTATAGAACGCCCGTATAATATGACAAAATTCCAAACGCTTGAAATGCACCAAATATTTGTTTGTTGTTATTGTGTTCTGCTTTGTCAACATATTTTTTTCTTCTTTATAATAGTTATTGTTGGGATGTATATATTCATTACATATATATATATATATATATATATATATATATATATATATAATATATATATATATATATATATATATATATATACATATATATATATATATATATATATATATATATATATATATATATATATATATATATATATATATATATATATATATGTATGTATGTATCTTTCGTAACGCGCATCAATACAAAAACCATGTGCAGTATATTAGCACGCAGTGCGCAGTACAGAATAGCTAACAAATTCATTCGTTTGTTTGTAATATTCTCGGAACATAATATATTTTTCACAAAAAGTTCTTGTTTCTTCACTCTGAATTTAAAAAAAAACGTGTTTACTCGTCCACCCGTAAGAACAAATTTGTGCCCCTACTTCTTTCAAGGTACTGGAGTGAATTCGAACCTTAAGGTATCCCATTTGAATTCATCTTTAGACTTCCGGGGTCATAGGGGCCCAAATTGCAAAGCTCTTTTGAATACTACCCTTAGAAAGAATATATTAAAATCCTCTTATATTTTTTTCAAATCAGTTTTCTATATATTGTGGACACAAAATTAATTATTATAATACATTAAATATTCCTTTTTCTATTTTTGAATATTCCAAAACATATTTGCAAACATTCTAAAACTTTTGATATCCATAACATTTTTCAGGTTGTGAATGCAGCCACAGTAGTTAAAATTAATTATTTTGTAAATTTAAATATTGTACCGCGTACACATGCGTTAAGTCAGCAGTAGCACAATACGCTATCTTGTAACGGGCAGTGTAGTGCGCAACTCGCATTATCAATTATTGCAGTCAATTCTGTATCAATAAATAACAATTGCGTTCATTCATGTTTTTTATATTTTTATGTTTTCAAATATCATAAATTGATTTTCTTCATTAAAAACATCAAAACTGAAGAAAATCTTTTCTCATGAATAATACCCAACTCGAGATTTTCAATTATTGCAGTCAATTCTGTATCAATCAATAACAATTGCTTTCATTCTTGTTTTTTATATTTTCAAATATCATAAATTCATTTGCTTCATTAATAACATTAAAAATTGAAGAATTACTTTCAAGGTAATGTGGTCAATATTTTATTTACACTTCTCATCGTTTCAACACCACCTGTGTCATCATATTAGGAGTGTGTTAATATTAACATAAAAATTATTTGTCACATCTTATTGTGAATATTTGAACTTATATGTTTCTTTACTTGCAAAATTTTCACTTTCAATTAGTAAACTATGCTGTTTTAATAATAAACACCCCAGCAGTGACGTATACGAGGGGGGGGGCAATCAGCAAACTCCCTCTTTGTTGCTTGAACTTGTAATTAATGTATTGAGGCAAAATTTATAAATTCAGGGTAGAATGCATTCATCAAATTAATTAACAAACAACAGAATTCTTAATATTGCTGAAGGCTAATATAAACTTTCTTAATAATACTTTAATATTTTACGAAAACAATGTTATAAGCACTTATTAGCCCGTTGCATAACAGCTATAATGTTTTGTCGTGTATCTGTAATCTCTTTAGTGACGAGGCAATAAGCTTTCCGAATGTTTGAAGGTGAAACACATTTATGCGCTTTTATTACAAATCGATCTTGCTAATAACAAAATTCTTTTGGTCTTCGACGGCTTTGACTTCTCGAGCGACGTTGTATGTCAACCTCCATGCGTGATAATTTAACTTTGATCTTATCTAACCGTGATATCAAATCATGTAAGAAATGATCTCGAGTCTGTTCATATTGCACGGGATAAATATCTGACGTTGGGTTTGGATTCTGACAATCCAATAATTTGTCTGCCAACCTAAGTGACAGTTTCTAGTGGTACATTGTCTGAGTACATGCTAGTTACTAACATTTTTAAGTTTTGTTTGCAAATTGTGCCATCCAATTGTAATGTCGTTCACGCTAGTTTAGGCTGTTTGATACCAATATTTATAAATGTAGATATTACACGAAATACACGTATATAATTCGGTTGTTGTAATCTAATACACCTATATTTTAAATTATAGTATGAGTTATTAAGATTTGTATTAAATTTTAAGGTAAATGGTTTATTATAAAACAAATTGACATCACTGATGTTCTATTTGAACAAAGCGAATGTTTATTTCAAGTGTCTTGCAATATTTACATTTTATTTAATAATTCCTATGATATAATTTCTTATATATATCGTACATCTTTTTACTATAATTTTTTAAATATATTATTTACTTGAGATAATTATGTATTATTCTCCTACATATATAAGAAGAACATTATTGTGAGTTTGGCTTAATGCGTCTCGTATTATTTATGATATACTATCTACGTAACATAATTCTAATTATTCACGTCCTTTTCGTAAGTATTTTGATAATATTTATGTATTCTAAATGGATTTATAAATTTATTATAACCTAATTGGCAACTTATTAGTTTCAAACGGCAGTATCTGATGCATATGAGATTCTGAAATTTACTAACTGGGTGGATTGCAATAATTATATAATAAATTGTTAAATAATAAATGATCTTTGAAATAACAATTACATTCTAAGTACCTAATTGTTAAAAGATATCATAAAAGAATTATAATATATGTTTATATAAATATTTATATATATATATATATATATATATATATATATATATATATATATATATATATATATATATATATATATATTTAAAAATTCGCAGTTATAGCATCCACAGAGAGGATCAAGAACATCTGAAGTGAAACGTCGGAAACAGGAAGACATGATCAAATTTTTGTGCAAACATTTTTTAAATCTAGCATAGCTACAGATACACAACGAACACTATTGTTCTTTTTTACGTCGTGCGTCGGGTATAAAATGAAATAAACCTCTTTCTTTGAAATTTAATAAAAATCCTTTTGGGAATTTTTTTATAGTATTTCATAATATATAATTTTTTATATTTTCGACTTTTTATAATTGCTATGAAATGAATTTGTTTTTCAGTGATATTGCCAATGGATCACCAAATACGCAGTTTCACTTTTTTTTTTTTTTTTTGTCTATTGGATATTAATATATTATTAAAGGTATCGAACGTACTTTTTTGTTCCTCTTACGATAAATATGAAAACCGTATCTTAGCTTTTTCTATAAACTGGCAAAAAAATCAAAAAGAAAACACATTAACAGATGTATCTCAAAGTGGATTGAACGGAATATAAAATCGATAAAATGTATAACATGCTTTAACGAAGAGGTTAGACAGGCAATGTGGGGATTAGGAATGTTGTCGGTATAACACGGATCGTGTGCTCCTGATACCAAGTGATCCATAAAAGAAGCGATCAACCGTAATACGCAGCAAAGAAATGCTATAGAAACATCATTTAAAAACTGTAAATATTTGTATTTAATTAAATCAACCGTATCGAATTCTACCGAAGAAATATATCAAACAAATTTTGTCTACTACAAAATTTATGTTGGTATGCTATTGCTGTGGTTTATTTGGTTTCGACATTTATCTGGCCGATCATACAGATGTACTTGGCTTTTTACAATGCTTGTATATGCTGAATTTCAACTTGTATGGGTTTAATGGATATTCTCCAAACGAAACGTAAGTAAACGTTTTTAACATAGTTACTAACTTCGATAAACGAACATAATAAGCAAATTTGCAAATGATTTTAAGAATGCTTAGCCGTAACTTTGGATCAATAATCTTGCTTAATCTTTAAGTGATTGATTTGTCATCCAGTCACTACAATTTAATGAGATATGGTGCGATATATTGTGTGTTTGATGTGACTATCTTCGTTGATTTCCTGTGATTCTTTTTCAAATTCTATAATACATTTTATTGGGAGATTTTTTTATAAAAATAATAATTGATTTTAGTACTATCCAATTAAGCAATAAGCAAACAATAGTTTAAAACGAGATAATCTAATTATATAGTAATAGAAGTATATGTTCAAAATAGTTATAATTACATCTACATACATAATATATAATTATTATATTATAATTTGATACATTTTTAGCTCGCCGTACAGTAAGTACAAAAGAGTTATAGTGATTGGTCGTGTGTCTGTAACATGCTCGGATCAATAAAAAAAATCTTAACAAAAAGTTCTTGTATTGTCGCCCTGAATCCAAGAATATATATATATATAACTCATATACTTGGATGTATGTATCTCGCTCGCTCGCTCGGTCGGTCGTAAGATGTGAGTTTGTGGCCGCATCTCCTCTGAAGGTACCGGGCCGATTTTAATGAAATTTGGTATACAAATAATTTTCATGCCCGTGAGGTTCCCGTCGAATTTTAAATCCAATCGTCAGTACTGGGCCGGCGTTATTGGCCCCCAAAATTTGAATCCCTCCTAAATACTGCCCTTATTCAACTTTTGGAAATTTTAGAATTTTAAAAATCTAAGATATTATATATCATTAAATTTTTTTTTTAATTGTGAGCCCATAGGCTTAAAAAAAATATATAAATATATTTTGAAGTATATCAGACATTGATCGCCATCTGTTAGTGAAATGAAGTTATGTTATGTGACAGTAATTTTTTTGGTTATATTTTCCAATGTATAAAATATTGGCTTGGGTGTTTTAATTAATATAATTAGGGAATGTTCATCAAATAATTTTCAATATCCTTGGCTAATCACGAAACGAACGATATTAACATTACACAAGTGTGCAATTTTAAATGTGGGGTTATGGAAACTAATACTGTTATGGTACAGGAATAAATAAACCTCGGGATCATAATTAGTTATATCGATGATTTAGAATTATAAAAGTAAACTCAGAAATTCATCTATTTTATATTAAATGCAGAAGAAATGTCATCAAACATTCAAGACAACATAAACCAAATTTTAATGACTCGTCGTATATTAATACATTATTGTAGAAAACAATAATTTGAATATATTCCAATAATGAATTGCTATCGCTTTTAGTATTGTATTTATTGCGATTGGGCTCGCCGGAACGGCGAGCTGGTAGAACTGACGCTAGCACCAGTGCTTGTTATTGCATTATTTATTACTAATTATTATATATTTTTAGCTCGCCGTACAGAATCTACAAAAGAACTATAGTGATCGGTCGTGTGTCTGTAACATACTCGGAACGAAATAACATTTTTACAAAAAGTTCTTGTATTTTTGCCCTGAATCCAAAAATAAATATAACTCATACTAGGATGTATGTATCTCGCTCGCTCGGTCGGTCGTAAGACCTGAGTTTGTGACCGCAACTCCTCTGAAGATACCGGGCCAATTTTAATGAATTTTGATATACATATAATTTCTACACACCTGAAGTTCCCGTCGCATTTAAAATCCAATCGTCAGTACAGGGCTGGAGTTATAGGGCCCCAAAATTTGAAACCCTTTTTATTAAAAGTTCTAAGATATTTTATGTTTTTAAAGTTTTTTTCTAATTGTAAGCACATAGGCTTAAACAATATATACAAAAATATATAGTAAATCAGACATTAAACGCCATCTATAGGTGAAACGAAGATGTCATGAAACAGTTATTTCTTTGGTTACAAATTTTATATTTTCCAATATATAAACTATTTGCTTCTGTGATTTAATTAATAAAATTAGGAAATGTTCATCAAATAATTTTCAATATCCTTGGCTAATCACGATACGAACGATATTAACGTTACCCATGTGTGCAATTTTAAATGTGGGGTTATGGAAATTAATATTGTTATGGTACAGGAATAAATAAATCTCGGGATCATAATAGGTTGGATTGGTTCAGCCGGCTCTGTGAGTATAATGTCGATGATTTTATCAGGATAGAATTATATTGTAAAATATTTCAAAATTTCACAGTGACAGACGGATTTCACGATGGGGCGAGCCATTAATAATAATAATTTTTAAATTAAAAATATTTTGGTCCACTAATAAAATTTTTACAAATGTTTGATATACGAGTATATCATCAAAATTGTAGGAATTTTTTTTTGTAATAAAAAATTAATGGCTATCGCCACGATAGTCATGTGGTTAAGTTCTTGCCTGGCATCTTCGCATCTCCGCAGTTAAGCGGCTCATACCAGACTTTGTATTTTTATAAACAAAGCGTTCTACACATAAATATATAAACGTATATACATTTATACAAACATATACATATATAGTCGTTGAGAACTGGATTGTATTCTGTTTTTGATGTGAACACATGGTTCCCACGGGTTAAACTAGTGGTAATGGCATAAAGGAATGTGTTGGAAAACAGAGATAGCTCGAAGGGTGGGATGATAGTAAATAGAAAATATACAGAATAACACGGAATACAAGATACAGTCTTTATTTATTGAGAATAATAATAATCAAGTCAAGTGTTTTTTAGCTCGCCGTACGTAGTACCGAAGAAGCTTAAGCATTCGGTCGTGTGTCTGTAGCATTCTCGGATCAAAAAATTTCATTAAGAAAAAGTGTTCGTCTCGTCGCCCTGAATCCAAAAATGTATATAACTTATATACTTGGATGTTAGTCGTCGCTCGTAAGACTAAATTTGTGCCCTCTACTCCTCTGAAGGTACCGAAGCGATTCACACCAAATTTAGTACACATATTATTTGGCATCCCATTTGAATCCGCTCGCAGTTTAAATTCAATCGGCCGTTTACTTTCTGAGTTATAAGGCCCCAAAATTTGGAGCCCCCCTTAATACTGCCCTTATAAAAATAATTAAAACACTCAAAAATTCTACTAAAAATTCTAAAATATTTTATGTCAACAAGATTTTTTTATATTGTTAACCTAAAGCCCGAAAAAAATTATTAAATATTTTAATTTTGAATTTCAAAATTTAAAAAAAAAATTTTTTTTAAATATAATTTTCAAAAAATTGTAAGACTTTCTATATCTATAACATTTTTTCAAATTATTAACTTTAAAGCCATAATAATTAAAAACCACTGCTCGCAACGCATATTTTACCTAATGGCGAGCTCTACGCGTTGGTGGATTTTATGCGTACCAAATCTTGTTTTTTTATATCATAACTACCATATACAAATGACTATCGATTTAAGAATATGTGATTATATTCAACAGAATGTAATAGTATAATAAATATGAATCGAAAATGTGTAACAATTGTGTACAATTGAAGAAGCAACAATACAAGTTTATAAAGGAATACGAGAGCAACTGTCTCTGTAGATTTCGCAGGGGGCAATTGAGAATTTCAGCATCAAGTTCAGGTTTCATCCATTCCAGTCATCTGATCTGACACTTCGATTATATTCTGTTCAATAGAATTGAAATTCGGACTTTTTAGTCGTTGTTTTCTCTACGTGACATATTTGCTGTAATTTAATATCTTCTTCTGACCCTTAGGTACGTTTTGAAGAATCTTACAATAATATCATTTCGTTTTTACTTCCTTGGACGAAGTATTGAAATCATTGGCAATTTCGTTTTGTGATTTTATCGGAATGCAAGTTTTGAGCTTTTCGGAATAGATATAAACTATTATCGAAATGTTATCGGTGTGCTACTGGGATCGCTTTACAGCAAAAACTGTTGAGAATATAAATATGAAGCTTTAAATTTATAGTTTGTATAGTTTTAGCCCACATAAAACCTTTTATATTTGAAAATAAAATTTGAGTCGGTCATTTATAAAAATCTGGTTATTAATTATTTTGTATTAAATCATGCTATGATACAATATCAATAGGTATTGTAACGTTTATATCGACTGGGTGTAGAATTATAGCACCTATTTTAACTTAAACTCTGCTTACTTTATTTATTTATAACACAAATACTATAATAATATTAATTTTAAATTTTATTTATTTTAACTATATAGAATTTATTTATCTTGAATTTGTTATTTGTCTCTCTCCGATTATTGATATCTGACTGACTCACTGACTAGCTATCTATATCTACTCTCTGGATTCTAATTTCTTCCACAGCATATTTGTTTCATTGGCCGACTACCGGAGTAGCACGCTTTTATTTAGAACACAAAGCTTCTAGAAGACAACTGAGTCTCTCCACAAGGTTTTAGAACAGTCTACGAAATTTAGTTACGGCATTGTTACCAGGAAAACGCTTATGTAAAATAGTTATTTTCAAAAATAATTTTCAATTTACTCATTATTCGAAAATGCTTTTCAACTAAAAGCTGATAATTTTTTTAATAGCTTTTATATAAATATTTTCCCTTAAACCTCTTGTCTTTTTCGAGTTATTCAAATAGTAGCTGGAATAAACCATAACTTTTGCATAAAATATTGTATACAAAAATAGCAGGATTTCTTCTGGGACATATACAAGTCTTAAGTATAAAACTGTATTTACAGCGAACCACTGGAAGTATAGAAATAACAAATAATAATCTCGTTTGTCAAAATAAACATAATTAATTATAAACTTTGTTGCTTTGAACGCTAGCATATTTTGTCATAAAACAAACTGGATTTTTAATTGCCATTTGTTTCGCTGTGAATAGCACGTTCACACACACACACACAATCCCACGTACATATATATATTCATACACACAGATACATACACCGACGTCGTTCAAAATTAGTCAGACCCTATTCGAACACATACTAAACAGTGACTATATAATGAATTTTATATATATTTTTTTACTGTTTATAAGCTACCCGAGCAACCAGCTGAAGTCATAAGTGCCTGCACTTCTGCTAGTTCTTGAAGAAATTGATATATGACACTATATAATCTTTCACGAAATCACATGCGAACTACATTTTTTGTAACATAAGAAAACGGACTATTATACAGATTATGTAAATGATGCTAGCAAAATATACAAGATGATTTATGAAATACGAAATATAGTTTGGTTATGTGAAGATGATATAGTTTTGATGTCAGAGCAACTACTCGACTACAACTGTTCGACCGAATACTCTGTATTTGGTCACAAGTTTCACCAAATATTCAGTATTCTGTTATTCGGCAAATGTTACGTTAAAATTAAGTTATATTTCAGGTAGCATATACACGTCCTGCTATATACCATATATGTAAATTACTAAATATTCATATCTCGATACAAATTTGAGACATAACGAATATCCATACTAATTGCACACTGATGAACAGATGCCCACTTCACCCTAAGATCCAAGCATTATACAATACAGGTTACTCTCGGTTTACGAACGAGTTCCGTTTTGAAGGGTTTCGTTGTAAATGTTGTTTGTTATATATCGCATTTCTGAGTGTATATAATTTAGTGATGCAAATTTCGTTACTTTTGAGTACTTGTAACTACTCGTTACTTTTAGGTTGAGTACTCGTTACTTTGTATTCGTTACAAGTATTCGTTCACTTGAGTACTCGGACTATTCGGATATTATTGCAAATCGCGTATAGATAAATAAACTGGGTAACGATTAGTTTCGTCTTTCGTCGACTTTTACTTCTGTCGGTATTTTGCTCTAGCTTCAAAAATCTGCTGTTGATATGTCGTATTCAAAGTGATTTTGGTTTTTTTCTTTTATAAAAAAACAGGTCAATAAAAATATTTCCTTTCATATTTTATAACATTCAAAAACATAAAAAATTAGATAATAAAAAAATACAAAACAAAAGCAGAATTTAAAATTATTCTTGATTGCAATGCAATTTTTTTATTATTTTCATGTCATTACTAGTTACTTCGGATCTTGCCTAGTAACGAGTACTCGAGTAACGAATAGTTACTTTTTTTACATCTCTAATACTGTTAGTATACGTTAGTAGACATACTGTAGTCGGGATACTGAGTTTCTCCATTATTTGACAATAGTTTCTCCGATATTATTATAGTCCGTGGTATCTAATTTAAGTTTTTATCAACTGGGTAAGTAATAAATATTTTAAGTAGTTTTTTATCCGTATATGCTAGAATTTCTAGCGATAAAAAGTACGCAGACAGCTGCTTTTAATTATGCGGTGATGTCATTTGCACGAAGCTTTCAGCATATTGAGTGAGTACTTACATTTTCTTGTATTAAAAATTAATAAAATTTTACACTGTTGTCGAGCGTATTAGAGCTCGAACTAGGATACTGTTCGTTTCCATGATACACCTGTAAACATCAATTTCACTCACTGTACATGATTCTAAATTCGCGCCAAATTTCCGATGTACTACTACCCCATTCACCATGTTCATCTTAGAGTGTTTATGTTATGTTGCTTGAAGCACACGCAATGCAGGATTAATATAAATATGGTAATGTGTAATATAAGTATAATATGATCAAACAAAACCAAATTTATTAATTAGTTCATCCAATTATACGAGTTGAATTCATGATATTAAATTTGGTTTTATAAAATTACCGTGTCATTGTTTCTATGCAAACACATTAAATTGAATCAAAGTTTTCTGTCAGTATTCTTTTAATAATATACCCGGCAGTATTGTTTCTAGGGCTCTCAACGAAATTCAGTTATACAGATTTTAACATTTTCTGTATGCATTTTATTTGATGCCTAAAATAACCGGATACTTTCGAATTTTAAAGTCCGAATATCCGAATTTATTTATACAAAATTATGCAACAATTTATGGACAATATGTCTAATTAATGCTACTTCAAGTTTTAACTAACAATTAATTTATATGAATTAATTGTACTCATAAGAATAAATTAAATTACTTTTTATATTCTTTGGTGAAGACTAATAGAAAATATTGCAGTAATGAAAATTTTCGAACTCCAGATTTTAACGGAAATACACGTTTGACTATACTTGAATCGAATCTGACTATTTTTGGAATGATGCCTGTGTGTGTATGTGTTTGTCCAAGTGTGAGTCTGTGTGTGAATGTGTCTCTAGAACCAAAACTGTTGAAGGCAAAATTATGAAACTTAAAACTTATAATTGGTATGTGGCGCTATTTTTGAAAACAATATCTTAACAGGAAGTAACAATTTACTCATGCTACTTTTCGGAAACGGCGTGTGTTAGAGAAGAATTGATTAACATATAAGTTCAAGATATTAAAATATCTAGTTTTTCTTTTTTTAAGAATCATTTACTGAAATGTCTCTTTCGAAAATGGATTTTGCAGTCAACTTTCCTATTACGCGATTAATTCGTACCACGTTATATGGAACTACGCTATAAGATACTCGGAATTAATGCAAATCAGATAAATTAGTACCATGTCATATAGAAACCACATTAAACGATTTTCAGAAATAAATAAATTGTACATAAATCAGACTGACTTTTTTAGCTCGCCGTACGAAGTACTGAAGAAGCTAAAGCATTGGGTCGTGTGTCTGTAGCATTCTTGGATCAAAAATTGTCATAAGCAAAGAGTGATTGTCTCGTCGCTCGCTCGTAAGACCAAATTTGTGCCTTCTACTCCTCTGAAAGTACCGGAGCGATTCACACCAAATTTGGTACACATATTATTTGGCATCCCATTTAAATCCGCTCGTAGTTTAAATTTAATCGCCCATACAATTATAATAATAATATATATAAATATTTTGGGGCCCTATAACTCGGGAAGTGTGTACTTCCCGAGTTATAGGGCCCCAAAATAATTAAAACACTCAAAAATTTTACTAAAAATTCTAAGATATTTTATGTCTACAATATTTTTTCATATTGTTTACCCAAAGCCCGAAAAAAATATTAAATATTTTAATTTTGAATTTTGAAATATGCACTAAAATTATTCATTTTATTAATATTATCTACAAAAAATTATAAACTTTTTGTATCTATAACATTTATTCAAATTGTTAACTAGAAGGCCATAATAATTAATAGCCACTGCTGGCAACGCAGTTCTTGCCTAAAGGCGAGTTCTACGCATTGGTGCGTTTTACGCGTACCAAATCTTGTTTGCATTACATATATAAAAATTTCATTCTCAAAGCCCCAAATTTTGAAGGATACGTTATATAAATAAAATTTTATAATACAAATGGCAATGTATATTTGTATTTTTACTTATTTGGGTTTTGGTTCATTATATATTATATATAGTAAAACAAAAGTAATGTAGTATATAAACTTTGTAAGCCATTTAGGTTGTCTTCTACGAAAAATGCGTTATATGAGGGTTGTCGCAATTTTCTGGTTTTCATGTCGACTTCCTTTCAGTTTTAGAATATGTCTAAAATAGTAAAAACTATTGAATATATTTAACCAATTTTAACACATTGTATTGTATTTTATTCTAAAATTACACTTTACATGTATATGTTAGAGTTAAATGTTTGTACTAACTGTGTTAAACTTAGCATTATTTATGCAGATATTATACACGTTAATAGTATAACATAAATATTTTTATTTGGAAACAATATATTAAAGCTTAATTGAGTTCCATGCTATGTCAATTAATAAACAATATTCTAAAATTAAATTATAAATTATAACAGAGTTTGATAGCTGGATCAGAATTAAATTAAGTTTTATCGTTATTCATGTTGTTTGGAACAGGCTCAGCCATATATCATGCCAAATCTCTGGGATCTAGAACACTGGATCCATTTACCTCATCTGATTTCAACTATTCTAGTAATTTAGGCTGAAAATTTCATTCCCACAAATCTTTCAATTTTGAGAGTATTTCGGCTGCGATCCCTTTATTCGCGGTATAAATGTTTCTGCCAATACATGACTTTTTAATTTATTATAGCTGCCGGTGTGGCGTTTCGCCTTTGTTTTATACAGTTTTAATAGGAACCCTTATAAGCCCTACGAATTTAATTTTGTCTTCTGTGATCCAATATCTCTCCCGCTGTCGTTAATACATGCATAGCTTATATAGGGCCGCACAGTTAGTTAGTTAGGTATCACGTATACATATAGAGTATTGAATAGAGGCGGGTCTAGGCTTCGTCCTTAATTATAGTATTAAAGGAGCAGAGCCGAAATATCATCTTGATCTCGCGCTATAAACCAGGGATGACCAAGCACCGACCGAAATAATCTTATCCATATATTTGCAACCATCTAAAAACCGATTTTAGCATTCTCATTCAGTGCAATGTTTTAATTTTAAACAAGCATAGATACAAACACCAATGTCTTTAGCGTGCCGTATTATCTATTACGTAGATATTTTTAGCTCGCCGTACGAAGTACCGAAGATGCTAAAGCATTCTGTCGTTTATCTGTAGCATTCTCAGATCAAAAAATTTCATTAACAAGAAGTGTTCTTCGCGTCGCCCTGAATACAAATATATATATGTATATATATATATATATATAACTTATATACTTGTATATTAGTCGTCTATCGTCTGTCGCGCGCTCTACTCCTCTGAAGGTACAGGAGCGATTTACACCAAACTTGCTATACATATCATTTGAATCCTTTTGCAGTTTAAATCAAATCGCCCGTATACTTCCCGAGTTATAGGGCCCCAAAATTTGGAGCCTCCTTAATGCTGCCCTTAGAAAATTAATTAAAGCACCCAAAATTGTTACACAATATTCTATGATATTTTATGTCAACAAGATTTCTTCATATCCCCCAAAGGCCTTACAAAATTATAATTTTGTATTTTCTAATTTGCACAAATTTTCTTTTTTAGTATATCAAAAAATCTTTAAAAAGGCATTTTTTAGATTTTAAGCGCAAGAACCCTAAAAAATATTAAAAATAATATAATGCAATGTCATCTATTCCTGTCTAGATTAGTAAATCTAGCCAGCAATAGATGGCATTACAATCATCGTTTTTGTTATGCTCACTACTTGTTATTTGCTGATTATATCTAAACGGCGAGCTGGATGCATAAGATCGTTGGACCTAAGCTTGTTATGTTTACTTTCTTATACGCAGTAATAAGGAAGTTTTGTAATCATGAATAATTTCGAACTCAAGTTTTCAACGCAAATACACGTTTTGACCCACCCGAAATCGAATGTGTCTTTTTTCGGAATGACGTCTGTCTGTCTATGTATCTCTGAACACACTAGAGCCAAAACTGTCGAATGTAAAATTATAAAATTTCAAACTTAAGCCTTGTAAATGGGCTAGATGTGTACCTTTTTTGAAAAGAATATTCAAACCGAAAATGCATGTTTACTCTATGTATTTTCTTTTGTCCCTTTTCCAATATCACTAGACCGGCTGCACTAATAGCAAAAATAGTTATTGTCATAATGAAACATATTAATATTTCGCATATTTTTTGCTTGAAAATTTATTCAAGAAGTGTACCAGTTTCCTTAAATTTCTTATTTATGTTGCCATAGTTGCAAGTGTATAGGGATTATATTTTATAAATCGTATGTACTATACCTGACAACATTGTGACAGGGGAAAAAAATGGACTATAATAATTTGATATTAGTTCGTTTATCACAAATAGATCGACTGAGAACGTGTTTCAAGCGTATTGTTTTATTGAAAATAGCAAAGCAAATCAAACAATACAATCAACAAATTTGTGGTTGATATTTAACGTATAAGAAAGTCTTGTGCTGGCCACGACCGATTTTTTTAATTATATAGAAAATATTTTCTAAACCACTGCTGTCTACTAAATAGTCTAGTTTACTAACTTTATCGTCTACGGATATTCGGCGAAATTCCCAACTGTCCTCGTCACATTCCGCCTTTAATAGCGAGATTGTAAGTTAACCGAAGTATTTTCAGATGTTTTGTAGTTGTAAGGAGTGGTGTACTCTTTGGTTTTAGTATCAAAACGATCATGGAAGTAACATATGCCGTGCTTCTTAGGCCCAATATTGCAGCGGAGGTTTAAGGTTTATCTTTCCGTTTCTATAGTTACGATATTTGTGTTTCAACGTTATTCAAAGGGCACTATAATCAAAATGTTAACTTCAACCAAAACTGGGCTTTGAACCATGACTGTAATACTGGGCCTAAGAGTAACAACGCCTGCTTAAGTAACGGTTTTTGAAATTATTTTCCAGTAGTGATAGTCTGGTATTTATTTTTATTTTAAGAAATAATATCAATCTCGTGATTTTATTGGATATAATCATTTTGAGGGTCCTTGATATCTCAATGAGGTCTGTGTGTCAGTCTGTGTGTCTCTTTACGCTCTTTACAGTCTATACCGTTCAAAGGAAAAATGTAATGTTTTGAATTTAAAATTTGTGTAGCCCAGAATAGAAATCCTCCTATTTTGAAATGGATATTTTAACTAGATGTGCTCGTTTACTCGTGTCATTATTTAACTATCTTGGCAATGGCTGCATTTACAGAAAAACTTTTAGATATAATAACTCAAGATATTTTTATTTTAAACAACTTTTATTTCAAAATATTTCTCCTAAACTGTGCCAATCTCCAAGAAATTGCAATTGAATTATTTTAATTTTTTTATAAGCAAAAGTTTACTATTACTGGTATTAAATTGTTTTTGACTTTTATATTTCACATAAAAATATAGTTTGTAAATTGTTTGCACAAATTCCATGTATGCAATATAAAACTAGGTTATTTTTTAGCTCGCCGTACGTAGTACCGAAGAAGCTTAAGCATTTGGTCGTGTGTCTGTAGCATTCTCGGATCAAAAAATTTCATAAGGAAAAAGTGTTCGTCTCGTCGCCCTGAATCCAAAAATGTATATAACTTATATACTTGGATGTTAGTCGTCGCTCGCTCGTAAGACCAAATATGTGCCCTCTACTCCTCTGAAGGTACCGGAGCGATTCACACCAAATTTGGTACACATATTATTTGGCATCCCGATCCGCTCGCAGTTTAAATCCAATCGCCCGTATACTTCCCGAGTTATAGGGCCTCAAAATTTAGCCCCCCTTAATACTGCCCTTATAAAAATAATTAATACACTTAGAAATTCTACTAAAAATTCTAAGATATCTTATATCTACAAAATTTTTTCATTTTGTTAACCCAAAGCCCGAATGAAATGATTAAATATTATAATTTTGAATTTTAAAATAAGAACTAAATTTTTTTTTATCAATATAATCTGAAATTAAATGTAAGACTTTTTATACCTATAACATATTTTCAAATTGTTAATCAAAAGGCCATAATAATTAAAAACCACTGCTCGCAACGCATATTAATAAAAATAAAATAAGCCTACTACTAAAACATAAATGAAAGTTCTGTGTTGGCCATTTAAGTAATATGTGTCAGGTTATTTTTTTGGTTGTAGATTTTGCGATTTCATATTTTGTTTATAACAGTGTTTCTAATGGAATACCATCTGTGTAATATCTTGCTACTAAAACTGTTAAAATTTTGGGAAGCCGGAACATCAAAATTGCTTTCATTAACGTGGGTTGACGCTTTGGCCGGCTAACTGTTTCATATGTCGTAGTAATTGTGACGGTATATGGTCGAGTGTGATCTCATTACGCATCAGGGTCCCAATTTTAATTCAAAGTGATACCTTAATACCGAATTTATAATGAAAACATGCAGAATTGCAAGAGACGTTTTTAAAACGTTGATCTTTAGTGATATTCATGGGTAAAGGTTGGTATCTCCAACAAAGCAAATTTCACGATAATCAAAAGTAGCTATTATCACTTTCGGTATTGTTATTTGATTAGTGTTAAATGGGAACCATACTATATTTATTCTAAGTAATATCCGATTATACTAACGTCAGTTTAAAGTATTTCTCAAAACAAAGAATACACTTATATGATTAATTAACAATATGGAGCAAATAAGTAATATTATTAATTATTATTATATTATTTCATTGATTTATTTGTTATATATTATAATAGATAATATAATAGATTCTGGCTGCAGCCAAACGTCTTCTTGTCCCCTATCGTATTTGAAGGTATTATAAGGCATATAAGAATTCTTATAACTGTTACATAACATGTCTCTCAGTGTTAATTTAAAATACTGTCTTGAATCTTAGAAGATACACCATCTTCGAATACAGCAACAATGTAATTGGACTTGGTTTCATTACTGGTGATTTTTACTCGGCGAAATTATGCATCGACTTTTGAAAACTAAAGTTTAATGTTTTTTGGTTAAAAGTTTGGTGGTATAAAACTGTGGTATTTGCGGTTTCTGGCGTTTCATTGTCCATGTCGGGTCACCAATAGAGTATCTTCTTGTACAAAATGTTAACACAGATAACCTTGACATTGTTTAACTAAATATAACTCCAAAAACTTTATTTGGCAAGAAAATTTATATTATTTTTATTTACAATTATTCTTTACATCAGGCCAGCTTGGTTCTGCCACGAAAGGATTGTGCTTACCACAACAAACTTGAAGTTTTTTTTTTTTAATCAAAGTGATCTATTACTTATATTTATTTGTTTCTGTCAAAATAATTATCAAAAAAATAAAACCTATAATTGAAATAATGCACATTTTCGATGTAAGCAATTTTATATTACTTAATATCGTATTTCTATACCGAATACATATTTATATATCATAGTTCATTGCAGCAAAATAATGATTTGCAAATCGATAAACTTAGTCTAAGCAGTTTTAAATTTTTATTGAATGAACTTTTATTCCGTAAGATTTATTTTAGGATGGGTAAAAAGAAATCGCAAAACAACAAGATATGGTACGCGTAAAACGCACCAACGCGTAGAGCTCGCCTTTAAGTAAGATATGCGTTGCGAGCAGTGGTTTTAAATTAATATGGCCTTTTGGTTAACAATTTGAATAAATGTTATGGATATAAAAAGTCTTTTTTTGTAGATTATATTGATAAATAGAAAATTTTAGTGCATATTTTAAAATTCAAAATTATAATATTTAGTATTTTTTTTCGAGTTTTGGGTTAACAATATGAAAAAAAATTATAGATATAAAATATCTTAGAATTTTTTAGTGTTTTAATTATTTTCGTAAGGGTAGTATTAAGAGAGGAGTTATGGAGACGAGAGAAATACTTTTTGTTAAGGAAATTTTTTGATCCGAGAATGCTAGAGACGCACGACCTAATGCTTTAGCTTCTTCGGTACTTCGTACGGCGAGCTAAAAATTAGTAATGAGAGTTTTGACAAAATTGAAATTTCTTGATGCTAAATTTGATTAATTCCGTATATCAATATAACGTATGAATGACGAATATAAAAAGAAAGAATGAGAGATAAACCGAGAAAGCATGAAGAAAATTAGAAATGACAAATTCTGACAAAATTGAAATGTTTATTTATTTACATAAAATAAGCATTCAATCCATATCCATGTATACTAACGTAGTGTCCAACATACGCTACAGACTTGTACAAACTTGCTCAGAACCGCCCAAATTAGGGTTCCATAGTCATGATATTATTTACCAATGTCAAGCTTATGACACATCAAACATTCTCTTCAATCTTATTGATTGTTAATATTTACAAAATCATAGTAAATAATATTTGTAATAATCTTATTAAAAACATTCCGCTAATTTCGATTTTGCTAATTGCAATAAAAAATATTGAAATAGTCAAATACAATGTCGATTTTTTTATACTTCCTTAACGACTTCAGTCATATACAATATAGTCAAATACATACGAAGCCCCCGTATACTTTACGATATTTTTTGTGCTCATCAATAATTATAATCGATGCTGGGAATTTTTTGCGGTGGGGCTTGTTGCCAACTTTATCCAGCACTGGGTTCAAAACCAGTTGATAAACGTTTTCGTTCTCAAATCTCTATATATATACAAAATAGATTAAACTGTAATAGGTTCATTCTCCACGAACCAATTAATAATTCAGATTAGAAATTACGAATAATAATCTAATTTTTCTTATAACAAACAATGCTGACGTTCACAACAACAAAATTTAAAAATAATTCGTTGTTTTTGTTGCTGTAAATGCTAGCATTGTTTGTCATAAAATAAATTAGATTACTATTTGTAATTCATAAACTAAATTACTTATTGGCTCGTTGTGAATGAAGATTTAGATTTATAACAACCAGTCTAATATTTTCAAACAATAATATTAATATATTAATGAGGAGTAAAACAAATTTGCAAGCATTGTAGCCCCAACTAAAATAATAGCTGGAGTTACCATTGCAAACGTTGAACAAACATTGCTAAACTGAGTTTTATACTGGTTAAATATACATTATTGCTTGTATTGAGTGAATTTTGGTTAAGGAGCCAATAATAAGATTTTTAGCTTACAAAAAAAGTTTTGTGTTCGGCAATCTATTTGTTACATTGTTGAAAATAAAGAATACATTGATCGCTCGAAAGATATCGGACCAATTCTGAATAAATAAGGAATAAGTGTCCGTATCGATTATCTTAATTAATGCAATAGTCTGTTTTTTTAATTGAAACCCATTTTTTTAAATACCTTAAACTGCCTTTAAACATGCCAAAGAATCTAAGATTCAAACATTATTAATATATATATATATATATATATATATATATATATATATATATATATATATATATATATATATATATATATATATATATATATATATATATATATGCTTTAGTATCTTCGGTACTTTGTACGGCGAGCTAAAAAGCTTACCTTTTTAGTTTTATTTGAGCATTTCTTTGGAAAATTTTCTAACTTCTAAATATTTTTCTTTATTATTAATCAATTTATTCATTATTAATAAACTTGTCTATTTATTTCAAGTACATTATTTATTAGATGTTTCCGTCTTTATTATAATTTTAATAGTAATACATTTGCGATTAACTACAGCAAAATTTTATATAGCATATTTTACGCAAGTACAATTTATAAGCAGTAAATATATGGTGCTTTTATGTATAGTTCAATTCACAAGGATTGGCCTTCAGTAATGTCTTTCGCATTACATTTACTTACTATTGCGCAAGTCCAAACCTTCATGAATTCAACTATAGCTTATACGGTAATAAGATCTATTTATATAAAAGAAAGCTTATCTAGGGCTAGAAAATATAGAATTTATTTAATATAACTCTACATTGTTTAGCTGTATTCGAATAAGGGATTTATTTAATTGTAGTAAACCTAAATGGATTCAAGTAAATCATTTTCCCAGTGTACTAAATTAAGAATCGTTATTGATAACGTTTAATTATATAAAAATACAATTTTATTGAATTCAGACACGGCATAATTCAACAAAACTATTTCCATGATTATTACTCAAAATGTTATTAAATTTGTAACATGAGTTTTTTTTCTGAACCCAGTTGAAAATTGTGGACGTAGTAGAGCCTAATAAAATGATAGATCTACAATATGTTAGAGAAAATTATATTTCATATGAGGCTTTATAGTGTATATAAATTATCTATAACAAAAACAACGCACATGTCTTGCCGTAGCAACGACGATATTTATGGACGTAGTAAAGAACGAAGGAACTATATATAAGTAAGAACGTTCGATCATGCTATTATCAATACACCGGAAACACCGTAAAATATCTCTCACCGTCAAAAAGACCTGTCACATATACATATAACATAGACTTTAGGGGCGGACGTGATTCTTTTATTGTCAGGAGAATGTAGCTGATTACATTTAAAAAAGAACACCATACTACGAAAGTTTGTCGCCCTTTACACTTTCTACATTTATATATTCGTAACTATAGCGAACAATTTAAATAAGATAACAAATACCAATTTTACTTTACGTAAATTAGAATATTTTTTATTTCTTAAAAACAATGTATACAAATATTGTGATCACAAAAACTCTTGTTGGTTTTAAATTTTAAATTTAAGTATCTCTGGAAGGAATTCTTCCTATTTTAAAAAAGGTTATTTCATCCGGACGTAACAGTTTATTCTTCTTACTTTTTCAATATCAGCAAAAGTAATTCTAGGTGAAATTATGAAACATTAATCTTAATGATTGTTTATGTTTCGGAAGAAAGTAAATTTTTCAAAACAAAATTTAAACCAGTAATTAAAGTTTACTTCTGCTACGTTTTTACTTTCTCGTAAATTGCATTAGTTAAAGAAAAACTAATAGATATAAAAGTTGACGATATTAAAATTTCTTATCACTTTTGTATTCAATTATTTGTAAATTATAAACAAAAATATGTATGTAGAAAACATGTGCATAACCACTGATGCTTTTAAGGAAGATATCCAATTTATAACCAGTTATATTTGAAGACATAAAATGTTTAAAACAAATTATGTAAATGAATGCCATCGTAGGAATACAAAATGAATTGTTGCAATCATTCGAACTTCGAAGACTCAACTCAAGGCATGTGTCTGATCTATACAATATTATAATTATTTTCCAATTATTCATTTAAGAACACTTTTACTGGCATTCAGGTTCTTAATCTGAAAAACTGTCATAGATATAAAATGCGTTATATGTTAACAAGGTGACGAGACAAACACTTTCTTTTTATCCGAGAATGTTACAGACGCACTGCAAAAAACTTTTGTTGTCTCCTGTCTGTACGATCGTGCGATGAGCTAAAAGGCGTACAAGTTACTAGAGAGACGCTGTTTAATTTGTTTATTTATTTTTTCCATGGATACGTATTTACCAAATGGATCATAATCACAGTATCAACAAATTTAAAAATATAAAACAATATTATGAAAGTTAATATCGAAACAGCTGCTCATTGTATTCTAGTATTACAATTAAATACTATATCTACACACTACAAAATATCTACACATATTCATTGATTAGAAGAACAAGTCCAGTATAGGACACTGCCAATTTTTATTGCTTCATAGCAAAATTACGCTTTATTGGTTTAATCTAGTTAGTTCAAGCGGCGGATAAATATTCGCTACGTTTACGAATAATTATTTTAATTCACTGACCTCACAAGTGACCCACTTATATCAGTAATATCAGAGACTAGGATATTTTACAAAGACCGCTAACGCCATACGATTTTATGGCAGTAAAGTTATGCATAGTTTTCTTCGGCCACGATTTCTGTTACCAACCTAAAAATTACAAAATCCGCTTGATTGATTTTGGCGCTACTATTAAAATAAAATTACTTTCCATCACTTAAAAATTAGACAATCACAATGTAACCACAAACAGCGATTTTGTGTACAAGCGGATTATTTACATGTTCATTATATATATATATATATATATATATATATATATATATATATATATATATATATATATATATATAATGAATACTACGTAATAGAAAGTCCTACGTGGGCCACAACCCATTTTATATATATATATATATATATATATATATATATATATATATATATATATATATATATTTGACATATCCGTGTTAGAAAAAAATTACTTTACTTCTTTTGTAGTAAGAATATTGAACTTGTGGTAATTATTTCCCGGAAATTGTTCACATTCTATATTAAGAACACTAATTCAAGATCAATTACAATAGAGATTCTGCTGTCATCATTGTTATAACAGTTTCAATAATTAACATAACATAAATGCTGAATTTATACTTTAGCGCGATTAAATATAGTTCTGTTGCACCAGAGTTCGATGCTAGCGACTCCAAGCGGCCAGTAACAAAAATGTATACTATCAAACTCAAATACGATAGCAGTCTTTTTAAAATAACCTAGTCTCTGGTAATATATAATTTTAAATTCTATTTTGTTTCGATTGCATAAGCAGTCGTGGCCGAGCGGTTAAGGCGTCTGACTAGAAATCAGATTCCCTCTGGGAGCGTAGGTTCGAATCCTACCGACTGCGAATCAAAATTAACCTTTTATTCAGTGCCTCTAAAATCCAGAAATAATCCGACTAATGAACGGTGTTCTAGTCAGACGCCATATCCGCTCGGCCACGCTGCCACATGCAAACGAAAGAAAGCAGAATTTAAAAATTTATATTACTGATACAACTGAACAAAATAGTATTTGTGTTCATTGTAAGTAAATCTTTAAACTTGTTTCCAAATTTTGTTTCAAATTTTGACATTTGATGACACGGATCCCTTTTATATTAAAACAGAATGATGACTGTGTGTTTGTTTTGTGTGTCTGTCACTTTCAAACCTAAATTAGTGAAACTTCAAACTTAAGACTTGTATATGGTCTAGATGTCCACCTCCTAATTTTGGAAAGAATATTCCAACAAGAAGTGCATGTTTATCCTATGCATTTTTATTCTTTCTCCAATATCACTAGAATGGCTGCACTTATGTCAAACATAATAAAGTTCATAATGAAAGATATTAATATTTCGCACAATAAATGTACCAGTAACGAGAAAACTGCTACGGAATATCATACATTTCATATTTATATTGTCATAGATACGCATTCATGGGGCTTATATTTATTACATCGAATGAACTATGCATTGCAACATTTTGACAGGGGAATAAAATAAATGGCTATATAATTTTTTCTTTTAATGACACACGTCAGAGAGCGGTCCCGTCCATGTGATTTTCATGATCCTGAGTTTAAAATTACTTGGTAATCCAAAAATGTTAGTTAATCAGTTTATAGGTAAAGTCTTTCAAAACGAAAGAGGCAAAAACGGACCCTTTCCCAACTTTTTTGTCGGACAGTTTGGATATTGTATATTTATTTTTAAAAACAAAATATCTTGATTTTATAGTAAATCAAAAGCAAGAAAAATCTTTGCAAATTTTATAATTTGTAGGCAGGGGAACTAACGGTTTCAATCACCTATATTTGGCAGACACGGCAAAATTACCACACATACAAAATCATAGCTTGCACGACAGCTCCTGGACTACATATTGTATGTGTCAATATTGAAAACTGATGACATGTGATTTAATACTTAATTCACGCTGCGAAAATAATATATACTCTCTCTCACATATATACGAAGCAACCAAAATAATGCTAAGTAAAACCGCATTTTTTTCTTTTTGTAGAAGTAAGAGAATTGTTTTAACGTCGAAAATGGCAAAACCACTTTGTTCCCAAGAGGAAAGCGAAGAAAAACATTTTCAAGGAAATGGTTCCTTGGACCATCAACGAATACGAACGATCCACCACATAAAAGTAATTTAATTTACTAGCACGGCGCCTTTCTTCCACTTTCGCACACTATTTACTTGATGTCCATCAAAATGATATCTTAAGTATAATTGGTCGCCAAATTACCCACACTTTATCTCGTTCTATATATTTTTTAAATCCAACCAGAAGCTTTTAAGTTCAGACTAAGTGTATTATTATATATTTTACAAGACAACATATAAACAATTAATTCCCTGAGTCAAAATACAGAATTACTTTTGTCAGATTAAACTTAAATATAAATATTTATTCATTAAGTTAATAAATATTATTAAAAAACATGGATTCCTCCACTTGACTTTCTTTTACGTAGTTTTCATTAGAAATATATATTCCAAACAAACTGCCAAGAAAATTCATTACTCCATATAATACCCTGAAATTGTACCATTTATCTTATTATTTTATTATGTTATTAAATAATGTTTCATCAATATGAATCATAGATGTTGATTCTTTAAAATCCACCTTATAAATATATTCAAATATAATTTTTAATTCGTACTGTTTTTCAATATATATTTATCTGCAATAACCTTTACAAACAAGTTCTCAGTCGATCTATTTGTGTTAACCGGTGAACAATGACATACATTATTTCAATATTGTTACTGTCAGAATATTTGCAGGCATAATTCATAGGATTTCTTAAGAATATCTCACACTATAGCGTTTAAATTTGGAATTTAAATACTATGAACATCTAATGTCTAATACAATCTAAGACAATTGCGATCGCAGCCAACAAAATAAAGCAATACTATAAATACAGATAATGAATGGACAAGATAGTTGAGCGAATGCCAGTCCAGTTTTTTTTTTTTTAATATAGAAAACTGTTTTTCAATCATGACTAGCTTTGCGTCGAGTAGATATCAATCGGGTATAACGCCATCGGTTTGAAATGTTATTTTAATCGTTACTGTTCACATCGATGTTTCATCCTTGGGTTAGTGACAACTTCTAATCCTAACTTAATTCTGGTTGTTGAAAAGAGACAGAGTATGTTTTAATGTAATTTCCTTTTTCGCCTAAATGACTTCTAACTATGAAATTTATTATATATTTATTAATTATATATTCTTAAATATATATATATTATTTTTTTTGTATATTCATTAATTTCATCAAGCCGTGTTTTTATAGGCCTCTATAATACTGGAAGTAGAAAAGTTATTCAATTTAAAATTGGTTAGGTCTCAGGACCGAGCGAGCAACATTCATCCAAGTAATATGAGATATACATTTTCTAACTGACTAATATCAAATTTCCGTGCAAAAAGAAATAAACGACCAATTATTATATATATTATATGTAGTTATTTTTTACAACAAGACGCGATATAATGCTAAAATTATTAATAAAATAAATACGTCATAATTAAATATGTATCTCTTAAAAATGTTCGAGTGACCTTCAAATGAGTTTATTATACTTTCACTATTTATAAATAATATTGCTTTATTTTATATTAAATTGATTTCACGATTGCAATAAAACAATTTAGATAAGTGTTGTAAATAGGAAAATTTAAATGAAACATGCATATTTACAATTTAATACTTAGTTAACAAAAATTGCTAGATATTTAAATATCTTCTATAATGATCACATTTTCACTAATTAAAGCCATTTTCGAGATATTGAAATAGTATAGTAGCAAGAGAACCATTACTTCTGGTTATGATATTAATATCTTAATAAGAAGTAATGGTTAACATGTTTGCTAAACAAATTTATTACGATTGCAATAAAACAATTTAAATATGTGTTGTTAATAGGAAAATTTAAATGTAACATGCATATTAAAAATGTAATACTTAGTTAACAAAAATTGCTAGATATTTAATTATCTTCTATAATGATCACATTTTCTCTAATTAAAGCCATTTTTGAGATATTGAAATAGTATAGTAGCAAGAAAACCATTACTTCTGGTTAAGATATTAATATCTTAATTAGAAGTAATGGTTAACATGTTTGCTAAACAAATTTATTAGTAATTTTTGTAATATTTTACATGCAAAGGTTATGTATCTTAAAAATACAACTATTTCTTTGGTACAAAATTGTACATCTTGAAAGGACATTAAAAAATGGTATTAGCGTAAACATAATAATATATATTGGACGCAAATTACTTTAGAAAAAGTGGTTGGTGGACCAATTGTCATTGGATAATATTTCCCTCGAACACCAAATTTATGTATAGGGATAAGATAAAATGTCACAGAACTAAATACAGTTAATTACGTTGTTGGGAAAGCATATTTGTAACATACTGTAGAAAACAATGCAATCTTATATGATTAAATTTTATGCGATGTGTATATTAAAACTTCTTATTGATGTTAAAAGAAGAACATACTATAGAGTGCATCATTTATATGTACTGTGGCTTATAGAAACAAAACATTCTGAAGAAAACATCCATACAACATATCACTACAACATGTAAATAGATGGCAAAGATATAACGTCTTGAAGAGGCAGCGCAGAGCATGTTCTGCGGAGTGCGCAATGACAACGTACATGGGAGGGAAAATATTTAACATCCACAGTGGAACTTCCACACAACATACTATCAATACACGATATTTGAACATTACGTTGTAACAAAACAGTTTCGTTATTAGGGGGTCGCGTTGTGTTTTGTGGGCAGCTTTGTGACCTCGCATAGCAGTTAGTGTTTCCTGGGAATTGTTATCAAAAATATAATTTTAAGTTTACAGTGTTATAATTAGCTCGCCGTACGAAGTACCAAAGTAGTTAAAGCAAATTAAAATATTTCATTAACAAAAAGTGTTTGTCTCGTCGCCCTGAATCCAAAAATATATATAACATATATACTTGGATGTTAGTCGTCGCTCGCTCGTAAGATCAAATTTGTGCCCTCTACTCTTCTAAAGGTACCGGAACGATTCACGCCAAATTTATTACACATATTATTTAGCATCCCATTTGAATCCGCTCGCCGTTTAAATCCAATCGCCTGTATACATCCCGAGTTATAGGGCCCCAAAATTTGAAGCCTCCTTTAATATTGCCCTTATAAAAATAATTAAAACACTGAAAAATTTACTAAAAATTCTAAGGTATTTTATATCTACAAGATTTTTTCATATTGTTAACCCAAAGCCCGATAAAAATGATTAAATATTATAATTTTGAATTTTAAAATATGCACTAAAATTTATTTTTATCAATATAATCTACAAAATATTGTAAGACTTTATATATCTATAACATTTTTTTAAATTGTTAACCAAAAGGCCATAATAATTAGAAACCACTGCTCGCAACGCATATTTTACCTAAAGGCGAGCTCTACGCATAGGTGCGTTTTACGCGTACCAAATCTTGTTTTATAATCAACAATTTTTACTGTTGCGCAATCACAGACACAGATATAATATTGAAAATAGTCAAAAACGATTCAAGGTTTATCGTATAAATCACGAATTCGAATATTTTCCTTATTTACATATTTTAAAAAGCCTTTTACTTAAAGTTAATAAACACTACCATAGAGTTTACTTTTCCGTCATGATTAATTCTAAATGAATCATCATGGAAGCTAATGGAACTAAAGTTTGTCTTTGATAATTTTGTATATTTGTTTAGCTATAAAATATGAGCAATATGATAACGGTAACGTTTGCAATTTGTTGCCAATTTAAACGCTCGTATGCGGTCTAATATTTTACGTAATACCTTCAACTAAGTCTTCTATTTATGAGAAAATTGTAATTAATTATAGATTGAAATTAATATTTCGCTGTTGCATAAATCTTAGTTAATTACATGGAATAGATACGTGTAAGTATCTATTATTTAAAGCGACAGACTGTGTTCTGACATCGGTACTACATACCACCTCTGTTTCAATCTGGGTCTGGTAATAGGAAAAGATGAAGAATACTTGGAATGATGAGCAATTCCATTCATGTCTTTACGCTGGCTGTGCCGACGGTGTCATGTATTTTTGCGGTGCTCCAAAACCTGAAGTGGAGATATATATTCAACAAAAGTTTTTTGTGTGACTTAGAGCGATGACACACACAGCGGTTTGTGTCGCCTCGGAAAACGAGTGGACACCGCCTCGGCGCTAATCTACGTGTATTCAAATATCACACACTGATATCAGGCGGCGCGGCGCGGACGAGGCGGCGCGCCGACTCGTCTCGTGCTGTTTTATGGCTGCCACTAGTAAAACCGCCGTGTGTCCGTCCTCGCGCGTCGGACGATTCGTTTTCCGAGTCGACACAAACCGCTGTGTGTGTCATCGCTCTTAACGCTTGACATCTGGTATACAAATAAAATATTTGCATAGGAATTTCATCCTTTTTCAATTCCAGCTTGATTGGCCTTTTATTCTAATTTCTAATTTGTTCTTTTTTTGCCATAAATTAAATTTGAATAACGACTGCACCGTCATCAATTCATTGTTAACATCCTACTCTCAAAGCTTAAATTACAAATGTTCTATTTATACTATGCCAAATTGGATTTTTACTTTCTTAATCGAATACATATAAGAAATGCAAAGTTGACGGTAGACTAGATTAATAATTATGATGTGCATGTAATCAGAAAAGCATTAAATTTGTTATAAATTTTACTTTCTTATACGCAGTAATAAGTAAATCTTGAAATCATGAAAAATGTCAAACTCGAGATTTCAACGGATATACACGTTTTGATCTTCCTTGAGTCAAATGTGACTATTTTCGGAATGATGTCTGTGTGCCTATCTTTCTGTGTGTCTGTCTGTGAACGCTCTAGAGCCAAAACTATCGAACGTAAAATTATGAAATTACAAATTTAAGACTTGTATATGGTCTACATGTGCACCTTCTATCTTTTGAAAATAATATTCAAACCGGAAATGCAAGTTTACTATATCCATTACTTGTTATTTCCCCAATATCACTACAACGGCTGCACTTATGCTTCGTTTACGTCTGGCTGTTCCATGCCAAGTAACGCATATGCGTTCCGCCGACACAAGATGGATATATAGAAAACCTATCTAGTGTTTACGTGTTTTCCACCATGCCACGTCAACTGCCGACGCATGGTCGACCGTAAATATTTCAACTTTATGCATAGCGCATGGGCGAAGTTTATAACATAGGAACACAGATGCCCAGCCTAGTATAAATATATATATATATATATATATATATATATATATATATATATATATATATATATATATATATTTATATATATATATATATATATATATATTTATATACATTATACATATATATCTAGTGAAAATTAAGTAAAAGAAAGTCGAGTGCAGGCCACTCTAGATATTCTAAATAGACAATTGTTTTAAATATTGTTAAAATATATTTAATGAAGCATTCAATTTGCGTTTCCAAATGGTATGTTATCTAATGTAACCGACCTTGTAGCTATCGTATAAAACTACGTAAAAGGAAGTCGAGTGAAGGCCACTCTTTTTGTTTTCTACCGACGCGTGTAGATTATTACCATTTATGACTATATTCAAATTAAAATTCCTAATATGGACAGAATTCAGTTAATTTTTCCTATAACTGACGATACGTATACAATCTATATTATTCTGAAGCATAAAACATACGTAGTATACCGTGTGTCGGAGAGCTGACTGACCTGGTTGAAAGTTGGCCATAATGTTATTAAGTTTGAGAAGATTATTATAAAACGAACAATTTGCAAGTAAACAGCTTTTGAATTTATCAAATTGTTATATGACATTAAGAGTCCTGATGACAGCATAACTTTCAACAAAAATGAAGCAATGTAATTATACGAACAAGAAAGTCTACTGCAAAACACTCCAGACATGTTTTAACGATTAATGTAAAAGCTTCTTTGAAAAATCTTGAAAACACTCAAGATGAATATACAGATAATAGACATGATTAATTTACGTATTAACTAGTTCTGTTTTTTATTGATAGTAGGGGAGTTTGGAGTTAGCTCATTATAGGGGTAAGATGTGTGTGTTATGTTTAATTGACTTCTTCAGTTTCGACTTATTGTACTCGTTAGCAAAAAGCTATACATTTTTACTTTCTTATACGTAATGTATTGCAATATTCGTTTTCAGGTTCCCTTTATTCAGTTTGTTTATTTCTTCAATACCGTCTGTGTGTGTATTTCAAAATTTTACAGTGACTTACGATTTTTATAATGGCTTAAGTTATTATTAATAATCATTTTTAAATTTAAAATATTTTTGTCAATAAAATTTTTTCAAATGTATGACAAAACGGACAGTTCATTTGATTGCTTTAGCCTCGATGACTGCGCGGAAATGTTTGAATATATACAAATGAAGCGTTCTACACATACATAAATTCATATGCATCCAGAGTTAAATTTACCGTGAGCGACACCCTTGGGCTATGATAAAAAATGTTTTTATGAAACAAAAAAGCTGCCCATTTTCAAATTCTGCTTAATATTAATTGAAATTTGCCGCCCCCCAGAATTTTCCGTCTTGTAAGAAATTCCTGTGTAGGGTACAGCGGATCCAAGAATAAAGCTTGCCAACTAAAATAAATACGAACTTTTTCAAAAATTAATACAAGTGAATTGATTAATAAAAATCTATAGTTTATATATAAACAAGTTTTGGTACGTGTATAACTCAACTCAACAACAATTTGAATAAAAGTTATAGATATAAAAAGTCTTACAATTTTTTGTAAATTATATTGATAAAAAGAAATTTTAGTGCATATTTTAAAATTCAAAATTATAATATTTAATAATTTTTTATGGACTTTGGGATAATAATATGAACAAATCTTGTTTACATTAAATATCTAAGCATGTTTAGTAAAATTTTTGTGTGTTTTAATTATTTTTGTAAGGGCAGTATTAAAGGGGCCCCCGAAATTTGGAGCCCTATAACTTGGGAAGTATACTGGCGATTGGATTTAAACTGCGAGCGGATTCAAATGGGATGCCAAATAATATGTGTACCAAATTTGGTGTAAATCGCTTCAGTACCTTCAGAGGAGTAGAGGGCACAAATTTGGTCTTACGAGCGAGCGACGACTAACATCCAAGTATATATATTCTTGGATTCAGGACGACGAGGCAACCACTTTTAGTAATGCAATTTTTTGATCCGAGAATGCTACAGACACACGACTGAATGCTTTAGCTTCTTCGGTACTTCGTACGGCAAGCTAAATATGACATTTTGCGACCACAAATTCTCAGTCAGAACTGATTAAAAACAAGGATTTATGCCACCATTTGCGAAAAATAAAATCTACCACGTATAATAGCTGTCGTGGCGTTCAGTAATCAGTTTTCCTGTTCCCTTAGCGCATGTTGCGGTCGCTCCACTTAACTTGCTGTATGAGATTATGCTTTGAAATGAGAACCTCTAGGTGAGAAAGGAGACAAGTCAACATAGTAGTTTCAATTGTTATTCTCACTATTCATGCGGCTCTTATATTCTGTACTTATAAATCGCAATATTTGAAAGTTCTACAGTATAACAAGATTCATTAAATTAAACACAAGTTGTCATGTTTAACATTTAACGGCCAACATTCACAAATTATTTGTATTCGTATACTAGAATAGCTTTATTAAATGATTTGATCAAAAGACCACTGGTGCGCGATAATATATATGCCAGTTTTGTCATATAGAGTAATATGAACACCTGAACCCATAACACGACGTAAGAAATGCCAAGCGATCGATCTACATGTATTTATAATTTACACTAATTGAAAGCATGTACGATGTCTCGAAGATATTTCAAAATTATGTAATTTTACAACAAAAATAGCAGTCTTGTTACTTATCTAAATTATCTCTTATCTAAATGAAATATCATTCAATATAACTATCATTTTAGCTTTGTTGTTGGAACTAAAAAATGGCTTTTAGATCAGCCATAATTTTTCCAATTCCGGGTCCTTCAACAATAATAAAATACAAGCGACAGATATTTTTCACCCAGCCTCCAATGTTTGCACGATAACCTGCAGCCGGTCTTTACCGAATTACCGCAAATAAAGGATATAATGGCTATATGTTATCCCATTTTCATATACGAGTTCGTGATTTTCAACCAGGAAGGAAATTACCGAAGATTGACGGTCGATGTTTCATGTTATTCAAATTGCAAGTTATCGTGTTTTACATTTCTAGAATTTAGTATATTTTGCTCTATATTTACGTGCGAAGTCTAAAAAAAAGTATTTTAATCATGTACATTTTACTTGCAAAACTATCAAAATATATATAAAACCTGCTCAGGCCAAAGTTCCAAAGTCAAACAAATAATCTCTTCTATTGGCTGGAAGTAAATGTCACATTTTAATTACACCTTAATTTAAATCACTAAATTACTTCACTAAATTTTCAATTATAGACTAACCCTTACAATAAATTATGAGAATTTCATCGGTATGTATCTATTCATTTGTAATAAACAACAATCGTATAAATATATATATATATATATATATATATATATATATATATATATATATATATATATATATATATATATATATATATATATATATACAAGGGCTGTCCGACAAGTACTTAGCCTCACCGGCCTATGGCGCCACTGTCGCAAGAGACATAACTTATTGTATTATACATTATCTTAGACGGCTACTGTTAAAATTTCAGCCGAATCGGACTCGTAGTTTTGTTTTGACCGCGTGTGAAAGCGGGAGTATCCGCAGATTTTAGAAAAATGGAAAAAGAGCAATATTGGTCGGTGATTCGATTCTTGTTTTTGGAAGGGAAATCGCGCAGCGAAAACAAAGAACGTTTGGATGCTGTGTACGGCAACTCTTCTCCTTCGATGGCGACCGTCAAAAATTGGTTCAACGAGTTTCAACGTGGTCGCACGACGGTTTTTGATGAGCCTCGCCCAGGTGCCCCGAAAACGGCTACTACGGAGGATAATGTGACAAAAATCCACGATCTTGTATTGGAAGACCGCCGATTGAAGGTGCGCGAGATAGCTGAGATAATAGGCATCTCAAAAGACCGCGCGGGTCATATCCTACATGAAATGTTGGGCATGAGAAAGCTGTCGGCGCAATGGGTACCGCGTTTGCTCACTCTGGACAACAAGCGCAACCGTGAGACCACTTCAGAGCAGTGTTTGACGCTGTTTAAGCGCAATCCGAAATAGTTTCTGCGTCGTTTCGAGACTGTTGACGAAACATGGATCCACTGCGCGATTTCCTTTCCAAAAACAAGAATCGAATCATCGACCGATATTGCTCTTATTCTATTTTTCTAAAATCTGCGGATACTCCCGCTTTTACACGCGGTCAAAACAAAACAACGAGTCTGATTCGGCTGAAATTTTAACAGTAGCCGTCTAAGATAATGTACTACACAATAGGTTATGTCTCTTGCGACAGTGGCGCCATAGGCCGGTGAGGCTAAGTACTTGTCGGACAGCCCTCGTATATATATACAATATATATATATATATATATATATATATATATATATATATATATATATATATATATATATATATGTATGTATATATATGTTATACAATAATAATACAAATCTGGCAAAATTTATGCATCTATAACTACAATTCATAAAATATTGATAGTATAATATATATATATATATATATATATATATATATATATATATATATATATATATATATATACATATATATTTTAATTTAATTGCAAATAATGTCTAAACTGATTCTCTAAGATATATCGAACATAATACATGATATGTCTAATTAATAATACTAAAATATGTTTCCATTAATGAACTACAGCTTTTTCAAAATCTTACTGATTCTCCTTATAGGCCTATAGACTGACTCAGAATCGCACCATAAGTCTTATTACTTATAATTTCTAAGCTTAATTTCTAATTCTTGTGAACATTCCTTTACGCGTACCAAATCTTGTTATAGGTGCGTTCGGAAATTCAATATGGTGCACACTTTTTTAACGATATGCACTAATAGCGTTCGGTTATTCAATTTCGTGCAAATTGTGCGCACTACCAACCGTTCGGTATAAATGCCGTGTAATGCATCTGGTACTTACACTACTTACCCAACCTCGCACAGAAAATTTTTGTGATACACCGTACTTTTGGCGCCAAAGCATATATTTCATATTTATCAGAGATATTTATTTACAAGTTTTTCTAGATGTACGCTTTTTTTTGAAAATACGATGTACGAAATTTTAAATAATATAGAGAAAAGTACTTATATGCTTACATAGTCATAACACTACGGGTAATAATGACATATTTTTAAATAATATTAATTCTAATAAAGGTAGAAAAAATTTTCATATCATGTTTCAAAATTATTCAATGATTTACCGAAGGAAATAAAAAATATAAAGAATTACTCTATCTTTAAAAATAAATTAAATTTAAATGTTAAGAAAAATGTATTTTTGTTAATAATGTATTGTTGTTCTATTTATATTTTATTTTCTATGTTTATTTTGTTGTTAATATTTGTATTATATTTTATTATTAATTGTTCTATAAATAAGTTTCCATATACCATGAAAATGTTTGGAGCTTAAGAGGATGAGCAACCCGTCTTGCATGCACGTGAGGGACGGGTCGGGTGTTAGGGCAGTATAGCACGTGTAGCTTGTTGGGCGGTGCTAATTGTGTGACGTTGTGGGTCACTCAACGGAGTGGGAGCACAAAGTACACTCAGAATTAAATTGACTCTCCGTATTCTTCGTATCTGATTTTTACACAACTATGCATTATTATTCTACATATACAAATAACGATATCGTTCTAAAATATATAAACAAGAATGCTCATACAATATATTATAACTATTGGAACGTTTTTTTTTTTTTCAGTTTCAGAAAAATGAATTATATATTCAATATTGAAAAATACGTTTATTATTTTAAAAAAAAACACATATTTTAATAATAGAATTATATTTACAACAAATAATATTTTTTATATATTATAAGAATAACAACAGAATAGATATGTATATGAATGCTAATTGGTCTACCATTTCACTACGAAATTTGTGGCCGCACATCATCTCTGAATGTATGGGGCCGTTTTTAGCCATTTGAGATACAGGAAGATCTGAAGATCCCGGAGCGATTTAAACCAAAGATGGTATTCACATATTCTTTGGCATCCCATTTGAATTCGACCGTAGTCAAAATCCTATCGCCCGTATTTTCCCGGAGTTATAGGACCCCAATATTTAGGTTTAAATATTCAAAAATTTACGATGTTTTTCTTATATGGAAATTTTAAAATAATTTTCGATTAACAGTTTTTTTATTTTCTTTTTCTCGCATTGCTGCAATTATGTAATCAGGATCCCTTATATGTCCGTTACGTGGTATTCGTGGATCTACTAACTCAGGTAGAAGGCAATATGTATAAAATTTAACTAATTTTTCTTCCATGTGCTTCAACCAGAACATGTCATCCCATTTTTTATGTAAAACTAACTTGCTGCTAACAGAGCTAGATACAAAGTGAACTCATCATTTTATAAAATTGAAATAGAACATTGTAGTAATTGTTGCGATTTAAAATAATATTTACTTGTGTTGACGAATGTGAGTCATGCTCTTATGCATGGATTCTAAGCACCCTGCTATTACAAATAAACAAAAATATATAAACAGTTTTGGGCATTATCATTAGTAAAAATATATGATAATATAATAAATAGGTACCATAGGCACCAATATCTTCGGCCCGCTGTATAAATTATTTGGAAGAATATATATTAATTCCTTGAGCTCAATTTTTTTTGCGGCATGCATATATGAGGGGTGGCTTTAAGAAATATCTTCTCTAATTTAATTTTGGTCACTTTCACGTTAAGCGGAATTGCCGAATAATATTTCAGATTTAAGTAATTTTTCTAATTTTGTCTTTTTAATGGTAGTGGGTAATCCTAGGAAAATAAGAATAGCAAATTTGAATTCCTTGAGCTCAAATTTGTATACATAGATGTGCGGCATGCATATATGAGGGGTAATTTTTTAAGGGATGAACCTACCCCCTCTAAAATATTTCTTTGGTCACTTTCACGTTAAGCAGAATTGCCGAATATTATTTCAGATTTAAGAAGTTTTTCTAATTTTGTCCTTTTAAGGGTAGAGGGTAATCCTAGGAAGTTAAGAATGGCAAATTTGAATTCCTTGAGCTCAAATTTGTATACATAGATGTGCGGCATGCATATATGAGGGGTAATTTTTTAAGGGATGAACCTACCCCCTCTAAAATATTTCTTTGGTCACTTTCACGTTAAGCGGAATTGCCGAATATTATTTCAGATTTAAGAAGTTTTTCTAATTTTGTCCTTTTAAGGGTAGAGGGTAATCCAAGGAAGATAACAATGGCAAATTTGAATTCCTTGAGCTCAAATTTGTATACATAGATGTGCGGCATGCATATATGAGGGGTAATTTTTTAAGGGATAAACCTACCCCATCTTAAATATTTCCTAGGTCACTTTCACTTTAAGCGGAATTGCCGAATATTATTTCAGATTTAAGAAATTCTTCTAATTTTGTCCTTTTAAGGGTAGAGGGTAATACTAGCAAATTAAGAATGGCCAATTTGAATTCCTTGCGCTCAAGAGTTCCTTGTATCTGATTCAATATATATATAGATTGTCGAACTCAATTTTTAAGGGTTGAACCAAGGGTAGTTCACTCTGAATTTTAATAAATATATATATAATTAATTCAGGGGCGAGGATTTTATAATGAACTACCCTCTAAATTCAACCTATAAAAAATTAGTGTAACACATTATTGAATAAGACCCTAGAAATTCAAATGTACCACCTTATATAATTCTCGATTGTATAATATTTTATTAGAACAAAATACTACATGCTGTCTATGAAATATATTTCATCGTATAAATACTTTTGAAAATATTGTACTGGGCGGTGCCAATTCACTTCTAGCAATATAGTTAATTTTATAAACGATAGAGGCGCCCTGCAACAGTCACACATTTTAGAGAAATAACACGAAAAAGTACTTTTTCTGCGCCTTCACAGGGAGTTCGTTTTAAATAGAAAAAAATTGAAATTTTCAATGATGTGAAATGAAATAACAAACTTTGAAATGATCGGATTAGATTTTTGAATTTGGCTTACATATATCTGTAAGAATTGTTTAAAAATTGGACATATTTATACATTTTTATTTAAAAAGTGGAACCAAAATTGAAAATTTTAATCCGATCATTTCAGAGTTTCATTCATTCCAAACGTAGAACATTTTTTCAAAATTCGATACTAACAAAAATAAGGGCTGTGTGAAGGCGCAGAAAAACGTCGTTTTTCACATGGGTTTCTCATCGTCTTAAATAAAATATATATATATATTAGGTTATGTTTAAATATCAGTCAAACAAAGTACTTGCATCTGATCGTTCGGTTAATCGTTTGCAGCACTACATGCACCGTAACCACATGACTTAACACTGCACTTACACCACTCCAACGCCAGAACATAAAACCGAACGCACCTTATATATAGTGCCGTTTTCGAGATAGTATGGTTGAAGCAGGAGTAAACATTAACCATTGGTCAAAAATTGGAGGTTTTCTTTCGGGGCATATATAAACTAGATATAATTTTATCTTCAATTTTTTGCATTCTTGGACGAAGTCTAAAGAGAAGTTTTAATTATGAAATTTTTCGAATCGAATCTGACTGTTTTCGAGATGACGTCTGTGTGTGAACATTGAAAGGATAAGAAAATCGAGCAAAGGCCACTCAAGTTTTTTTTCTGTAAACACACATACATAACCGTTATTTAGAGAATTGTAAATACCAATACAGAGGGGCTAAAATCGCGTATTTTCGTAAAAATCTTGAATCCGAAATTTACATGATTACAATACATACTTCCGTTTAGACTTCGTCCAAGATAATGAAAAGTCCAAATAAGAGAAACATTACAGAAAATTATTGTTAATTATCTAACCTCTTGAGGATTGTCAGTAGAAGCTTTACAGATGGCTTGAAATCATGAGAATAGTGTGTTGAAAATTGACTATAACATATATATCGGAGTAAATGAAGGGTGAAAGATTTATTTCCCAAAAGACACTCCATATCAAATATATAATCAATCATCTTCCATTTATCGCAAAGTTTAATCTGATAATACGAATTGGATTTAGTGTATTCGATTAATAAGAGCCCCTTTTTTGGGCCCTCCTAATGAATTTCCTTGGCCTATTTTATGCTAATATTTACATAACGTTTAACAGTAGATAGAAAATAATAGTCGTGTTGAGATGCGGCAGCGTTTTGTTTAATTCGTGCTATAGATGAAGTGGTTGTATGCAAATTTGATTTTACACATAAATAGAAATTGCTTAATTTATATCAAGTGTCGTCTTTGTGCGGAACTATACTAAATGTAATATACTGCATCTTCCTTTCCTTTCGCTGTGTGCTGCATATAGATACAGCACACCACGATGTATGGATGGAAGGTAGCGAAATAGGTTTGATCTACGCGCATACTCCGTCAGGACGTTTCATCTGGGGGCGCGTCCTTTTAGTAGCTCGCGGTCTTTTGTCGGTGTCACAGCCAATTTCAAATGAATTTGGGCGATTCAGTCGCGGGAAATAAAGGGGATATTTCATAATTAACATATCAATCACCTTTAATTATCTAAAATATTCCATATTCATCATAATATTATTGACATAAATTGTGAGAAATTTTTATCGCATACTACAACTGTGCAGTGAAACCGAACAAAATAAATAAATAAGAAACATTACTGTTTTGATATCATGAATAAACTTGTGATGCTCTATTTTGCATATTAAGAAAATGAACTTATAACTATGTTCAAACTGACGGAATATCTCACGAGTTTTTCTTTATTCCTTTTACTGGATATTATTTCAAGCAAGGGTACGTATTTTGCGAAATACGTTTTATTTATCATCGAAATGCAATTCAAACACCTACACAAGGGGAACCTGTTTCGTGAAAGCCTTTAAAAAAAATTTACTTATTCGTTAATTTTCCGCCAAAAGCAATGTATACATATTAGAATCTAGGATAGCGGAGATATATTAAAACAGAAGTTTAAGAAACTTGCTTCAGATCTTGGCTAAGTGTGGTCGTGTGTCCAGTTAAATTTTTACTGTATATTATTTTAAGCAATATTATGTAATTTTCGTAATACGCATTTGCTTCAAGAAATCAAACACCGATACAAAGAGAACGCCTACCTCGTTAATGTAATAGACATTCGGATGTAACTTTAAGAACACAAATTAAATTAATATGTTAATTTATAATGCATAAACTAATTATTTAGATTATTTTAAATTATTAATTTATTGGATAATTATCGCCTTAATTCGAATTCAGTATAAAGCTTTGTGATACTATTTTATTTTCATTCTTGTACGAATATACGCGAAAGGAACGCCTACTTTGTTAACCATAACATTAAAAAATATCCGTTTTAAACACGATTATATACATAAAATAACAATTCAAAACGCAATCTCCATATTTTTAAATAAAAAGAGAGATACAAGCAGCATACATTTAATATTAAAAAATCTGCAGTACCTTACACTGGACTGTATTCTATGTATAATCAAATAATATAGGGTATGTTTATCTTATTTTATTACTAAAAGATAATTTACATAATTCCGATAATAACTTTTATAATATTGTTTTATATTTATTTATTTCTTAACATTCGTTTCTACTTGCCGTTTATCATGAAACCATTTGGTAAATATGTATTCACGTATACAACATATACATTTATTAATTTCAAAAAATTTATAGTAAATAGTACACTTTTTGAGAAGACTTTTCAAATCAATGTAATAAGAAATTTCAATTTTTTCTCTCTTGTGTCGTTTTTGTTATAGCACAAATGGATTAAATTTTGTTTTAAACAAGATAAGGTACCTATGCCTTTAACTCGCTTATATATAATATGGAATAGGAGACCCCTCTGCCCCCCACAATCGAAGCGAGCAGTAGAAACCCCTGTTCTTCCCACAGCCGGAACTTCCGCGTCTTATTAATAATAAATAAATAATAATTGTTTTTGATTATTATGGCCTATGAATTCACAATTTGAAAAAAAATTATACACATAAATAGTCTCACAATTTTTGTTTTTTTGATATACTCAAAGAAGAATTATAATTATTAATCATTTTTTATGGCCTTTGGGTTACCAATATGAAGAAATCTTATAGATATAAAATATCTTAGAGTTTTTTGTAAAATTTTTGGATATTTTAATTATTTTCCGAAGGCAGTATGAAGCGGGGCTTCACAATTTGGGGCTTTATAATGCGTGAAGTATACATGCGATTGAATATAATTTGTGGATTCAAATGGGATGCTAAATAATATGTTAAGCAAATTTGGTTCAAATCGCATCGGCATCTTCAGAGATGTACAGGGCACAAATTTGGTCTTTCGGGCGACGACTAACATCCAAGTATATCATTTATATATATTTATGGATTCAGGGCGATGAGACAAACACTTTTTGTTAGGCAAAGTTTTTGATACAAGAATACTTCAGACACACAACTGATTGATTTAGCTCTTCTGTACTTTGTACGGCGAGCTAAAAATAGGGGATTTTCTTCCGAACTACATACTAACCTAATTTCTTTTTTGATGTTCAGCGTTCACAAACACACACACGTATAAATTTAATGTTAAATAACAATACTTTCATTTAGACTTCCTCCAAGAAAGTAGAAATTCAATTTTAGAAAACTTGAACTTGCCTAACCATATCCCTTATTTTATTATAAAACTATTTGAATTTTATCAATGGTTCCAGACTCTCTGGAAACTTTTCGTAACGTTTCTAGGAAGACCGTATGTAAATTTACATAACTTTTATTGTGAAACTACAATTAAAGGTTTTGTAATTTAATAGCATTCAGTAAATATAGTTTTAATGCAATTTACAACAATTCTGATTAATTACGTAACTTTTAGTTGCAATTTTACATTGAAGACATGTGAATTTGCATCTATTTTTAGCTCGCTGTACAAAGAACAGAGGAACTAATCAATTCGGTCGTGTGTCTGTAACTATGTGTGTAACGTGTGTCAGGGGTAGAATTTTTATCTCTACGCTATTCGGTGAGCGGAAGACATAGGTATCTGTACCTATGTTTGTTTACAGTAATCATTATTTTACATATGTCAAGTTTTATCGCTACTAGTACTTAACTTTAAGACAAGGCTTATAGTATTGTTAGATATATTTTGAATATTAATGTCCAATCACACCGGTAGCACTTCAGGACTTCAAACCTAGCTTATTGTAATTTATATTATAGAAATTGTGTATATTATAAATATAGATAAATTATATGATATTAAAGAATAGACTTAGTAAAATATATTCAATCTTTTAGATTTTAATATTGTTGAACGTCTAGATTCAGTATAAAACAATTTACATAAAAATTATTTACCCATCCCTTTTGCGTGTGTGCCGTAAGTGATATTCAAGAATAAAATAACTTAAATCTGGATATAAGTATGTTATTGTCTAGCTTTTAAATCAAATGCTAATAATCACTATAAAACAATAAATACAAATTATTTAATTTTCGCTTTGTGTTAAGTGTAGTAAAGGCAACTGGTGTAGGTATTATTTTTGGTAACCCTTAATAACAATCTTATTATATTCTATTTCATTAATAATATTCTTAACCATCTTTCGCGCAAAATAATAAAATAGTATGATGGTAATGAGTTTAACAACACGTAGTAGCGTAATTTTGCATTATGTACCTACGGGAGCTATTTTCTTTTTTTTTTGTTTTGAACCACTATTATACTAAAGGGATATTTTGTTCATTAGTTGAAAAACCTTTGTTCCAAGGTTACCATTATAAATGTATTACAATTAATAATAAGCATTTCTCTTACTCTCATTATGTTTATAATATAGTTTAATTTTGTTTTAAATTGTATCTACGATTGCTTTTTAGCTAGTCGTACGATAGTACAAGACAGCTATAGTGTTTGGTCGTGTGTCTGTAACTTGCTCGGATTATAAAAAAAATCTTAACAAAATGTTTTTGTATTGTCGCCCTGAATCCAAAAATATATGTAACTCAATACTTGGATGTATGTATTTCGCTTATTCGCTCGCTCGCTCGCAAGATCTGGCTTTGTGACCGCTACCCCTCCGAAGGTACCGGTCCGATTTTACTAAAATTTGGAAGGCCAGGTAATTTCATTTTCAACTATTGTAAAGATACTGATTAACACGATTATATAATATGGTTATTGTGTAAAAGTAAATAAAATTTTAAACAAATTACGCCAAAATGGTGTACAATATTTGTAAATCAATTGCTTGTCGAAAACTGTAATTGTTTTATCACCAAAAAAATTAAAACTAGTATGTTATTATTGTTAAGGTACATTATATGCAATATATAAATAAGTTTTATTTTTCAATATCAATCATAAAAATCGTTTTGTTTCTAAAGTTTACTTCCCGCCAAAAACTGTTGACACAAACAGAGTATTATTCAAACACTTCAGATTTTTTTCGAAACTTTACAATGAATATATTTTAAATAAATTAAAAATTGTAAAATCGAGTTTTTTTTTAACTATGGTAAAAGTAGGTTAGGGGCACAAGAATTAGAACAAAAAGGTTTCATAGCAATATCTTTCAAATGATTTTTTTATATATTTTACCATTATACCCGGGTATAGCCTTTACAGCAGTGTAATAATACAATATAAAATGCATAGTTGTAAAAATACATTCGTAGTTTTCAATTAGTCGGATTTTTCAAATGTATATCTTTAATCTTTTTGTTTGATTTCAAAATGTTCATTGGGCAAAATACATCAGAGAACGGTACTACAATTAAAATGAGAACTGAAAATACTTAATTAAAAATTAAGTGAAATTAACCGCACAATAATTAACGAATTTAAATCGGATTTGATGCTGCAACGTAATTCTTTGGTGGACTAAGTTCGTCATGAATAGAATACTACTATATACAGTCTTATTACTACTTTTTATTTTCTTGGACGAAGTTTAAAAGGAAGTAATCATGGAAGTTTTCAAACCCGAGATTTTAACATAAATACGACATTTGAGCTTTAATGAATTAATATTGGAAATATTCGATATGACGTGTATGTTTATGAATCTCTGTGTATGTGTGTGTAAATCTGTGTATGCTTGTGAATGTATGTATATATGCCTGAATGCTCTCAGCAATAACCTTTTAAGAAAAATTATAATTTAATGAATGTGCACAGTCCGGAAAAATATCGATTATTTAATCAAACAAAATTTAAACTGGTGGTTAAAATTTACTCTTACTACTTTTTAATATCTAGAAAAAGGCATAAAATAGTGTTAAGTATGAAAGTTAAAGATAAAAAAAATTCAAATATCTTTTGTTTAAATATTTCTGAAAGAAGTACCAATTACTAGAAAATTACTTTTAAAATTAGTAAATTTATATGCACTAAAATATGTATTTACAAAATCAATCAAAAGTCGATTGATTATAGTCGTATTAAATAATTTAATTCGGCGAATATACTTTTTAAATTTTAAACAAATTTTGGGCATACATTTTTTACTTTATTTTATTATTGATTTATTTGTTTGATTGAATAAAATATTTAGTTGGACTACGTTTATTTTATTTATCATTTCATAAATACGGCTGGAGTAGTTGAATAAGTGATTAATTCATCTTTACATATTAGTAATCAGGAATTATTTGTTGTACATGTAAACGGCAATGATTCTTATTCCAAATTAGATTTAGACTATTTTAATTTTTACTTCCTTGGACGAAGTCTAAAAGGAAGAATTGTGATCATGAAAAGAAAAGAAAAATTGTATATATGGGGCTCTGTGATTTTTAAATTTTGTGCTGCAAACACCCTAAAGGCACTCTTTTTTTACAGACGATGTAGTAGTAAATTATATGTACCTAGTTAATCAAACAAAGGAAAACGCAGTACACCAGGACAATAGAACTTAGGTTTCGATCTCTCGGCGTTTCGATAATGGCTTTAATTTAGCAGCATACCAAACACGGACTGTATTCTTTTGTGTGTCACCAAAAATAAACTGGAATGACCTTCACTTCACTTTTACTTTCACAACTTTCATAATACAATATGTTTACGAAAATTATCGGTATGTCTTGAAAAATAAAAACTATTTCCCAATGAAAAGTGATAAACATTGTCACGACATCCATGCAAAAAAAAAAACTTTATTATACCTCGCACCAGAGTAAAAGTAGTTGAAAATGCTCCAGACAGAGTAGAATTGCGGATTTACAATAGTTACCTGTGCCGCTCAAATTTGTTTTTTTTTTTCATAATTAATTTTAACAATTTTATTTACTTGAACAGTCTAAAAGGAAGTATTATAATCTTGAAAATTGCAGAAAGGACAAAATATGTATAAGTAAACATGTACTTCCGGTTTGAATATTCATTTCAAAAATAAGAGATGCCCATCTAGACCATTTACAAAACTTAAATTTGAAGATTCACAATATTACGTTTGCTGGTTTGGCTTTGGCGACACAGAAACAGATACACCGACAAACACACAGGCAGTCACACAGCCATACACGTGGATGTCATTACCAGAATAGTCACATTCGATTCAAGGAGGGTCAAAACGTGTATTTCCGCTTAAATCTCGATTTAGAATTACTACGTATAAGAAAGTAAAATTATTTAAATATGTCCCGAAATGTTACATCACTATATATAACTTATATGATACAGTTAGCAGTCGTATTCAATATTAATTACAAGGAGGTTGAATTAATTTGGTTTATGCATAACAAAAATATAATAATTGGAAATACGGCTCTAAAAATGCTACACCCTTCAAGATTTAGGATTTTTATTGGCCATGGGCGGATAATTGTTTTATGTCGACCCCTCGAAGTAAAATGAAGTGAACTGTATATATATATATATATTTATATATATATATATATATATATATATATATATATATATAAATATAAATATATATATATATATATATATATATATATATATATATATATATATATATATATATATATATATATATATATATATATCTTTATTTGTTTGACATGTTTGCTACAAAATTCTTTGTGTCGTTTGAAACACGATGTGGTAATTTTTAACCATGTTTCCTGTAAAATGTTTGTGTTTTCGATAGAAGCAACGCATCCTTAACATATAATATATTCAAAATTAAGCCACATTGAAAGAAGTGACGCTTTTGATGTACGAACCAGAGTTCGATTGATTGTTAAATTCACTTTGCGTCTACTAAACCAGAGGTATAAAACTTTCAGAAACACCATCTGCTCAAGTTATTGTTTGAAAAGGACTAGATAAACCAGCAAAGGTACTGGCTCCAATGCCTTCACCTCGCGGTATAATCTCCGTTGCGGATTTTTTATTTATATATAACTGAAGTTTAGATGAAGTAAACCTATTTATTACCATCGAAATTGGAAGAGATAAATTGATAACAGGCTATAATGACATTGTTATTGATTGATTGCAACAATAACCAGTCAACACGATACCAAATTTAAAATTTTAAATAATAATTTATAATAATTTTTTTATGCCTTTTGAGTTTACAATCGTTAAGCCCGTTCTACATTATACAAGTTTCATACTAGAAACTAGAATAGTACAAGTTTTAGTAGAATCCAGTATGAAATTTGGATACAAAATAGTAAAGTACAGTGTGATGTAAATAGAGATATTCGTGTTCTTTGTCTAAAACAGCCAATGTTTACAACAAATTTTTATAAATTTGACATTTGGAGTTAAGTGCGGATAATTAATTTTGTTGTGATAATCTGGCAAACTAATCGAAAATTACAAAATATCCGAAATATATACATATTACTCTTATTAGCTCGCCGTACGTAGTACCGAAGAGGCTAAAGCATTCGGTCGTGTGTCTGTAGCATTCTCGGATCAAAAAATTTCATTAAGAAAAAGTGTTCGTCTCGTCGCCTTGATTCCGAAAATGTATATAACTTATATACTTGGATGTTAGTTGTCGCTCGCTCGGTCGCTCGTAAGACCAAATTTGTGCCCTCTACTCCTCTGAAGGTACCGAAGCGATTCACTCCAAATTTGGTACACATATTATTTGGCATCCCATTTGAATCCGTTCGCAGTTTAAATCCAATCGCCCGTATAGTTCCCGAGTTATAGGGCCCCAAAATTTAGAGCCCCCCTTAATACTGCTCTTATAAAAATAATTGATACACTTAAAAATTCTACTAAAAATTCTAAGATATTTTTTGTCTACAAGATTTTTTCATTTTGTTAACCCAAAGCCCGAAAAAAATTATTAAATATTATAATTTTTATTTCATAATTTGAAAAAAAAAATTATTTTTTAAATATGATCTTAAATTAAATGTAAGACTTTTTATATCTATAACATTTTTTCAATTAGTTAACCAAAAGGCCATAATTATTAAAAACTTCTCGCATCGCATATATTACTTATAAGGCGAGCTGGACGCATAGGTGCGTTGTACCTAAGCTTGTTTTTATTATAATATTATACCTTATACAACACTGGTTGAATGTCATATATGTTAACTAACGTTTTGATTATTTCTTGTGACAACAAATATAAATTTTATTAAACGTCAAAGCGTGTAATTTTTTTCATGGTTGGTATCTACCAAAATAGTATCGAACTAGGATGAAAAATAGGACCGGACCTAGTTTATAAAAAGTATCTAATACACAAAATTTGATGTGATATAAAACTCTAATACTTATTTTCGTTATGATATATAATTATAATTTAAATAACACTGGAATGGTCTTCACTCGACTTTCATGTCCTTTCCCACTCGATATATATAATACAGCTTCATTTTGCTTTTCGTAATTACAATACTTCCTTACATATGTATAAAATAGTAAATATATCATATATTTAAAAAGTCATATACTTTTTTGTAGATATTTGCGATATACTCAAACATTAATTGTATATTTTTAAGCTTAAAAATATTTTATATGATTATTTAAAATTATATTTATTTCTTTTTAGCTCGCCGTACGAAGTACCGCAGAATCTAAAGCATTCGGTCGTGTGTTCTAGGATCAAAAAATGTCATTAACAACATTTTTTTGTCTCGTCGCTCTTAATCCAAATATATATATATATATATATATATATATATATATATATATATATATATATATATATATATTGTCACGTTTTTAGAATTTATTGGCATGCGTTGCAATTGGTTTTGTTTTAGAGTTTGTTGATTAGAAAATTATTATCTGTCAACATACTGATCTAGATTATCGTTCCGCTAAAACTATCAATTATCCTACCGTTTTTCTACCGTTGTTCTACCGTTGTCCTACCGTTGTTCTACCGTTGTCTTACCGTTGTTCTACCGTTGTTCTACCGCTGTTCTACCGTTTATTTGTTCATTTGATTTTGTTTGGAGCGGATACTCTACAGAAGAATACGGAAGGCGTTCTCCCAAGAGAACTGGCGCAGACGCACCATCCAGTCTAAAGTCTTCCGTCATCAAGAAACCGGGTAGAGTATCCGTATCCTTTTCCCCGTTTAATTATTTTATTTATTTTATTATTTTAGTATTGTATTGGCGTTAAGCCCAGTTAAGTCCCGATTTCTATTTTGTAATAAATTTCTTTAATCCCGATTTCGTTTACATTTCTTACCAACGACGTCATAATTATAAAGGGTGTGTGCCAAATCCACCTACGAGCTAGCCGGTGTGGATTTGCCGTGGCATATTTTGGCGCCCAACGTGGGGCCCTTTTTGACGTCGTTTGGTAATTCTCGTTACCTCTCTTCTCTTTTTCTCTTCTTTCATTGTTTGCGTTCTTGCGTCTTTAATTATGGATTTTTCGGGTCTTTTGCGTGATGAATTATCTTACGAATTAGCTCTACGGGGGGAAAACGATACAGAGGGATTCATGTTAAGTCAATTATATGCCCGTATCGATTCGTTGTCTACCGAACCGCTAATAAATGTTTCGTTGAATGCGAAAAGTGAAGTAACCACATGTCGCAATAAATTTAATTCCATCCTTACTTATATTTCTTCTCTTGTTTTAAATACTCTACCTCATATCTACCGTGAAGTCGACAATCGGCTAGGCCACTTATTGAGGCGTATTTTAAGGGTGAAAAATTCCGAATTTACTACCGTGATCAAATCCCTCATCGAAGAAATTCATGTGTTGGATGAAGAACTTTATCGAAAACGTTCACTTCCTGCTCCCGTTCAATCATCTGTCTCTCCTGTTTCTCCACTTCCTTCTAAACTTGTACCAATTTTTAAATGGGGAGTTCATTTTAGCGGAAATGAGTCCGTTATTGATTTTCTCGAAAGAGTTGAAGAACTTCGGGTTGCTAGATTTGCAACAAAAAATGATTTAATAAATGGTGCTAGTGACCTATTTGAAGGTCCTGCTTTATTATGGTACCGAACAATTAAGGGGTCGGTATCTACCTGGGATGATCTTGCCGCTCGCCTGAAAACCCAATATCAGCCTGTTGACTATGAACACCTACTTTGGGTAGAAATCTTATCGCGCAAGCAACATCCGTCGGAACGACCTACCGAGTTTATTGTCGTAATGCAAACTCTATTTTCTCGATTATCGGAAAGCACTTCAATAGAAAAACAAATTTGTGCTATCCGGCTTAATTTGACTCCATATTACGCAGAACATTTAGCTGCTCACAATTTAACGTCAATTGAGCAGTTGAATCAAATTTGTCAGCGTCTTGAAGCCGTGCGTCTTTCTTCTAATTCTACTGGTGCCAGTATCCCTTATAAAGCACCTCGAAATATATCTCCTTCTCCTCTTTCGCCTCATACTTTACCTTCTCGTGTCGTCACTTCTGCCGTTAAGATATCCTGTTGGAATTGTAAGAATGAAGATCATCGCTATAGCGAATGCAAGGAACAACGTCAACGTTTTTGTTTTAGATGTGGAAAACACGACGTTACTGTTCGAACTTGCTCCATTTGCAAACCGGAATATCTTAAAAACCGTTTAGAGAATGACCGTCACTTATTTCGGCACAACTCCAAACCGGTTTATCTTCCATTTCCTTCTACTAATTTTAATTTCCTTTATCTTCCTAATCAAAAGCCTTGGGATCAAATTACTTCTACCGCTTGTTAAAAATGTTAACCACTTTCATGTTCCAGATTTTTTTTCCGCATGTCTTTGGTTATCTACTAGGTACTTAGCTTGTTTCAATACCTTGGTTTAAAGTTAAAAAAAAAAAAATCTAGTTAATTTTTTTTTTTTGGGGGGGTTTGCGGCGTGTCACGTTTTTAGAATTTATTGGCATGCGTTGCAATTGGTTTTGTTTTAGAGTTTGTTGATTAGAAAATTATTATCTGTCAACATACTGATCTAGATTATCGTTCCGCTAAAACTATCAATTATCCTACCGTTTTTCTACCGTTGTTCTACCGTTGTCCTACCGTTGTTCTACCGTTGTCTTACCGTTGTTCTACCGTTGTTCTACCGCTGTTCTACCGTTTATTTGTTCATTTGATTTTGTTTGGAGCGGATACTCTACAGAAGAATACGGAAGGCGTTCTCCCAAGAGAACTGGCGCAGACGCACCATCCAGTCTAAAGTCTTCCGTCATCAAGAAACCGGGTAGAGTATCCGTATCCTTTTCCCCGTTTAATTATTTTATTTATTTTATTATTTTAGTATTGTATTGGCGTTAAGCCCAGTTAAGTCCCGATTTCTATTTTGTAATAAATTTCTTTAATCCCGATTTCGTTTACATTTCTTACCAACGACGTCATAATTATAAAGGGTGTGTGCCAAATCCACCTACGAGCTAGCCGGTGTGGATTTGCCGTGGCAATATATATATATATATATATAACTTATATACCTGGATGTTAGTCGTCGCTCGTAAGCCAATTTTGTGCTCTCTACTTCTCTGAAAGTACCGAAGCGATTCACACCAAATTTGGTACACATATTGGGCATGTTTCTTAATTCCAATTAAAAACTGCGATACATCTTGTAACTGCGCTGCATTGGTGAAATAGCTGCGCACAGCTGATTGCAGAACTGCGCGGATTAAAAACACGCAATTTTTGTACAATACAATATTTTCTTTTTCTACGTTTTTATTTTCTCCGTAACCCATATTTAAAGACAAACGATATTAAATCTAACCTCAATCACCTGTCAAATTACGATTTTTGCGCGAATAAATATGTCTGCTAAAATGCAGTAACTCTCAAGTTGGTTGCATATCTGCGAAGCAGTCGTAGAAATATCTGCTAAGCAGCGTTAATAAAAAAACAATTATCTGCAATGCAACAAAAAGATGTAATAATATAAAAACGCCTTTCTGTGCATATATACAATTAGGTAATATATCTGCTAAATAAAGAAACATGGCCATTAATTGGCATGCCATTGCAGTTTGAATCCAATCGCCCGTATATTTCCCGAGTTATAGGGCCCCGAAAATTTGGAGCCCCCTTTAATACTGCCTTTATAAATATAATTAAAACACTTAAAAAATTTACTAAAAATTCTAAGATATTTTATATCTACAAGATTTTTTCATATAGTTAACCCAATGCCCAAGATAAGTATTAAATATTATAACTTTGAATTTTAAAATATGCAATAAATTCTTTTTTAACAATATAATCTACAAAAATTTGTAAGACTTTTTATATCTATAACATTTTTTCAAATTGTCAACCAAAGGGCCATAATAATCAAAACCCATATATTACCCAAAGGCGACCTCTACGCTTTGGTGCGTATTACTCGTACCAAATCTTGTTTTGTATATCATAAAAATTATCTCGGGATTTTAACCGAAATTCACGATTGGATCATCTCTGAATCAAATTTGACAAGTTTCGACATTTCGTCTACGTGTCTGTGTGTATATGTATCTGTGTTTAAATATCGTATCGTCTGGGTGTATCACTTATTAATTCTGTATTGCAAGTTGGTCAATCAATCAATAACAATTACCTTTATTTTCATTATTGTTTTGAATAATTTTATTTCTTCAAATTTTGTGGTTATAAATAGATTCTACATTAAAAACATTATTGAAAAACATTACAAAAAATATTATCTACACAAATTTATAAAATCTACAATCCTCCAAATTAATTACACAAAGAGCTGATGGCATTGGTGCTTGTAACTATACAATACTTCTGTTATTGCACAGTCGAGCGTAAGGCAAAATACTAAGCAGTGTTTCATTGCGATTTGTGTCAGTAGTTATTAATAACTTATTCAGCAACCGTGCGAAATTTAATTTATAACTAAGTTTTCTTATGATTGTTATCACTTGTAGTTGTAACAACAGAGTACGTAGAGTTCAAGTTGCAAACGTCGACAACTTTTTATCTACACAAATGGGAATAGTCACTGAAAACAGCAATTCTGAATGATTAATGTGAGTCTGAGCTACGGCCAAAGGTTTAACTATAATACGTCTGTCTGGCTATTTGTGCACGGAAAATGCAATGCGGTTATTTTTATTTCCTTAAAAAGAATGTAAAGGAATCATGAAAAACAAGATTAGGCACAGGCACCTTCACCTTCTGCTCGCCTTATAAAAAATATATGCGATGGTAGCAGTAGACTCTGCTCTCCCACTCCGCGCTTGCGCATAAAATAAATGATTATAATTTCTATAACCTTCGGGTCACAATTTGAAAAAATGTTAGAGATATAATAATCCTTACAATTATACTCAAATAAAAATAAAAATTAGCATATTTTAAAATTCGAACATGTAAACATGTACTGCCGGTTTGAATAATCTTTTCTAAAATAGGAGTTGCACATCTAGACCATATACATGTCCTAAGTTTGAAGTTTCACTATTTTACGTTCGACATTTTGGCTCTAGACGATAACATACTGACAAACAGACAGACATACAGACAAGTCACATTCGATTTCGGGAAGGTCAAAACGTATATATCCATTTTAAGACTAACTTATTACTGCGTAATAGAAAATGAAAATCATTTTGTAAGTGAAATATATTATAGCAAATATTTAAAACTTCATATATGTTCTATTTGTTATCAATGATATGATATGTTACCCACGAGAGTGAGAAAAGTTTTTACTTAAATTATTTTGAGAATAGCATTCTAGATGAACTGTTTACTCTTGTGTTGAATTCGGGTATATTTCAATTAAATTAAAATTTGTGTTTATTAATATAAACGATTGTGCAAAGTTCAAGAATGTATATACCCGTTGAGTCAACATTTGAAACTTTTTGAACAAGTAAATACAAGAATAAGTTTGAATTACTCCTGTTATACTCGTTAGGAGTTACGATTCTCTATGTAATAGGATAGCAGGTTAGCCAAGAATATAATTATATAAACACAATGTGTTATTATTCCTAAACGAACAAGATAGTAAAATATATTTAAAAGAAGGAATGGTGGTCACAAAGAAAATGGCCTCGAAATTTTAATAGAAATATTGCTGAATTTATATTGACTATTTTCTCAAATACGTCTGTATGCCTGTGCGTGTATCTTTGGGTGTGTATCTGTCTGTGAACGCTCTACAGACATACATCAAGATATAATGTTAGTAATATTCCATTACTCACAACACAATTAACTCCATCTTTTAAAACACTTAGATCAAGTGTTCTCAACCTTTTTAGCTCGCCGTACGGAGTACCGAAGAAGCTAAAGCATTCGGTAGTGTATCTGTAGCATTCTCGGATCAAAAAATTTCATTATCAAAAAATGTTTGTCTCGTCGCCCTGAATCCAAAAAAACATATAACTTATATACTGGGATGTTAGTCGTCGCTCGCTCGTAAGACCAAATTTGTGCCCCCAGAAGGTACCGCAGCGATTCATTCCAAATTTGGTTCACATTTTTTTTTTTTTGGTATTCCTTTTGAATCCGCTCGCAGTGTAAAACCAATCGCCCGCATACTTCCTGAGTTATAAAGCCCCAAAATTTAAAGCTCCCCTTAATACTGCCCTTATAAAAATAATTAAAACACTCAAAAATTTTACTACAAATTCTAAGATATTTTATATCAACAAGTTTTTTTCATATTGTTAACCCAAAGCCCGAAAAAAATTATTAAATATTATAATTTTGAATTTTAAAATATGCACATTTTTTTTTAATCAATATAATCTAAATTTGGTATACATATTATTTGGCATCCTATTTGAATCCGCTCGCAGTTTAAATCCAATCGCCCGTATACTTCCCGAGTTATAGGGCCCCAAAATTTGGAGCCCCCCTTAATACTGCCTTTATATAAATAATTAAAACACTTAAAAATTCTACTAAATATTCTAAGATATTTCATATTTACAAGATTTTTTCATTTTGTTAACCCAAAGCCCGAAAAAAATTATTAAACATTATAATTTTGAATTTTTAAATATGCACTAAAAATGTTTCCTTATAATCTAAAATTTAATGTAAGACTTTTTATATCTATAACATTTTTTCAAATTGTTAACCAAAAGGCCATAATAATTAAAAAGCACTGCTCGCAACGCATATTTTACCTAAAGGCGAGAACTGCGCGTTGGTGCGTTTTACGCGTACCAAATCTTGTTTCATATGCATTCTTAATAAGAAAATAAAAAGGACGGCTTAGATTCATTGTAATCGATGTAAATTTGTAATTATAGGCTATGCATCAGGCCTTCGTCTGTTAAAATTGCAAGCTCCCTCGCAAGCTGACCCACGCAATGACCTCTCACTCGACTGTCTTTTCGATATGGGAAGCGAAGAGTTGTACTCGGTGAAGTGGTACAAAGATGATCAGGAGTTCTTCCGTTATACGCCAAGTCAACATCCCCCGCTGCGCTCATTCCCTGTTGCTGGTGTCCATCTTGTGCGACAAGGTGGTAATTGCACCAACAATCAATGTTCTGTGCATCTGACACAATTAACATCCGCGCACAGCAGCGGATCGTATCGCTGCGAGGTATCCACTGAAGCGCCCACATTTCGCGTTGTATTCGAAACCGCAAATGTGACCGTAGCCGCAGTCGGTAGACACGACCCCATAATCGTTGGCGTGAAATCATCGTATGTATTGGCTGATCTTGTTTATGGCAACTGCACAACAGCACCGGCTGATCCGGCACCAATGATTTCATGGTTAATCAACGGGAAACCAGCGCCCGCTATTTCGCTCGGTCAATCGAAGACATCACAACCAAACGAACATGGTCTGGTCGTTAAGTCGATGATGTTGCGGTTTCATGCAGATCGACGACATTTCCCGGAGCCGACGAGCACAATGGAATTGAAGTGTGTTGCTAGTATGCCCGGTGTGCTAGCCAAGGATCTCTTTACTACTGTTACTTCGGTATTAAACCAACTGGAACAAAATGCAGTTAGTCAAAAGTTGGAACTGGCTAATAGTTACGGTAAGATCAATTAAACTGTTTTCCAGTCGCATTGGGATTCATATAAGGAAATATTGTAATCATGAAAAATTCCGAACTCGAGATCGTAACGGAAATGCACGTTTTGGCCATACCTAAATCGAATCTGACTATTTTCACAATTCAGTGCGTGTGTCTAGGTGTGCGCGCACGCTATAAAGTCAAATCCGTTGAAGACAAAATATTAATTCTTTATACTTAAGTTCAATCATTAAGCTCGAAAGGAAAATAGGCCCGAGTATATATAAAAAATATCAGTCGACGCGTAATTGTCTAAATAAATGCCTGAAAATATATAATTATTTTTGAAACCGCAGTTTCAGAGATTAAAATATTAGTTTTGTTTCATGACAATGACAAAATAAATTTATAGTACAACAAAGCAAAATTTTATATATATAATGAAAACTAATCATAAAAGAATCTAGGGTAGGGCAGCCCAATTTTTTGTTTTTTTTTTTTCTGTAAATCATACTGACTAGCAGGTGTAAACTTTAACTACCGGTTTAAAAAAGAGGATATCTCCAAACAAATTATCGAAAAAAAATTTAAAAAAATTAGGGATTCTCAAAACATAAAATAATTGTAAAAATATCTAGTTTGATTTTCTTTATGATTACAATACTTCATTATTTTCATCCCTATAAAAATGTCTAGTGTAAGTCACTTTAGATTATTTTGTTTGTTATTTATCAGTTTTCCTTTAAATTGTGCTGTTTTCGAAATAGTAAATTCGTAACAGTACATTTAACCACCGCGGTAAATTTCGAAAATAATCAACATGAATATAACAAGATTTGGTACGCGTAAAACGCACCAACGCACAGTGGAGTATTTGTATGAAATATCCGGACAAAATTATTTTATAGATTTTATTCAAATATTATTAAATAAGAAACATTATTATATGATAATAAGCTGTATATTCAAAAATTTATATACGTATTACAATACTTAGGGTTTTTTCTACTGCTAATACCGTATAATGAGATCTTTTTTTAAATTGAAATTTTACAAAGTACAGTTTAAGCTACTATATATAGCTTTAATTTGGTTCATGGCACATATGGAAAAGTATTTTTTAAACTAGAGTTACGAGTATTTGAAGAGCGTGATCTTTTCAGGGTTATGTTCAATTGCACCTAACATTAATTGTATTTCATGAATTATTTTTGTAATTTCATAAGCTAACTTTTATGTCATGGCAAACATTTTCGAAAATGTGATCCTCTTTCAGTAATTTGCTAATCAGTGTTTTTGCTTGAAAATCAACGTTTTCAACCCCCTGTAACTAGGAGGGTATTAAACCAAAATTAACGTTATAGGGGTTTTTTCGAGTAGAATTCGCTGGTCGACACGTTCCCATAGTCACCTTCTTTCTTTCTTTTTTGAACCCCTGAGTTGGGATGTAACTCACCCACCCCCAACGAGAAAACAAACTAATTATTTTTAAATATTTCATATTTGTCCCATTTTTAATCAAATTATCAAAAAAAAATTAAGTCTGAAGTGAAACGACCAAATGACTGTACAATATATACTCTTTTACTCTTAATATTTAAACTAATGGTACACAAAATGGCGGAAGAGTGCGGAAGATTTTTCTTCGAAATTGATTAAAGAATATTATGCGTGTACAAAAGAAATAACGCGACAAGACGCGACAGGTACTCAAAAACACTTTTATACGATAGTTTGATGCAAAAAATATCACACATTTATACGACTTGCAAATATTATTCATAAACTTATTATTTTAATTGCAAATTAAAAATTGATTCAACGTAAAGTACATACCTTCTCCAACCATATCAAAATCGTTTTTGTTTTTCAAAAATTCAAATACCAACAAACACAAATTACAAAACAAATGCGTATTGTATTATAGCCTAGTCGTTCCTCGGCGCATTCGCTACTTACAATGACTGGGTTCTGATTTAATTTACGTATGTAAAAAAACATTTGGCGCCCTTATATGGTAACAGTTTGACGGGCCAGTCATTCTTCTTTAAGAAAATGCCAATATGTTTATATTTCGACAAGATTTGTGTTTTCGACTTTTGACCGGGTTTTTCATACTAATACTCCACTGTGCAACGCGCAGAGCTCGCCCTTAGGTAAAATATGCGTTGCGAGCAGTGCTTTTTAATTATTATGGCCTTTTGGTTAACAATTTGAAAAAATGTTATAAATATAAAAAGTCTTACATTTAATTTTAGATTATAATGATAAAAAAAAAATTTAGTTCATACTATAAAATTCAAAATTATAATATTTAATAATTTTTTTCGGGCTTTGGATTAACAATATGAAAAAATCTTGTAGATATAAAATATCTTAGAATTTTTAGTAGAATTTTTAAATGTATTAATTATTTTTGTAAGGGCAGTATTAAGGGGGGGCTCTAAATTTTGTGACCCTATAACTCGGGAAGTATGCGGGCGATTGGATTTATACTGCGAGCGGTTTCAATTGGGATGCCAAATAATATGTGTACCAAATTTAGATTATATTGATAAAAATATAATTTAGTGCATATTTTAAAATTCAAAATTATAATATTTATTAATTTTTTTCGGGCTTTGGGTTAACAAAATGAAAAAATCTTGTAGATAAAAAATATCTTAGAATTTTTAAGTGTATCAATTATTTTTATAAGGGTAGTACATTTTGGGGCCCTATAACTCGGCCCTATAACTCGGGAAGTATACGGGCGATTGGATTTAAACTGCGAGCGGATTCAAATGGGATGCCAAATAATATGTGTACCAAATTTGGAGTGAATCGCTCCAGTATCTTCAGAGGAGTAGAGGGCAAAAATTTGGTCTTACGAGATACCGAGCGAGCGAGCGAGTTAGCGAGCGACGACTAACATCCAAGTATATAAGTTATATACATTTTTGGAATCAGGGCGACGAGACGAACACTTTTTCTTTATGAAATTTTTTGATCCGAGAATGCTACAGACACACGACCGAATGCTTTAGTCTCTTCGGTACTACGTACGGCGAGCTAAAAATATCGAACACAAATGCTCTTAAAATTACAATACTGCTTTATATACTTTCGGTTAAGAAAATCTAGTGTAAACCACTCCAGATTTTTTTGTATGTTACATATTACTTTTCTTTTAAATCGTGCTATTTTCGTAATAGTAGCAGGAGTAAATTTTTACCACCGGTTTAAATAAGTGATTATATCCGGGTTAAATCTCGAAAATTATCAAAATGTATTTAGGGTTACTTAAAACGTGAATTTCCGTAAAGTAGGCGAGCTCATTTTTTTTTTTTATGATCACAACGCTTCTTTATACACGTTCGTCTAAGGCCTAGTTTTTCAATAACTGATTAAGTGTTTATTAGTAGATACCATGATTTTAATATAGGTTAACACTATTTACCATTTTTCAATGGCTAGTGGTGGATTTTTAGAAAATGTAAATATTTCAATAAGTTAATTATGGTTAACATAATCAGTCAGTAACAAGGAATTGAAAATCTGGACCTAATAAAGTAGTACTTGACACGTGAACGTTTCGCATAGTTGATATATCTACTACACTATATCTGGAACACTTTTCTATATACACTGTTAAGAAACATATATGGTTGCTATGGGAACGTCTATTAATTTCAAATTTATTTCTTTTTACAAATGATACATATTTTGAGGAAAATAAGCTGCATTGGCATTCATTTGACTTTCATATACTTCCATTATCTATATAATATAATATTACCTTATTTTGCTTTAAATTTATGCTACCATTGTCATAAAATAATATCAATATGAGTGGTAACTAAGAAAACGTAAATGTAACATGTCTATTTTCAAAGATCTGTCTGTTTGTCTATGTGTTTGTCTGTGATCGCTCTAGAGCAAAAACCGTTGAAAGTAAAAATATGAAACTTAAGATTATATTTTTGAAAGCTACTCTAGCTACTGATTTTATAACTCGTATCGTTTCCGAGCTGAAGGCATAGATGCCTGTACCTGTACCTGTACCTATGCTTGTTCTTATAGAGATTGATGCATCTATGCATATTCATTGCACTCTAAGTTCAGTTTTCGTAAGATAAGAAAGCGGAGTAATGTAAATAAATAAATTTTAATCGGATAAAGTTCATTTGAATCATGTTCTACATACAAAGTTGTTTTAGGTAAAATAAACCGTAGGAGTCCTTTGGTAAGCCATTTATATTTTAAATAAAGATAAATAGACGACCGTTAACGTTTTAACGATCGCTAAAAGAAGAACAGCAGTTACAGAATATTTCGATCCCATGCTTAAGGAACACATAATGATGCAGAAGACCCATAAAAAGATTTGCTGGAATAATTATAAGCTTTTATCACAAAAGCCAGCTAAAACATGAACACGAAACAATCCTAAAATGATATGATAATACCACATTTCAGATAATGGACTTAACATTTGTAAGTCTTAAGTTTGAAGTCTCATAATTTTACGTTGGACAATTTCGGCTCTAGAGCGTTCACATACACACACACACACACACAGACGTCACTCCGAAAATAGTCACATTCGATTCAGGGAAGCTCAAAACGTGTATATCCGTTGAAATCTCGAGTTCGATTTTTTTGGTGATCCCTATACTTACTTATTACTCTGTAAAAGAAAGTAATAATTTAGTGCATATTTTAAAATTCAAAATTATATTTAATAATTTTTTTCGGGCTGTGGGTTAACAAAATGAAAAAATCTTGTAGACAAAAATTATCTTAAAATTTCTAATCGCTCCGGTACCTTCAGAGGAGTAGAGGGCACAAATTTGGTCTTACGAGATACCGAGCGAGCGACGACTAACATCCAAGTATATAAGTTATATACATTTTCGGAATCAGGGCGACGAGACGAACACTTTTTCTTAATGGAATTTTTTGATCAGAGAATGCTACAGACACACGACCGAATGCTTTAGCTTCATCGGTACTACGTACGACGAGCTAAAACTGGTAGTATAAATCAAATATTTCTAGTTCTTTGATATTTTGGAATTACAAAAGAATATCAAGATCATGGTGACAATTTTATATTCTGTCTTCATACTTATAAAATATATGTTTCTTTCCTAAAATAATTGTTTGACACTTAAAGAAAGCAAAATCCTTTAATTGCGAAAATATATACAATTCTTTTACTCGTATATGCACAATTTTATTTATATTAGAACAAACTTAGACACTGGCACCAATGCTTTCAGCTCGTCGTAAATTCTATTTGGTGGATTTTTATATTTATGTAGGTAACTGAATCCAAAAATATAACTCGAAAACATTTGAGATATTTCTTTGAAAAGGTTTATTTCATATATGCTATAAATAAACAATGATTTCAAATTGCTGAGAAGCCATGTTATTTTTAGGTGTGTTTTTTTTTATATTTACGCAGTATATATTACAGTAAGTTTAAGAAAAACATATTACAATATGTAACATGGATTTTCATCCTTTTACATTGTAACATGTTATAGAAATACCACTAATCTCCTAATGGTTCAGTTTTATACACAATAGTGTTATATTATTATATATCATTTTTTAATTAAATGGAACCTTGCAATGTCCGAATCTCCGAATGCATAACCGAAAAAAGTTCCGAAGAAGAAGTTTTACATAAATGATTGGTATGATATTCTACCTTTACTATTAAATACTAATAAACATGCTAATTTATAATTTTTACAATAAATTACACTAAATTAACATCATAAGAATTTAACATATAAATTTCTAATATATAATATAATCTGAAATCTGTTATTTCTAAGTTTTTAATAATATACCTATATTTTGTTTGTTTTAGGGATGAATTATATTCCTCATCGAGTCTTGCTCGTGGCAACTACGGCGATTCTGTGTTTCCGGTAGTATAGTTCCGTATATTCATCACTTCAAAATCTTATATTGGTATATATTTCTATTAGAAATATAGTAATTTTCCACCTAAGAGACTGATTATTTATTTATTTTTTGTTAAAGTAATGTTATCTACATCAATATCATATTTAATCATGTATATTTTATATTAAATTAAGGGTTATTATTCAATTAATTAATTAAGTATAATTAACTATTCTACATGTATTTTTATGTTGTACTTTAGATTAAATTTAAATTAAAATAGAACATTACTGACCCGACAAAATTGGTTTCACCAGACCCACTAAATCCAACTCACATAAAATGTTCATCATTTTGGCATGGGTTGTTTATTTTTTTGAAAAAATGTTTAATTCATATTATATAAGAAGCAATTTTAGAACTGAAATGTTATTGTAATGTTTATATCGACTCGGTAGAGAATTCAAAATACTTACTTTATTTATAACACTAATACTACAATAATATTATTCTTGACAATCTAAATTTATGTTAACTATACAATATATTCACAGCACTTATTAATTCCTCGCGAACTGTTTAGCAGTACATGTACATGCCAAGTATTTGTGATCGAAATAATTACTAAATATCGTAATTTGTTTTGTAGTACGCGGATGCAATAAAAAAAAACACATAACTACGAATTAAGGAGTCGCCAATCTACAAATATGTTAGAAAACAATTAAGTTTAACCCAAATAAAGAATGTACAAATACGAAATTATATATAAACACTCAGAAGTATTTGTTTGTTTGTTTATATGTGAGTCTATATGAGTAGAACGTTTTTTTTTAATGCAAACTGGCATGGGCAGGAATCGAACCCTAGCAAATCATAACTGATAATGTGCACATCACCTACTCCTTATTCGAAGGCATAAACTCTACATACCTTGAAACTGAAATCAGACGCTTGACCTTCTCTTGAAATAAGTCTTACACAATAATAGATATTCTTCGATTGTAAACACACTCGGGATCTGAACACCGGCCACACCCACTTTGCCCATTATTCATCTGTAATACGGGTCCACAGGATAAAATTCCACCACATTAGTCACACTTAAGTTTAGCTAAAATAGAACTTTTAATTTCCATCGTGTTACTGAATGATATACACTGCTTTCTTTCTAAATTCAATATTTAAATAGTTTAGTTATAAAAAATAATAATTATACACGTTAGATAAACAATAATAATATATTCTAGCCATACGTGGTTAGACTTTGACGTTTAACAATCTGTTTTTAATTATATCAGTGTTGCGTCCAGCTCGCCTTATGAGTAATATATGCGATGGAGTCGCGCTTTTTAATTATTATGGCCTTTTGGTTAACAATTTGAAAAAATGTTATAGATATAAAAAGTAGTAAAATTACCCAGAAATGTTTGTATTAGAGTTTGTATGTGTAGAACATTTTTTTTTATTCGGGCTTTGGGTTAACAATATGAAAATAAATTGTAGTCATAAAATATCTTTTTAGTAGAATTTTTGAGTGTTTTAATTATTTTTATAAGGACATATTAAGGGGGCCCAAATTTTGTGGCCCTATAACTCGGGAAGTATACGGGCGATTGTATTTAAACTGCGGGCGGATTCAAATGGAATGCTAAATAAGATGTGTACCAAATTTTGTGTTAATCGCTCCGGTACCTTCAGAGGAGTAGAGGGCACAAATTTGGTCTTACGAGATACCGAGCGAGCGAGCGACGACTAATATCCAAGTATATACAGTTGTATACATTTATGGATTCAGGGCGACGAGACTAACACTTTTTATTAATGAAATTCTTTGCTCCGAAAATGCTACACACACACACGACCGAATGCTTTAGCTTCTTCGGTACTACGTACGGCGAGCTAAAAATAATCAAATAGTATATACTGAAATAAAACTATCACTATTCTGAAGTTCAGTCTGCTTTGAAATAGACAAAAACAAATCAAACGTCAGAATGAAATGTCAAAAAACTGTTTGTGATAAATCTACAATTAATTTGATGATTTGAAGTGTATTTATTGTGTTGTGTACTTTACACAGAGTGGTATCTGCTATATTATATTGATATTGTATGTCAATGAAAAATATAAATAATTGTTAGTTAATAAAATTAAGTTTTATTTATTCTAATTTGAAGTTTGTGCATCAATGTTAAAATGACCGACCAAAGAACAAATAGAAATAAAAGTACTACCACGTGAGTATGAAAAACAGTATTTCAATGTGAATTAGTGACGTACGAATTACGGAATGGCCAAAAAGCAGTGATATTTGAAAATATGAGTTGCGGTAAGATTCTATAGTTCGTCAAATTATAATAACTGCAAGGAAGTAAATTTATAATTCTGATTATTAGAGAAATAAAATCTTGAAGAGATAATTCAAACATATCTAGAAACATGTTTGGCAATTTTATTCTTTTATTTTTGATGGCACATTCCATTGTATTTTAGCATATAACTAATTATCACTTTTAAAACTGCCGTTGTGACACTGCAATTTAATACAACAAACTTCAGAATCTAGCCTGATTATTTAATTCAAAAACAATAATGAATCAAATGTCAAATCATTATAAATGATAAATGTTGTGTAAAATAAAGGGTTTGTTGTAAGAAAGTAGAGTTTCTTTTTTTATTTTTTTATATTTTAATATGTATATATTTAATTTACTATCGTATCTCTGAGGGTGAAACTAACCATCTGGCAGTGTGCACGTGTGTATCTGATATCTGTGGACTTTTGGTCAATTCGTGGAATTCTGAAGATAAGAATGCTAGGCTCAGTCTCAGGATAGAGCACAAGTTTGAACGCGTCGCTTAAAACTTGGATGCGAGGGGTGAAATCTGTATAAATTCACCCAGTGGGTGGCTGAGTTTAGCAATAAAAGCAGAAGTTTAACACAGAAACGGGGAGTTGGTTCGCGTATCGGGTTCACGCCAGTTGGATGTTTCGCGCTCAAGTGCAAAATGTAGTGTTTTAATTATTCGAACTTAGTATAGTTATTAAGTAAACGTTTTGGAACTTAGAATCGTTTTGTGTGTTTTTCATTTGGGACTTAGAGTAATTCTTGTTTGAAACATTTGCGGACTTTTTGTATTTAATTATTTTGAACTAGTTGTTTTGTGAATTTTACTTTTGGAACTTAGAATAGTTTTATTTGATTTAAAAATTTTTGCTATTCGCGTTGTGGGACTAGAATAGTTTTTAAGTTAATATTTTGTACTAATCCTGATTGTTTTAAATCATTGTGACATCAAAGTATTTTTATAATTGTTCAATCTACCTAAATCTTTTATTTGTTTTGTTTAATTTTAATAAATATAACTGATTATTAATTTATATTTTCTGAATTTAATTAATGCTTTTTGTTAATTAAATTATATTTTATTTTATTTGTGTATTTTATTTATTTAATCCACTCAAAAAGGCGAACTCGTGAATAGTAACCATCAGTTACATATTCACATAAGAACGTCCGACGTAAACAGGGGTCGGATTCTTACATTGTAATACATATTTTTTTGAATAATCGATTCAAATAATAAACAGCAATCATAAGTAATTTTATTATCCTGTTTTTTGTGTAATAATACAATCATGGAAACTGTCTAAATGATACAACACTTATGACCAGTTGCACCATACAAGGTCTGAAAGGTGTTAGTGTGTAGATTACAAAAACAGTTCTCTCTTGAATCTGAGCCCCATAGATTTTTTGTAAATTGGGGAAATGTAAATAGTCGCAGATGCACCATTTTGATTCTATTCATTGTACGTTGACTACCCTCGTTCGATTTCTATGTATTATATCTTAAATGATAGCCAAAAATGCACTGATTAAGATGATTTATCACATTTGCAAGAGGTCTGTGTAGATTTTCGTACAAATAAACAAAAGCTGTGAGCTAGTTTTAGCGGGCACGCCCATTTCAATTGACAGATAAGCGTGAATAACCTAAAAACTGTATTGTTGTCAAATGTCACATTATGGAATGATGATATATTTTATTGTGCAGTGTTATAGTTGTTAATAATGTTATATGCACATTGTTTTACAGTGTTAGGACAGTAAAAACAGGATAAATGTGAGAGCAAAATATAACCTCAGGTAGACTGTCACGTGCAACATCACATTTTAAATGACATTATATAGAAAATTTGGAGATTAAGGCCGTTTCAATTTTTTGTAAATCAGGGAAACGTCGGACGACGTGCTGTTTGCTCCTACGAGCCAGGGGTTTTTAATGATAATTCATTATTCCTTAACATATTTCTACAGTTTTTGATTATATATAGCTAATTATTAATATTCTACACAAAATGAAACACAAATAATACCACGTATTAAGCGAAATAAAAATCTAGGGGATTTTTAGTTTTTTTAGGTTGGCAACAAAAATTGTATGCTGGAGAAAACTGAGCATAACTTTATTGACATTATTATCCGGGACATTATTCAGAGTAGGCAGCGGCTGCAAATTAATTGTATATACTTAGTACTTCCATTTATTTATCTGAAAATCTATGTTGAGAAGAACCAGAATGAACACTGCCGTGCTTATTCCACCGTTGTTCAATGTTAACGCAATATACAGTTATACAGCATGTTAACTGCCAGAATCGTTTGTTTCTCTAATTGTTACGTTAGTTAGTCGTCCGCTCGTTAGACCAAATTTGTGCCCTCTACTCCTCTGAAGGTACCAGAGCTATTTGAACCAAATTTGTTATACATATTATTTGGCATCCCGTTTGAATCCGTTCGTAGTTTAAACCTAATCGCCTATATACTTCCCGAGCTATAGGGCCCCGAAATTTTAAGCCCCCTTAATACTGCCCTAATAAAAATCATTAAACACTTGAAAATTTTACAAAAAATTCTAAGATATTTTATTTCTACAAGATTTTTTCATATTGTAAACACAAAGCCCGAAAAAAAATGTAATATTATAATTTAGAATTATAAAATATGCACTAAAATTTCATTTATTAATATAATCTACAAAAAAATTGTAAGACTTTTTATATATATAAAACATTTTTTCAAATTGTTAACCAAAAGGCAATAATAATTAAAAGCCACTGCTCGCAACGCATATTTTACCTAAAGGCGAGCTCTACGCATTGGTGCGTTTTACGCGTACCAAATCTTGAACCCATTACTTTAAATTTTTAATATTGAGCTAAAAGTTTTTACCACAAAGTATTTTGATTGAGCTAAATACATATTTCGACAACTAAGTTGTCATCATCAGTAGTAATAAATAACGTAATATCTCTGGCTAAGGCAAAAACCATAAATGATGTGCTCTTTACCAGGATATTAAGGTTACACTAACTTATGAGCTAAATATTACCTATATATATATACTAATCAGCAGTTACGCTTGGTCAACCTAGGGAGACGTGTCTTCTAATAAACCATAAAGTGTAGATTTCGGTATAGGACCTTTGTCGGAGGTCATTATCTTATCTGAATTTTTAAAAATATATATGCTTTTCAAAATATCTAATTCTTTATTTGAAGACACAGATTTTGATCCAAGGATGCTACTACTTACTTCGTACGGCGACTACGAGTTTACTTAGTATATCTTATAATTTGTCTTACAAGCGTTACAATATTGTCCAGAATTGATTTATTAGGATAAATTAACATATACAAACATTGAGCTTTCGTTCTTAAAGGATGATCTCATCATTATAAGGAACAGCGTCTCTACATACTTTCAGTATATGCGGCTTCTTATTATGCAAATTACTTTGATGACAAAGCAAAAGACAGTGCCAACATACGAATATTTAAGGTAATTCGAGCGTTTGGAATTTCCTCGTAAATTATGCGGGTGTTTTATAAAATCAATAGAGCAACCTATATGCTGACAAAATATAATAGTCTTGAGTTCTATGAGAAATATAGTTCAAAGATATCAAATGACTTGTATAGCGTTGCTGGTGATGTACCAACGAAATGTTGAAATCGTACAATACAGCAAATAATGCACTTACGAAGCAGTAATTGTTTGAAAGAAATAGCGAAGTGGAACACTTTTCGCTACACCTTAGTAAATGGGAAATACTATTTTGCAGAATGTGCTAAATGTCGTAACCCTGAATTGATATAATTCCGGGATTTTACTGTTTGATACTTGAGAAACACAGATATGATTGTAGTGGCTGGAAACTAGAATTTAGTAACTAGATTTGACTAGAAAACAGTGTAACTTTTAGTACGAAGTACAGAAGAGCTAAAACAATCGGTCGTGTGTCTGTAGCATTCTTGGAACAATAAAATTCTTTAACCAAATTTGTACCCTCTATTCCTCTAAAGGTACAGAAGCGATTTGAACCACATGCTTTTTAGCTCGCCGTACGAAGTACCGAAGAAGCTAAAGCATTCGGTCGTGTGTCTGTAGCATTCTTGGATCAAAAAAATTCATTAACAAACAGTGTTTGTCTCGTCGCTATGAATCCAAAAAAATATATAACTTATATACTTGGATGTTAATCGTCGCTCGCTGGTAAGACCAAATTTGTGCCCTCTATTCCTCTGAAGGTACCAAAACGATTCACACCAAATTTGGCACATATATTGCATGGCATCCCATTTGATTCCGCTCGCAGTTTAAATCCAATCGACAGTATACTTCCCGAGTTATAGAGCCCCAAAATTTGGAGCTCCCCTTAATACTGCCCTAATGAAAATAATTGAAACACTCAAAAATTTTACTAGAGATTTTAAGATATTTTATATCAACATGTTTTTTTCATATTGTTAAGCCAAAGCCCGAAATTAATTATTGAATATTATAATTTTGAATTTCAAAATATGCACTAAATATTTTTTTCAATATAGTCTCCAAAAAATTGAAGACTTTTTATTTCTATAACATTTTTTCAAATTGTTAACTGAAAGGTCATAGTTATTAAAAACCACTGCTCGCATATCTTACCTAAAGGTGAGCTCTACGCATTGGTGCGTTTTACGCGTACCAAAGCTTGTTTTTAACTGCACACAGTCACTTATTATGAAACTCTGCTTAATGAAACTTGTTAAAATTAGTTTTAACCTGTCAAGAAAACAACTACTGTGGAAACTGTTTTACATACGAAACTAAAGATATAAAAAAGTGTCGCATGTTTCAAGGAAAGTAAATGAGTAGCTGACAGATAAAATTCCGAACGGTCATTAAGACTTTAATGTTACTGTTAATGTAGTGTAACATTTATATACTCGGTGGAGACTTAAGAATACTAAATATAATATAATAATAAATATAATAAAACTTTCAGGGGAGGTTTACGTTAACTATGCTGAAATAAGCAAGTTTTTCGTGAGTTTTTTTCTCGGATTGTGTAAATAATATCAACTCCGGGTATTTTGCATGCTGTTCATTCATATATCGACAAAATATTTTATTTTATCGAACTGTTCTATGCTAATTTGGCCGAGAAATGGCACCACCAACATCGGCGTGCACTCCGTGCACCCCTTCAAGGACGGGAAGCTCTGGGTTTTTGTAGTAAATTGAACGAAAAATAATTTATTATACTGCATCTTTGGTAAAAAACCTTGTATTTTCGGAGATATTTGCAAAATTGCATTTTTTCAAACTTTATGGTTGAATACCATGGGTTCCCAAGCTCGGATTTTTGGGGACTTTTTAGATTTCATTTAGAACCATAAAGAGAACGTGTGTACCAAATTTCAGCCCTCTGGGACTTTTTTCGCACTTTACTTGTATTTTTGACTAAAGTGACTGGACTATTAGATTTTCTTGGCTTTGGCAGGCCGCAAAAAATATTAATTATTGATGGAAATGCGTGAAAGTGGTTAAAGCTCCAACACATTTAGTGTACTTTAATTTAAAACAAAAAATTCGAAAATCGATCGGTAAGTTTTTGAGTTATCTTTCCGTTCGATAAAAGAAGTTGGTTTCGAGAAAAATGCGTTTAGTTTTGAGTTCATATAATAAAAAATTCAATAAATTAAAAAATTAATCGAAATATGAATAAGCAACATGCAAAAAAACCGGAGTTGATATTATTTACCCAATTCGAAAAAAAAGAGTTATTTTTGTCAGAGTTACGTAAATCTTAAACAGTACTTACTTAATTTATTTAAAACATATACTTTAATAATTATTTATCTTAACAGACAATATCTATTTTAACTATAAAGTATTTATATAACACCAATATTATACGCACTTATATGCACTTATAGTTTGCTCACGAAATATTTATTTGTCTCTCTCCGATTATTGATTTCTGATTGACTCACTGACCGTCTATTTATCTCTATTCACTGCATATTTATCTCTGGTCGACAGCAAACATATCCAACAAAACGTATTTTGCACAAAACTTAATAAACAAATTAAAGCTAGGTAAACTAATATAAAACTGTTCTGACATTTTCCCTATATTTGTTGAAAACGTATTAATCTTTGGTAATATAGACATGTTGGTTTTGGCTTAATTTATTTGGATATTGTATTTATTTTTGCTAGATTTAAATCTGCACAAGTTTCAGTTTGCTTGGTATGTTATAAATAACTAAATATGTATTATACCTTAATATTTAAATTACATTTTTAGCAGTAACATTGTTGAGCAAATAAGGAGAAAAATACGTATTAAGTATCAAATTAATAATGTTTTGCTGCTATGACTGCAGGGAAACATATCGATCCATTTTTATATTTTTTTCATGTACCCATCTGAGTATCACATCTTAAATTTTTGTAAATGGATATGTTTGCTTTTGCATACCAACTCCTCGTATATTGAACACAAGACTTCTAGAAAACATCTAGGTCTCTCCACAAGTCTCTAGAACAATCTACGCAATTCCGTTACAGTATAGACGTACCGAGAGTTCTTAATGTACTATGTATTACACTTTAGCGAAGACAATAACAGTGCGTACAATAAATGAGCTTTTGCAGTTTAATTTTAGAATAACGAAACGGTTTTATGCTTCACCAACTTAATTATTCCACGTTATGAATATCAGTGGTGTAGTCTGTTCAGAATGCTGGGGTTTCAACTGAGATTGGTTGCGTGAAGGCATACTTTCATTACATTGAACTAGTTGATTAGTTTATAGTGATATATCTTCATATATTTGTTTATGTTCATGATTAATATTTTCTTTTTTTGACTGATAGTCTAATACATTGCGAATTTTAAAAATACACGTACTCTCTGCAAAAAGGGTGATTTGATAAATTCCTGCTGTCAGACCTCAAACAACATCAATATATATTACTTGCAGGGTTGGTGTTGGTCGTTGTGTCACTTTATCATTTTATGTGTGACACATGTAGTAATCTACAAGCATAGGTACAGGCACCAATACCTTTAGCTCGCCGTACAATCGATTTTTTTGCAAACTCGCCGTACGAAGAACCGAAGAAGCTAAAGCATTCGATCGTGTGTCTGTAGCATTCTCGGATCAAAAAATGTCATTAACGCCCTGAATCCAAAAACATAAATAACTTATATACTTGGATGTTAGTCGTCCCTCGCTCGTACGACCAAATTTGTGCCATCTACTCCTCTGGCGGTACCGGAGCGATTCACACCAAATTTGGTACACATATTATTTGGCATCCCATTTGATCCCGCTCGCAGTTTAAATACAATCGCCTGTTTACTTCCAGAATTATAGGACCCCAAAATTTAGAGATAATTATAACACTCAAAAATTCTACTAAAAACTTTTATTTTATGTCTAAAAGATTTTTTCATATTGTTAACTCAAAGCCCGAAAAAAATTACTAAATATTATAATTTTGAATTTTAAAATATGCACAAGTTTATATTTAATCAAAATAATCTATAAAACATTGTAAGTCTTCTTATATCTATAACATTTATTTCAAATTGTTAGCCAAAAGGCCATAATAATTAAAAATCACTGTTTGCAACGCATATCTTACCTAAAGGCGAGCTCCACGCATTGGTGCGTTTTTCGTGTACCAAAACTTTTTTTATTAAGTAAACATTTTTAACCTCAGATTTTTGAATAAAGAAAACTTATTTATTTCCACAGAATTTTGAAGAAATAAAATTATAAAAGACATGACAACATAATATTGTTATTGGTTAATTGCAACAATACTTTTTATTTCAAAAATATAATTTTTAATATATCATTATGGTCTTTTGGTTCACAATTTGAAAAATATTAGAGTGGCCTTCACATCATTCTTGTCGTTGTCCAACCGGGCTATATATATATATATAAGTATTTAGTTTGCCTTTACCAGTTTTGGTTCTAAGCGTTCACACACAGACAGACGATACACACACACACACACACAGGCAAACAGACTTTTAAAATTTCGAGCTCGAAAATAATTAAAAATAATTTTGTAAATTTCTATAATCTATAAAACGATTGCTTTCAATTTTGTTTGAAATTATGTTATGCTCATCAATCAAGTGTGTATATATGTTTATATGATTATTTAATCCAAAAACAGGGAATTTCATTAATTTTTCTACATAATAGTATGTAGTTAAAAAATATTTTTTACTAAAAAAAAGAGTTGCACAAGCTGATTATACTGTGAGCTGAAGGCATTGGTAGCTGCACCTATGCTGGATTTACGGAAAGTGGATAATAAATCATAAGTAAGCAACGCAACGAAACTTCAAAAATAAGAAAAAACCGAAATGATATCAGTTCCGTAGAATTACACTTCTCCCAAAAGCTTTAATTCTCTGTTTGTAATCTTAGTATGTTTGGTAGTGGCATGAGCCAGATAGGTACAGAAAACAAGGACGGCAGATTCGTTAATCTTCCGAACATTCGCGTGTGTCTGGGTATGGTCTTGTTGAACTAATTCCGCCAGTGCGACTCCCCCATTTCAATCGTGTGCGCTTGGCGTTTTCCTCGGATAATTTAACTCATATCTCTGTCTATCTTCGCTCGGGCTTACATTTTACCCTTCATCAAGCAGTTTTCACCGAAATCTCTCCCAGATAAGCGTCCATTCAGCCAGTTTTATAGCGGAACTTGAAATAAATAAAAGATTATCTACGTACATTGTAACAAAGAAGAAAAGGTAATAAAACAACCGCTCGCTTTAATTTAATCAATGGTTAGTAAGTAATACATTTACAAAAACATTACACATCTGTATTAGCTAGTATTCATCCTATGGTGTTTAAATTTCAATAGACTCATAGACTTGGTGGTTAGTCGTCGTTCTCTCGTTTGCTCGTAAGATTTTTGCTCCTCTACTTTTATGAAGGTACCGGAGCGATTTGAACCAAATTTGTTACACATATCTCAATTGAAGCCGCTCGCACTTTAAATCTTATCGCTCTCATACTTCCGGAATTATGGGGCCCCAAATTTGAAGTCCCCTTAATACTGCTATAATTAAATATATTTAACATTTTTACTAGACATTGTAAAATATTTTTTCTACAAAAACATATTACATTATTAAAAATACTATGAATTTTTAAATATGTATTATTTTTTTCTTTCTACAATGTTATATTTTTAACATTTCTTCAAATTATAGTTATAGGTTCTCAAAATTTTAAATTGCTCCTAATACTGCCCTTAGGACAAATATTAAAAAATGTACATCAAATTCAAAATGTCTTCATATTGTGTACCCAAAACCCATAATTTTTTATTTAAAATAATTATTAGCTATTTTAAAATAAGCTATAATTAATTGTAAATGTAATTTAAATATAACGTAAACATAATTATTAATAAAACTGTCTTGAAAAATTAATTTATTACGATAAAGTTTTAACAAAATATGAATGTCCTTATATTTAACCCATGGGCACCATGTGTCCATATCATATACGACATACAGTCCACTCCTCACAAATCCATCAGTCTAAATACACATCAAACCTTCAAATTAAAATTCCAACAAACAATGATTGCAAAATACGATTTCAATACGTATTTGTCTCTTGAATTTTGCAATTATTTTTCAAACGCAACGTCAATAAATAACAATATAATTTTATCTCTTCAAAAATCAGGATTATAAATTTACATACTTCATTTATGTAGTATTTGAATAGATATTTTACAAGAATATTATTTAATTTGACGTTTGATTCGTGTTTATCTTTGTATCAAATAAATAACCAGTGGCGGGGCTAAACTATTATTTTTGCAGCGGTACAGCATTTTTATAAGTGATTAATGGATATATGTTAATATACAAATAGGTCAAAGGTCTGTTTTACGATGTTTTGGCGTAAAGTACGATATATTAACATTTTTCACAATGGCTGAAATAGACCTAGCCCTGTCACTGATAGTAAATATAGTAGAAACATATAAACAAAGCGTTTTACACACACATTCATCCTACAAATAAACATGTACATCTGGGTCTTTATAAAATTGCATTAAAGTGCAGAATTTCATTGTTTACCTAACAATTGTTTATATTTTAACCGGTTATAATACTGCTTTTCTTTGTTAAAATGCAAGTAGGTTGTATTGGCAATTTATTTTAAATTGTGCTATAAAAGTAGAGAAATGGACTATAGTTTAGATACGAAACGAATATCTGGGAAAGATTTCAGCGTAAACTGCTTGGTGATAGAGAATAGAGTAAAACTCAAACCCGCGGTAAGATAGAGATATGAGGGAAATTCTCCGCGGAAAACGCCAAGCGCACACAATTGAAATTGGGGAGTTGCAGTGGCGGAATTAGTTCAACAAGACCAGACCGAGACACGCGAATGTTCGGAAGATTAACGAAGTTGCCGTCCTTGTCTTCTGTACCTATCTAGATCACGACACTGCCAAACATAGTAAGATTACAAACGGAGAATAATAGCTTTCGGGAGAACTATATTTCCTCGTAACTGATGTCAGTACTGGTCATCTTTATTGGATATATAAAGCTATTTATGCTTAATTTCGATATTTAAGATACATTTTATAATGTATTGACACAAAATTCATATTAAACATAACGGTTTCTCATATATACGTCTTTCAAGAATATTAAAGCTATAAAATATTAATAATTTTTTTTTTACATATTACGAAACCATATTTCAATTCAGGGATTTATCTGAAATTATGAAATTATTATGACATCATGCATGATTGCGAGAGACATTTTAAAAATGATAATCTTTATCGATATTCAGCGGCATAAGTTAGTATCTCCAGCATAACAAATTTCCCGTAATTCAAATATAGCTAGAAAGGTTAATCTTAGCTTGTGAATAATTAGGACAATATAATTCAAGAATCAAAAATGTTTTATTGAATATTATTAAGGAAATTAATGTGTCAAATCGTTGAGTAATGACTTTACTTCTTGTAATAATTTTTATGCCATAATGTAAATTATACAATAAAACAAGATTTGGAACGCGTAAAACGCACCAATGCGTAGAGCTCGTCTTTAGGTAAGATATGCGTTGCGAGCAGTGCTTTTTAATTATTATGGCCTTATAGTTAACAATTTGAAAAAATGTTATAGATATAAAAAGTCTTAAATTTTTTTGTAGATTATATTGTTAAAAGATATTAAGTGCATATTTTATATTTCAAAATTATAATATTTAATAATTTTTTTCGGGCTTTTAGTTAATAATATGAAAAAATCTTGTAGACATAAAATATCTTAGAATATCTCCAAATTTTGAGGCCCTATTACTCGGGAAGTATACGGGTGATTGGATTTAAACTGCGAGCGGATTCAAATGGGATGGTAAATAATATGTGTACCAAATTTGGTGTGAATCGCTCCGGTACCATCAGAGGAGTAAAGGGCACAAATTTGGTCTTATGAGCGAGCGACGACTAACATCCAAGTATATAAGTTATATATATTTTTGGATTCAGGGCAAAAATATAAATAAAGAAATAAAAATGCTTGCAAATTCAATATGAAATAATATTGATGTAGTACTGCTATTTATTGCAGGTATGTCGGTGCATAAAAATACTATAGCATTTCGGTTTATAAACAGTAAATGTCAGAAGTATACTGAATTTAATAACTTGGACCTTATTTCTTTTATACCTTTTGTTTTTACTACCCTCGTAATATAATGTCGTAATTTATTCATGGGTTTTGAGAGTGACAGATATTATAAACTTAGAAACGCGCAACGTGCTTTGTGTACAAGCAACAGAAATACTCGAAGCTTGCACATTACCAGCGCTCCTTAAAGAGGATGTATTTATAATTCATATTTGATAATCCGCGAGGGAATACAAATATGAATCTTTATTTTTAGAGCAGGTACACTTTTTTAGTATCATAAAAATGTCGTATTCTGTCTTGCGCACATTTAAATACATCCAATAAAAGGATTCAGATACAAAATTATTAATATTACCAACGATATAACATTAGTCTTTAGTAAGGATTTTAGTTGCATATCTATAAAGATTAGAAGAATTTCAGCTGAATATATCACATTCATTACAGGTATTATTATAATTCGAACAGATCAAACACATTGGGGATTTTATTAAAAGACTAGGTTTACCCGAGGGCACCAATTGCCCATATCATATACAGAATACAGTTTTCACTCTTCATCGATACATCTACTTAATTGAATAATTTGACTGGAACCGAATATTCTTGTTTTTTTTTTGTAAATGTCCACATTTCCTAATCATGGTTACATTCCTTTTGACACGGTTTTGAATTTTCGTTATTTTCTCCGTCGTATGTATTGTATAAAATAACCACATGAAAGATTTGCTATTATATTTGTTATTGGCATACAATATCAATATTTAATATATCATATGCCGCTATCTGCAAACTACAAAATACACAAATTACATCAAATTAATATTTAAATAGATTTTTCACAATAATATTATTTACATTTACATCTCATTTTGACGTTGGAATCGTTTTTGTCCATTAAATAAATATTATTTTTAATTTTTTTTGAAGTTATGAATTAAAAGTATTGTAATATATAAAATATTTTTGCCCGTCAATAAAATGTTTGCTAATGTTTGGAATATATTAAGATTGTAAGTCAGTTTTCTTAGCTCGCCGTACGAAGTACCTAAGAAGTTAAAGCATTCGGTCGTGTGTCTGTAGCATTCTCGGATCAAAAAATTTCAATAACAAAAAGTATTTGTCTCGTCGCCCTGAATCCAAAAATAAATATAACTTATATACTTGGATGTTAGTCGTCGCTCGCTTGACCAAATTTGTGACCTCTACTCCTCTGAAGGTACCAAAGCGATTCACACGAAATTTGGTACACATATTATTTGACATCCCATTTGAATCCGCACGCAGTTTAAATCCAATCGCCCATATACTTCCCGAGTTATAGGGCCCCAAAATTTGGAACCCCCTTTAATACTGCCTTCATAAAAATAATTAAAACACTCAACATTTTTACTGTAAATTCTAAGATATTTTATATCTATAAGGTTTTTTCATATTGTTAACCCAAAGCCCGAAAAATATTAATAAAAATTATAATTTTGAATTTTAAAATATGTACTAACATTTTTTTTATCAATATAATCTACAAAAAAATGTAAGACTTTTTATATCTTTAACATTTTTTTTAAAATTGTTAACAAAAAGGCATTAATAATTAAAAACCACTGCTCACAACGCATATGTTACCTAAAGGCGAGCTCTACGCATTGGTGCGTTTTACGCGTATCAAATCTTGTTTTATTAAATACAGAAATTCAATTATTGTTGTGACTTTCATGGTGCTGTTCATGCAATTTTACATTTTTACAAAAAATATAAAAACGCTTTTTACACATAAATAGAAACATATATTCAAACATATACACACATACATCTGAGTGTTTATATATATATATATATATATATATATATATATGTGTGTGTGTGTGTGTGTGTGTATATATAAAATGAATACGACGTGTAAGAAAGTCGTCTGAAGGACATTCCAGCTTTTTTAGACGATATTCAGAAAATTTACGCAGTGTTATAGAATTAATCAGAAATGCTTTCGGTGTTATAAAATTTTACAAAGGTGTCAAATAAAAGTGGCAATGAAACTGAATAAAATAAAATATCTACGATATGTTAGAGTGAAAAATATTTCATATGGCTATATAATGTACATAAATTATTATCTATAAGGAAAACATCGCACCTGTCTTGCCGTAGAAACGACGATATTTATGGACATAGTAAAGGGAACGCAGAACTATAAGTAAGAACGTTCGATCGTGCTATTATCAATACACCGGAAACACCGTGTTATATTTCTCAGCGTCCAAAACACTTAAATCATTAAAATTTATTTTTGGATTTTGTTTTGATATGTTTGCATGTGGCAGTCGTGGCCGAGCGGTTAAGGCGTCTGACTAGAAATCAGATTCCCTCTGGGAGCGTAGGTTCGAATCCTACCGACTGCGATCGTTAATTTTAATTGTGGCCCCTAAATGATGTAATGTCCGCCATTTAAGAAACAAAAATAAAATTGTGTCCCTAAGAAATAAAGAGAAAAAGAATCCAGAAAAAAGAAAATTGTGCTCCCTAAAAAAGTAAGGTACCCGCTGTTCTAGAAAGAAAAATTTATCTTTGCTCCTTAAAGAAATGTAGGTACCCGCCATTTGTATAATGTAGGAAACACAAAAAATTATTTAGTCGAACAACTTGAATCTAAAAGAGTTTCTTTGGAACCTTTGACCTATGGATTTCTACTTTAATTATGCATTCCAGTCCACTGCTCTACCAACTAAGCTATATTCCGAAACCACTTGTTCAATTCCAAGGAATTCATCTAAAAGAGATTCCTTCGAACCGGATTTGAACCAGTGACCTATGGATTTCTATTTTAATTATTTCATCTACAGTCCACCGCTCTACCAACTGAGCTATCGAAGGTTATATTCCAAAACCACTTCTTCAATTCCTAAGGATTCATTTAGCCGTACAATTGGATCTAAAAGAGATTCCTTCGGACTGGATTTGAACCAGTGACCTATAGATATCTACTTTAATTATGCATTCTACAGTCCACCGCTCTACCAACTGAGCTATCGGAGGTTATATTCCATGACCACTTCTTCAATTCCAAACAAATCACTTAGATGAACAACTGGATCTAAAAGAGATTCTTTCGAACCGGATTTGAACTAGTGACCTATGGATTTCAACTTTTATATACATTCTACCGAGGGGTTGATCACTTCGAATTTGGGTGTACACCAAAATACAAATACAGTATTTAATACACGAAAATACGTCGAATACAATCGTAATACTAATACAATTTTCATGGTTTAAAATATTAAATAATATTATTAAAAAGAAAATAAAACAAGGAATGGTGTCATTACATATTAATTTGTAATTACTTAACTAAATAATTTTTATGCTTTGGTGCAATTTTGAAAAGTTCTGGCACTAAGCAGCTAATGCGCAAGTGCATTGCAATTATTCACACATGAGCATATATGTTTATATATATATATATTTTTAAATATTTAAGTTGAATGCTAATAAACATTGTATTAATAGATAAAAATATAATGTAACAAATAAGAATAAAAATATAAGTCATTCGTATTAATGCAAGAGTAAGTGTACACCAAAATACGCGAGTTACCAAGCTCTCGGTACCCGCGGTTACAGGATAAAGAAATAATTTTGCTCCCTAAAAAAATACAGGAACCCGCCATTTGTATATTGTAAGAAACACAAAGAATAAGAAATTCTGCAAACCAATTCATAGCCAATTTATTTCGAAAACTATCAACATTTTTGTATATCTATTTTTTTTTGTTTTAATTTCTTAGTTATAATTTATGTTGGTATTAATTTAAGAAAAGTATTAATTAAAAAACGAATCTTGTGTGTAAGAAATTATTTGTATATTTTAACTAAACACTAGACAAAAAGATCGAGGCCGGAGAAGAAGAACTAGCAAATGTTCCAGCGAAATGACCGATACACTAGAGTATCGTAATAACCAAAATAAATTAATTCTAGAGACATATGGATTATTCTTCATGAATTTTAAGCTGTAACCAAAAATCCCAACTAATTCCCATAAATTCCAACTAATTCCCATAAATCCAAACTAATTCACATAAATCCCAACTAATTCTCAGCAAATTCTATAAATTCCAATTAATTCGGTAAATTCCAACTAATTTCTATAAATAATAATTCTCATAAATTCCAACCAATTCACTGAATTCTGTACTTTCCAAAAAATCCAACTGATTCCCATTAATTTCAACTAATTCCTTAAATTCTATGTAATATCTTAATTTATACACAGAGATGAGAACATTTGTAGAAATTAGAGATTCAAGCTTAGGTTCAGGCAGCTATGCCTGCAGATAGCCGAATAGTATATAGGCGATTAGGCAATAAAAAAAAGAAGTTTTTTAACCTAAAATATTATACGTATAAGCGCAGCCAGTGGTAGAGCTAATTATTTAATAACAGCTAGTTTAATGTGCTGTTCGCGTTTATAATTCAATTTGAATAGAAGCATATGTACCCGTACCTATTCTTGTTTTCTGGTTAGTTTATTAGCGTATCCGTTAAAATGTATCATAATTACAAAACTTCATTTATATATATATATATATATATATATATATATATATATATATATATATATATATATATATCATCCAAGTATGTTAAACATATTATTTAAAAGGTTAAATAATACATCAAAAAATATAAAACAAAAGTAAATAGTTAATGGCTTCACGTGAGTCGAATATATGACACTCCACATATATTTTAAACTTGTGAACGTAAAGTATCAAACAAATTCACGGCAAAGCCGTTATTTTAAATTACCAAACCGCATATTTTCCTACTCTAACTTTTTTAATGACCCAAAAGGAAGCGTGTCTACAAATTTAGCACACCAGACAACAAATTAGGAATTGGAATAAAAGGACACAATTTCATCCGTGTTGAATCTGAAATAAGATGAAATTTCTATGCAAATATTTTATTTGTATAGCAGATGTCAAGCGTTAAACCGCACAAAAACTTTTGTTGAAAATATCTGCAGGATTCCAGTGCCACAAATATCCATCACACCGTCAAAAAGGCAAGCGTGACGACATGAATGGAATAGCTCATCATTTCATGTCTTTCTATTACCACACTGAAACAGGTACGTCAGAACGTCTGTCACATTAAATATTATATACTCAAATGCTTCCAATCCATGTAGATAACTATGTAAATGTTATATTATAATAAATCACAATTTTCTCATTAATACAGCAACCAAATGTATTACGGTAAACATTACACCGCTTTCGAGCGTTGTAATTGGAAATTAATATACTCGTTTATATATAAATATATATATATATATATATATATATATATATATATATATATATATATATATATATATATATATATATATATATAATATATATATATTAATTTCCAATTACAACGCTCGAAAGCGGTCTAATGTTTAGCGTTATACATTTGGCTGCTGTATTTATGAGAAAATTGGAATTTATTATATATATATATACATATATATATATATATATATATATATATATATATATAAATATAATATATTAATAAATTTCAAGACGAATTTCGACTACAAACAGCAAGCATAGGTCAAGCAATGCCTTCTGTTTGCCATAATGAATCTATTTTGTTGAATGTATTATTTTTACTTTCTTTTACGAAGTAATAAGTCACCAAAAAAAAAAGGATATATCCATTTTGAGGGTACCTGAGTCCATTTTGCCTATTTTATCAATTAATGTATGTTTGTATGTGTGTGTGTGCGTGTGTGCGTGTGCCCGTGAACGCTCTACAGCCTATACCGTTCCAATATTCCAATATGATGTTTTAAATTTTAGATTTGTGTACCCCAGAATAAAAAACCTCTTATTTTGAAAAGGATATTTCAACCGGAAATGCTCGTTTACTCGTTTCGTGTAATTTTTAACTATCTAAGCAATAATTGCATTTACAAAAAAACTTATTGATATAAAAACTCAAGATATTCCAATTTCAAATAACTTATATTTAAAACAAAATTTGGTACGGTAAAAAGTTTTACAATATTTTGTAGATTATATTGTTAAAAACAATTTTTAGTGTGTATTTTAAAATTAAAAATTATAATATTTAATAATTGAAAAAATCTTGTAGACATAAAATATCTTAGAATTGTTAGTAGAATTTTTGGTATTTTAATTATTCTTGTAAGAGCAGTATTAAGGGGGCTTTAAATTTTGGGGCCCTACAACTCCGGAAGTATACGGGCGATTGGATTTCAACTGCGAGCGAATTCAAAAGGGATGCCAAATAATACGTACACCAAATTTGGTGCGAATCGATCCGGTACCTTCAGTGGAGTAGCGGACACAAATTTGGTCTTGAGCGACGACTAACATCCAAGTATATATTTTTGGATTCAGGGCGACGAAACAAGCACTTTTTGCTAGAGAAATTTTTTGATCTGAGAATGCTTTTCGCTACAGACACACGACTGAATGCTTTAGCTTCTACGGTACGGCGAGCTAAAAAAATTTCCTAAACTGTAGTACCATTCTAAAAAAAATTGCTACTTAAATAATTCAAATATTTTATTAATCGAAGTTAGCTGTTACTGATAGTAATTTCGTTAAATCTCGAAAAGTATGTTTATGAATTGGCTTTTATTTAATCATTCGTGAATTCAACTATAGTTTATACGGTAATAAGATCTATTTAAATTAAAGAAAGCTTATCTGGAAATATAGCATTAATTTAATATAACTTTACATTGATTTGATTGTATTCAAATATGAGATTCATTTAATAGTAGTAAACCTAAATTGATTTTGTAAATCCTTTTCGTAGTGAACATTCCGAAAATGATTGTTCCTTGAATTCTTTCTGTGCTACTGTTATCAAGTCGAATCTAGGATTATCGTAAATTAACGCTTAGTTCAACTCCATTTTAAGCGTTGAAAGTGCAACCGAGCATAAATGATTCACTGCTCGAAAATAAGTATGTAGATATTTCAGTGTGTGAAAATTAAATGTAATTTTCAGAGCAGCTTTAAAGAAAAAGCATGCTGACCAATTCTACTTGAGTTATTTTGATGGACGTCTAATACGGTGTGGAAGACAGGCGTCGTGTCAGTAAATTAAATTTCTTTTGTGCGGTGGATAGTTTGTTTTCGTTGATGGCCCACGGAGCCATTTCTTCGAAAATGTTTTTCATCATTTTCCTCTTGGGAACAAAGTGGTTTTGCCATTTTCTACGTTAGAACAATTCTCTTACTTCTACAAAAAAGCAAAAAGGTTTAACTTCCTATTCTTTTGGATGGTTTGTATAAAAGCCGTTATTGCAGCGAGGAATAATTATTCAATACCGTCTTCAGCAAATTCATGTATTTTGAAATGTACAAATTAGTGATTTCGTATCAAGTGTGATCAAAACGTGTATTTCCTTAAAATCTCTCAGTTCGGCGTTAGTCGTCATCACAACTCTTCCTTATATACATTCGTATAAGATAGTAAAAAGGAGGTTTATATCCTGGTTCCAAATTTTAAATATCAAAGAAGATTTTTTCTCAAACATAACTAATTTTAACATTTATACTAACCACTTTTTCATGTTTACAACTTCCTGCTAGAATTCGTCCAAGAAAATAAAATTCATGTTTTCGAGATACATTAATATTTTAAGATCAAGGTAAAAACATCGACGTATTTTTGAAAAACATCGATATAATTTTGAATTTCTAATTACAAAGTAATCTTATAAGTATTTACTGTATATGTATTTGAATACTGAACATTTTTTGAGGTAACAACTGAATTAGTGTACTTGCTGCTGTCGGCAGGTTGAATCTTTGTTCTATCTCTTATTCATGGTTTGAAGGAACAAGGTAACTGTTATTCACTCCATAATTGTTTGCCACCAGTTCATCACAAATAGGCTGTTTATTCGGGCCTAACCTGGGGTTAATTCTGAAACTTCCAGGATAAATTAAAAATTACCAAACATTTACGACCTATATGGAAAATACGTGAATACTATTTGACAACAATTTATGTAGTACATAAATTGTTCTCAAATAGTATTAAAGTATTTTCTATATAGCTCGTAAATGTCGTAGTTTACTAAACTACACTCATTTTGGAGTCATTCTCTTTTGGTGCTATCTGTTAATAATTATAACTTCCACTTGTTAATCAGAGAGTTGTTATTGTCTCAAGAGTTTGAGTAATATCCGAAACTTATTTATAACTTGGAACATGACTTATTCTTCATTTAATAATAAAAATAATGTATGTATGTATGCTGCTCCCGGGAAAATCTTTAAAGAAATATTTAAAATTTAATGACAATAAACCACTTAGAACAAAATATCCTCTACTCAAATAAACTATTCTTGGACTACTAAAGGCATAAGTGCCTTAGAGAAATGGATATATGTGATAAATAGAACTATCATACGAACAAGCTTATGTACAACGCACTTATGCGTCCAGTTCGCCTTATGAGAATATATGCAATGCGAGCAGTGGTTTTTAATAATTATGGCCTTTTGGTTATCAATTTAAAAAAAATGTTATAGATACAATTTTTTGTAGATTATTTTGATAAATAAAACAAACTAAGGTACAACACACCTATGCGTCCAGCTTGCCTTATGAGTAATATATGTGATTCGAGCAGCGGTTTTTAATTATTATATATATATATATATATATATATATATATATATATATATATATATATATAGAGTTTTACATTTTTTTGTAGATTGTTTTGATAAAAAGCAAACGTAGGTACAACGCACCTATGCGCTCAGCTCGCCATATACGTACTATATGCGATTCGAGCACTGGTATTTAATAATTATTTCCAAACTATAATATTTAATAATTTTTTTGAGCTCTGGATGAACAATATGAAAAAATCTTGTAGACATAAAATATCTTACAATTTTTAGTAGAATGTTTGTGTGTTTTAATTATTTTTATAAGGGCAGTATTAAGAGGGGCATTACATTTTGGGACCCTATAACTCGGGAAGTATACGGGCGATTGGATTTAAACTGCGTGTGGATTTAAATGGGATGGTAAATAATATGTGTACCAAATTTGTCTGAATCACTCCGGTGCCTCAGAGGAGTAGAGGGCACAAATTTGGTCTTACGAGCGAGTGACGACTAACATCCAAGTATATAAGTTATATATATTATTGGATTCAGGGCGACGAGACAAACACTTATTGTTAATGACATTTTTTGATTCGAGAATGCTACAGACACGCGACCAAATGCTTTAGCTTCTTCGGTACTTCGTACGGCGAGGTAATAGGGGACAATAATCCCGGTTTGTTACGACAACAAACCTCATTTTATCGTTGTCGTAAATATACCGAATAATTAAATACATTGAAATAACTAACATGCTTGTTTGATATAATATTCAACCAATATACATATATGTTCTATCGTTGGCAATTATCTTAATATTACATGTAACATAAACCAAAGATTCACATTAACAGCCAGAACCTTAAGTGATTACTGTATCAGTCAGCGCGTGTTAGTACTTACGAAATGTGTATCGTAGTCCATAACATTAATCGCGAATAGTATAGACATTAGGCAGTGTGATCAACAGCGTGCGAGCATGTTTTGATGAATAAGTGCTCATATATAAGAATTATGTAAATTAGATTTGACACATTAATAGAAATTTCAAATGTTGTCTTTGTGTGGAACAGTACTTGCTTTAATAATACATCTCGCTATACTGGTACGATATAGGCTAGATCTGCACAGCGCATACTCCGTCAGGATGTTTCATCTGGGGGCGCGTCCTTTTAGTAGCTCGCGGTCTTTTGTCGATGCCACAGCCAATTTCAAATGTGATTCTACTCCTCATTCGCGGGCAATAGCAGAAATATTTTATAATTAGCATATCAATCACCATAAACAATCGACAATACTGTGAACTTATTATTTACTAGTCAATAATATAATATTATTATATTAGACTACAAATGTGCAGTAGATACAATAAATAAATTTAGTAAATAAATGAAGTATTTCTACTAATATACACGTGCATAAAAATGTGATGTTTAGTTTTGTCCAGGAATAAACGTGAACTGTTAAATATGATGATGGGCTATCTCATAAGTTTTTACATGTTCTTTTTATTGGATACTATTTCAAGCAAAGGTATGTATTATTAAAAAAAAATTAGTTACGCATTTCCATGAATTAGAAATTCAATCAACATTAACCTCATGAACTGATAAACAAAGTTCTACATTTTTCACATTAGTGGATAAGTTTCATCGTATAGACATTAATTTACTATGAAACAAACTTACTTTTTCCAACGCAGAAACAATTATCGCTTCTAATATGAAAACATTTCTTAGTTTTGGGTAAATTATAAACTTATTTCAAATTTAATATTAATAAAAACTACACTGAGTGTAGTTTGAAAGTAGTTATATATTTTTACTTTCTTATACAATGTAATTAAGGAAGTACTGTAATCATGAAAATTTTCGAACTTGAGATTTTAATGGAAATACACTTTTTGATCATACCTGAATCGAATCTGACTATTTTCTGAATAACATTTCTGTGTGTGTGTGCGTGTATACTCTAGAGCTAAGACTATTGAAGGAAAAATTATGAAACTTTAAACTATTAACCTTGCCGTTCAATTTTAACTTGTATTGATATTGTTCACGACAATCTAGCATTAATTTTATTTAAAATAAAGAAATATATTAAATAGATAGTGGAAGAATGAGAAAGTCGAGTGAATACCATATCAGCTTTTTAGATATTTAAATATTGAATTTTGTAATTATCAACAGTTGACTGCGCGCATCTATATACTAACTTGTGAAAATGGACAATTTTATATGATAGTTGTTTTGATAAATATCAGTATTTTAAGCTCGCCGTACGAAGTACCGAAGAAGCTAAAGCATTCGGTCATGTGTCTGTAGCATTCTCGAATCAAAAATTTCTCAAAAAGTGTTTGTCTCGTCGCCCTGAATCCAAAAATATGTATAACTTATATACTTGGATGTTAGTCGTCGTTCGCTCGTAAGGCCAAATTTTTGCTCTCTTCTCCTCTGAAGGTACCGGACCGATTTACACCATATTTGGTACACATATTATTTGGCATCCCATTTGAATCTGCTCGCAGTTTATATTCAATCGCCTGTATATTTCCCGAGTTATAGAAAAATTATACTAAATATTCTAAGAAATTTTATATCTTCAAGATTTTTTCATATTGTTATCTTAAACCCTGAAAAAAATTATTAAATATAATTTAGAAATTTAAAATATGCACTAAAAAATTGTAAGACTTTTTATATCTATAACATTTTTTCAAATTTTTAACCAAAACGCTATAATAATTAAGAGGAGCTTTACGCATTGGTGCGTTCTACTCGTACCAAATCTTGTTATTATTATAATTAAATTGATCATTAGTTTTCAGAATTATTTGACACCTAACTTTCATTTAAAAACAAGAACTGGCGCTAGCGCCAGTGCTATCAGCTCGCCGTTCCGGCGAGCGCGGTCACATCAATAAATACAAAACTAAAAGCGATAGCAATTATTAAAGTACAAAATTTATCGTTATGATATTTCATCGGCATTTAATATGAAATGAATAAATTTCTAAGTTTACGTATATAATTCTAAATCATCGACATTATACTCACATAGCCCATTGAACCAATCTAACCAATTATGATCCCGACATTTATTTATTCCTGTACCATAACAGTTTTAATTTCCAAAAACCCCACATTTAAAATTGCACACATCCACATGGGTAACGTTAATATCGTTCGTTTCGTGATTTGCCAAGGATATTGATAATTATTTGATGAACATTTCCTAATTTTATTAATTAAAACACAGAAGCAAATGGTTTATACATTGGAAAATATAACCAAACAAATTACTGTCAAATAGACAACTTTTTCATTTCACTAACAGATGGCGATCAATGTCTGATATACTTCAAAATATATTTATATTATTTTTTTTAAGCCTATGGGCTCACAATTTGCAAAAACTTTAATCACATAAAATATCTTAGAATGTTGAGTAGAAAATTCTAAAAATTTTAAAAGTTGACTAAGGGCAGTATTTAGGAGGGTTCCAAATTTTGGGGGCCTATAACGCCGGTCTTGTACAGACGATTGGATTTAAAATGCGACGGGAACATCACGGGCATGGAAATTATATGTATACCAAATTTCATCAAAATCGGCCCGGTACCTTCAGACGAGTTGCGGTCACAAACTCAGGTCTTACGACGGACCGACCGAGCGAGCGAGATACATACATCCAAGTATATGAGTTATATATATTTTTGGATTCAGGGCGAAAATACAAGAACTTTTTGTTAAGATTTTTTTTCGATCCGAGCATGTTACAGACACACGACCAATCACTATAGCTCTTTTGTACTTACTGTACGACGAGCTAATTAGAAGATATTGAGCGAACAATATATATATATATATATATATATATATATATATATATATATATATATATATATATATATATACATATATATATATATATATATATATATATATATATATATACACACGACTGAACACTATAGTTCAAACCGTAATACCATACAAATTCAGCCAACAGTGTTGAACTTTTTATCCACTACTAATATAGAAATACAGTTGATGGTTGTGAAGTTTTTGTGAATTGTAACAAAGCTTCAACTTTTGTCTAATTAGTCCGTAATCCAATTACCTACTGGAATAAAACTAATTAATCATAGTTGTACAACTTGATTTGACAGATTCCTTAAAATTACACGTTCCAAATTATTATTTAAAAACAATTAATTAAAATAATAGTCATTAATCATCATTTACTAGTGCTCATTTCGCATTTTCAAATTATTATATTTTTGCAAACTTCATTATCGGGGTTTTCTATTTTCAAGCAATTTACTAGTGAGTAGTGACTAAGGGTACTTGTAAGAAATTGGGAAAACTGTATAATTATGCCAAGTGGATGCAGTAATGCGATGTCAAGGAAGAATTTGAGAAATATGCTGCGTGGGACATTTAAGCGGTGCAGTGAAGCAACAAAATTGCTTGGGTAGAACATAAAAGTTTATCACGCCAATATTTCCAGATGAGACAATTATTAAACCAACGCGACATGTAATATCTATCCAGGATATGAGTTGAAACACATAAATAAAAATCTGCAGTGTCCTAAACTGGACTTTCATGTCATACGGACATCATAAGAATTAAGAACGCTTAAATCATTAAAATTTATTTTTCGATTTTGTTTTGTTAAGTTTGCATGTGGCAGTCGTGGCCGAGCGGTTAAGGCGTCTGACTTGAAATCAGATTCCCTCTGGGAGCGTAGGTTCGAATCCTACCGACTGCGTTCGTTAATTTTCATTGTGGCCCCTAAAAAATACCAATAAAGAAAAAAAAAAAAGAACCAAATTGTTCTCGATTGTTCCCACCAAATAATACAGATACGCCATTTCAGAAAAGATTTTCGATTTTCTTATACGTAGTATCTACTAAACCAACCAATACTCCACAGCAATACTATGATATTGTACTATTTAGTTAATTATTTTAATACGTTATCAAATACACACAGACATACACACACACATAGACATTATGAAAATGTCAACTTCAACTTTCATGATTACAATACTTCCTTTTAGACTTCGTTCACATGAAAGGAAATAGCAAATAACTAATAGATTTATAATAGAATACTAAATTTTAAAAGTTTAAACTACCGGAATAATATTTAAACGAAATCTTTTAAAAGTTTTCTTTGGGAAACAGAGTTAAATGTTTAACTGCGTTTTGAGAGTGCTGCTTTTAACACCTTAAACAACAACCGTAGAAATTAACTTTTGAACTTGTAACCAAGTTTTTGTATGGGTGTTGTGTGTTGTCACTTGTAGTTGTTGCAACTGCACGGAGAGTAAACATTCTCATACATGTTTCAATAGTTCAAGTCGCAATAGTCGTCAAGTTTTGGTCGCCGCAAACGTGAAAAGCTCTTTTCCAACTGAAAATTGTCTAAATAAATAATGTCGTAGGTCGGAGCTTCGGCCAAAGGTTAAATTTTATACGTCTGGATACAAAATAACTTGGTAATATTATACTATACATATTCATCGATATTCGTTCTATATTAATTATAGTATAATCGAAGGGTAAACCACATTTACAGTCTGTACAAGTAGAGCCTTCCTTAACAATGCCCATAAAAACAAGCTTAGGTACAACGCACCTATGCGTTCAGCTTGGTTTAACAATATGAAAAAATCTGCACTCAACTTTCTATTACGCAGTTTTACTGATTATTGATTATAAAAATATAAAATTTGAAGTCTCATAATTTTACGTTGGACAGTTTCGGCTCTAGAGCGTTCACATACGCACACACGCACACACACACACATACACACACACACACACAGACGTCACTCCGAAAATAGTCACATTCGATTCAGGGAAGCTCAAAACGTGTATATCCGTTGAAATCTCGAGTTCGATTTTTTTGGTGACCCCTATACTTACTTATTACACTGTAAAAGAAAGTAAAAAGAGTTTTGTGGAGGGACTTTTTTATTGTAATAATCGCCCGAAATCAATGACTAAAGTGCTCTCCCACTTGACACTAATGCTTTTATTCGAGCATTAACATCAAAGCGGAATCCAATTTCGGAATGTAATTGGCTGACTGGACTGCTTACAGATTCCGATTTATCAGTTATATTTTTATTTTTGGCCTGTTACCAATCACCGGAATATACTGTCTGGTCATTCAAACGTAATTTTTCCGTCAAACATCATTATTTTCAAAATGTGTCAAACAATTTAAAACATTTTCAGATAGCGCACCCTATGTTTATCTAATTTATAATGTGGAGGTAGAGTAACTGCTCATTCAATATCGTTATCAATCGCGACAGGCATCAATCCACTCTTAATATGGTTAATCAAGAGGGATCATCCAATTAATGAAATTGTGTTTAAATTTATAAGTCATTACATTTATTCCTTGTTAAACACCCTTATCAATAATCTAATCTAACCTAAAAATACTAGTGTGGTCTTTCTTGTCCTTTCAATCGCTGTAATTATTATTAAGTTATATTTTATTTTAAATTCACTCTACAATAGCTATGAAACAAAATAAATATATATTGTAACTAGGGAAACGTTAATAGATAATATAGTCAAAGATAACCGCCTGTTCTTATAACGCGGTTTCCATATAACGCTAAGCGAAAATTGCGACAACATTCCAACAACTTGGCAAAATGGCTTAAGAAGTTTATATATTGCATTATATTTAATTTACTCTGTATTATATTTAATAAACCAAAACCCAAATATGTAAAAATACAATTATTCATTGCCATTTGTATTATAATTATTTTTTCATAAAACGTATTCTAGAAAAGTTGGTGCATTTAGAATGACATTTTTATATATGTAATGCGACACAAATCTGTTTGATTTATGTACAATTTATTAATATTTGAAATTCACTTAAGGGGGTAGTACACTGTGTACGTCGGAAAAGTAAGTCATTTTCGTTAATTTTTTTTGGCATTAAAACTCTCAGGGAGGGCAAATGTTTTGTAACCCATTTGTTAATCATACTTTGATCTACAATTTGTATTTTTTGCAACTTCATTGGCGGCTTTCCGTGGCCGGTACACCTGGTCGCGCGGACGTCCTCGCGCGGAAGACCAAAATCTGCGTGGTAAAATACTCCTTCCCATGTGAACCTGGTACAAAAATCGAACTAAATCCTGATTAGTAATGATATTTCGATTAGAAATACGTATTCCGATTTTTTTCAATTTGATTTTTTCAAAAGTTGTGGCCTTATGAAAAAAAAGTCAATGTTTTCACCCAAAAAATGCTTACAAAATCGTGGATTAAAAATCCATTTTTGAAAAAATCGAAAATATGGATACGTAATTCTAAGCAGAATTCTATTCTGAACAAGAAAACCTAGGCGACATCCAAATTTAATGTAAATTGTTTAGAGTTTCCCACGCAAGTTTGAAGAAACCAGTTTCGAGATAAACGCGTTTAAAGATAAAGTTTCATTTTTCCCGTGCGCTCAAATGCTCTCTCAGCGCGCCGGTACCTATTTTAGAAAATCGCTTCCTAAAGTGGTAAGGAATATTCTGGCGGACTTGGAATTTTTACTAAATTAAAATATACATTCCAATGAACATTTTTAGCAAAAAAAAAAACATTTATTTGAAACATCACAGTGTACTCCTTAACGTGGTTTCTATATAACGCGGTACGAATTAACCTGATCTGTATTAATTCCGAGTATCTTATAGTACGGATTTCATATATCACGGCAGTGGTTTCTATATAACGCGGTACGAATTAATCTGATTTGTATTAATTCCGAGTTAGCACGGTTCCACATAACGCGATACGAATTAATTACGTTGTAGGAGGGTTGACTGTAAACAATTTTATATTTAAATCAAAACCATTTATTAAATAGCAGCTTTTTCTATATACTTTTAGGAATGTAAATAATAAAATGGGTTCTGGCCAACGCTGGATTTTTTTTACGTAGTATTCATTATAATATATATATATATATATATATATATATATATATATATATATATATATATATATATATATATATATATATACGCTGGTGAAAAATACCAATATTTCACAGTAATACACTGAAATTGTACCTATTATTTTATTATGTTATCAAATACTGTATTATCAATATCTATTGATTATAAAAATATAATACTAGAAAATAATAATCCAACAGAAACAATATGAAAACCAAGCTTACCTTATATAAATGAATGGGTGGAAAATTATACTAATACCAATTTGTAATGGTTTTGAAGTACTAGCTATCAAAACTAACCAATATTCTACAGAAATATTCTGAAATGTCATTTATCTAATTCAGGTTATTTTGTTTTCTTGTCGAAATATTGACAGGCGCAGGTGATCCGATTAATTAAGCTACATTCAAATCCGTAACAACGTAAACAAGATTCTTAAAATTTTCGGTAGCGGATTTCTCGTAACTGGTACATTTCCTGAAGAAATTTTTCAAACAAAAGTTGTGCGAAATATTAATATCTTTCATTATGCACATTACTATTTTTGCCGTAAGTGCAGCCGTTCTAGTGATATTGGAGATAGAACAAAATATGCATAGAGTAAACATGCACTGCCGGTTTGAATATTCTTTTCAAAAATATAAGGTGCACAACTAGAACATATACAAGTCTTAAGTTTAAAGTCTCATAATGTTACGTTTGACAGTTTCGGCTCTAGAGCGTTCACACACACACCCACACACAGGCACACACACACAGACACACACACACAGACGTCACTCCGAAAATAGTCACATTCAATTCAGGGAAGCTCAAAACGTGTACATCCGTTGAAATCTCGAGTTCGATTTTTTTGGTGATCCCCTTACTTACTTATTACTTTGTAAAAAGAAAATAAAAAAAAAAATAAAAAAAAGCGCGTGCTCAAAAATTATTAAAAAAGAATAGCGCTCTGCGGTGCCCACGATTGCTCCTCGTTGGTTCACCCAAAACAAAAAAAAAAACCAAACGGTACTTGAAACTATATACTTATATCTTGATCGTATTCTACGGAAAAGATTTGAAAGCAAAAATTTAAAAAAAATACAGTTGTTTGAAAAATATGTTTACTAAATCGCTACTTTTCTCAAACTTCAAAATTGGATGTAAGGAAATCTATGCCGTTTCAAGAAGTGATTCTAGAAGACGAAGTTGGTATTCAATTGGAAAACAATCCTAAAAAAAATCAGCCTGATCAGTCATAAACTTTTTTGAAATCTTGGGTACCGCCGATAAATCGATATTTTGACCCCAAGAAACCAGAAAGGCGCCTTAACCAATATGCCATAATAATTAAAAACAATTATATTTTAAGTTCGCTGCTCGCATTAAATTCATTAAGATTTTCGAACATCTTTTGGGACCTGCAAATTTAGAAATATTAAATGTTATTTTATCATTGCTGATTATTGCTGCAGGGCGCTTACAGATACACAGATATGTGGACAAACACATACACAGGTACACACACACACACACACACACACAGATGTTATCTCGTAAATGTTCAATATCAATTCAGGTATTTCCATTGAAATCTTGTGTTCGAAATTTTCCTTGATTACTGCGTATGATAAAGTTAAAAGAATTTCTACCATTTAATATAATTGCTAATTAATCTTGAAAGTATATCTGTACAATCTGTTTGAACTAAATAAGCGAGATCACCAAAGTTAATATTCATATACCGACCCTTCCTCTGTTAATTGTAATGCATTTATACAAATGCTAATGTTCATTTTGAAACTTTGTATTTATAGGCTATGCATCTAGACTCCGTCTGCTTAAACTGCAAGCACCATCCCAAGCCGATCCTCGCAGTGACCTTTCCCTCGACTGTCTCTTCGACATGGGAAACGAAGAGTTGTATTCGGTAAAGTGGTACAAAGATGATCAGGAGTTTTTTCGTTATACACCAAGTCAACATCCTTCACTGAGATCATTTCCAGTTGCTGGGGTACATCTAATTGGGAAAGGCGGCGATTGCACCAACAGCCAATGTTCAGTGCATTTGACTCAATTAACATCAGCGCACAGTAGTGGTTCGTATCGCTGTGAGGTGTCTACAGAAGCGCCCACATTCCGCGTTGTATTTGAAACTGCAAACTTGATAGTAGCAGCAGTGGGTAGACATGCACCTGTAGTCGATGGGGTAAAATCCACGTATTCATTAGGTGATGTTGTGCATGGAAACTGTACGGCAGCGCCAGCTGATCCAGCACCGAAGATTTTGTGGTTAATCAACGGAAAACCAGCGCCCACAATTTCACTTGGTCAACCGAAATCATCACCGCCAAACGAAGATGGCCTGATCATTCAGTCGATGATGTTGCGTTTTCATGCAGACCGACGACATTTTGTGGAGCCCAGCAGTACAATGGAATTGAAGTGTGTTGCTGGTATGCCTGGTTTGATAGCGCAAGATCTAGTAACTACAGTTTCTTCGGTATTACGCGAATCGGAACAAAATGCGATTAGTCAGAAGTTGGAGTTGGCTAATAATTTCGGTAAGAACTTATTAATGGCTTTTACCATACTTATTTAGCATACTAATTTTGTATTTGAAGATTATTTCTACTACAATATTTTATATGGAAGTTATTGTTGATAGTTATATTCGGGTCTTGAAACGTTGAATAGATTTGAATGAAACAAAATCTATTCAAAATTCAAATAAAACAAGTATAGATACAAGTACCAATCCTTCAGCTTACAGTATAACGATTCTTAGGTCGCCGTACGATGTACTGAAGAAGCTAAAGCATTCGGTCGTGTGTCTGTAGCATTCTCGGATCAAAAAATGTCATTAACAAAAAGTGTTTGTCTCGTCGCCTTGAATCCAAAAATGTATATAACTTATATACTTGGATGTTAGTCGTCGCTCGCTTGACCAAATTTGTGACCTCTACTCCTCTGAAGGTACCGGAGCGATTCACTCCAAATTTGGTACACATATTATTTGGCATCCTTTTTGTATCCACTCGCAGTTCAAATTTAATGGCCCGTATAATTTCCTAGTTTTAGGGCCCCAAATTTTGGAGCCACCCTTAATACTGCCCTTATAAAAATAATTGAAACACTCAAAAATTCATATTGTTGACCCAAAGCCCGTCAACAATGATTAAATAATATAATTTTGAATTTTAAAATATGTACTTACATTTTTTTTTATCAAAGTAATCTACAAAAAAATTTTAGACTTTTTATATTTATAACATTTTTTCAAATTGTTAACCAAAAGACCATAATAATTAAAAAGCACTGCTCGCAACGCATATCTTACCTAAAGGCGAGCTCTACGCATTGGTGCGTTTTGCGCGTACCAAATTTTGTTAGGATAGAAAATGATTTTTACTTTCTTATACAAATGTAAATAAGGAAGTGCTGTAATCACTAAAAATTTCGTACTTAAGATTTTTCCGGAAATACACGTGTTGACCCTCTCTGAATCGATTTTGACTATTTTCGAACTGATGCATGTATGTGTGTCTGTTATCGCTTCTATAAAACTCTGTTTAGAGTCCGGAAGAAATCGTCCTATTTTGAAACACAATAATTTAACCAAAGACTTTTTCAATATTTCGAAAACGGCATGAGTTAGAGAAAGTGAATATAATAATAGTGTAACATATTTAAATATCTAAGAACTTTTGGCTGAATGTTTTTTTTTCGAAATATCAAGCCATTAACAAGAAAGTCGTTCTTTAAAAAGACTTGGTACATTTATGTTGCCATAATTTCAAGAAATATTGACAATGTTTTAACGCATACAAAACAGTTTTTATTGTAGAGCGATCACAGACACACAGCCAAATACGCAGACATCATTTCGAAACTAGTCAGAAACGATACCGAGAGGGTCAAAACGTGTATTTTCGTTAAAATCTCGGGTCTAAATATTTTCGTGATATCAAAATTATTATTTTTGTTATGGTCTTTGAATTCACAATCTTATAAAATCTGGAGTGGTCTTCACTCGACTCTCTTGTCCTTGCGCTATCTGTATATATTCTAATGCCAAGGAACATAGATTAAATCTAAGGCTTAATTTTGATTTAAATCCACAGTACGATTGCTACGAAACAGAATCAATATGTATTTAAACTAGGAATACATAAAATAACAATTTTCAAAGGCGATTTATCGGTAAATGGTGAAAATACATTGTGTTGTGCTACTGGAAAATGTAAAATTTTGATTTACCACCAGTATATACCAATATTTTTGTAAACAGCGTGCCGTTTCATCCGGTGTACATAAAGGCTAAACAATGGGGTTAAACAAAATGCAATTTTTTTGCCCGTGGCTGTACAAAATGGTACTCAAAACAAAATTAATTTGCGTCATGTAAGCATGCACATTGCACAATACATGCATGATTACCAAAATTTGTACTACTTTGATAACCCAAAATACACTGGATTATGTTTTTCATGATGCACAGCCAATAAAAACAAACAAAGGTGCAGGCACCAATGTCTTCCATTCACCGTATAATTAATTTGGTGTAATTTTTTCTTATATAGATAATATTTTCTTAATTTCTTATATTTTTAATAAATTTGCTACCACATTTTATGTATTAAATTTTAAAATTATTATTTGTAATAATTTCTATTTGGCCATTATTAATTTGTTGAAGATTTTTTGATAACTGTTAATTTTTAGCTCGCCGTACAAAGTACCGAAGAAGCTAAAGCATTCGGTCGTGTGACTGTAGCATTCTCGGATCAAAAAATTTTGTCTCGTCGCCCTGAAACTCATATATTTGGATGTTAGTCGTCGCACAGTGCAGTATTTGTATGAAATATCCGGACAAAATTATTTTATAGATTTTATTCAAATATTATTAAATTAGAAACAATATTATATGATAATAAGCTGTATATTCAAAAATTTATATACGTATTACAATACTTAGGGTTTTTTCTAGTGCTAATACCGTATAATGAGATCTTTTTTTAAATCGATGCCAAATGAAGAGGAATAAAGATAGAGACACGATTTTTGGTACACATCTTTATTATATGTGATATTTAAGTATTATATTAAATTTAAAAAAAAATGCCAGTTGAAGAAGCGCGCTCGAAGAAATCATTCATCTGCGCGGCACAGTGCTGGGATCGCAATTTTGATCTGCAAAAATAAAACAATTTTTTTGCAGATCAAAATTGCGATCCCAGCACTGTGCCGCGCAGATGAAATATTTCTTCGAGCGCGCATCATGATATGTTCCAAAAATCGTGTCTCTATCTTTATTCCTCTTCATTAGGCATCGATTTAAAAAAAAATCTCATTATAAGGTATTAGCACTACAAAAACCCCTTAACACACTTTTAATATTAATAAGATATTTTATCTTCCTTAAAGATTAATGACTTGCCACCAATAATTAATTGCTTCGTTTGAAAATTGTTTACTATTTTTGTGTTGTCTCGGTCTTGTACTACTTATGTATGGATCGGAACTTAGTACAGTTTAAGCTACTATATATAGCTTTAATTTGGTTCATGGCACATATTGAAAAGTATTTTTTAAATTAGAGTTACGACTATTTGAAGAGCGTGATCTTTTCAGGGTTATGTTCAATTGCACCTAACATTAATTGTATCTCAGCAACGATGAGCCTAAACAAATTTTTATTTCATGAATTATTTTCGTAATTTCATAAGCTAACTTTTATCTCATGGCAAACATTTTCGAAAATGTGATCCTCTTTGAGTAATTTGCTAATCAGTGTTTTTGCTTGAAAATCAACGTTTTCAACCCCCTGTAACTAGAAGGGTATTAAAGTAAAATTAACGTTATAGGGGTTTTTTCGAGTAGAATTCGACGATCGACACGTTCCCATAGTCACTTTCTTTCTTTCTTTTTTGAACCCTTGAGTTGGGGTGTAACTCACCCACCCCCAACGAGAAAACAAACTAATTATTTTTAAATATTTCATATTTGTCCCATTTTTAATCAAATTAACAAAAAAAAATTAAGTCTGAAGTATAACGACCAAATGACTGTACAATATATACTCTTTTACTCTTAATATTTAAACTAATGGTACACAAAATGGCGGAAGAGTGCGGAAGATTTTTCTTCGAAATTGATTAAAGAATAGTCTGAGTATTATGCGTGCACAAAATAAATAACGCGACAGGTACTCAAAAACACTTTTATACGAAAGTTTGATGCAAAAAATATCACACATTTATAGGACTTGCAAATATTATTCATAAACTTATTATTTTAATTGCAAATTAAAAATTGATTCAACGTAAAGTACATACCTTCTCCTACCATATCAAAATCGTTTTTGTTTTTCAAAAATTCAAATACCAACAAACACAAATTACAAAACAAATGCGTACTGTATTATAGCCTAGTCGTTCCTCGGCGCATTCGCTACTTACAATGACTGGGTTCTGATTTAATTTACGTATGTAAATAAACATTTGGCGCCCTTATATGGTAACCGTTTGACGGGCCAGTCATTCTTCTTTAAGAAAATGCCGATTTGTTTATATTTCGACTAGATTTGTGTTTTCGATTTTCGAGCGGGTTTTTCATACAAATACTCCTCTGTGCGTCGCTCGCTCGCTCGGTATCTCGTAAGACCAAATTTTTGCCCTCTACTCCTCTAAAGGTACTGGAGCGATTCACACCAAATTTGGTACGCATATTATTTGGCATTCCATTTGAATCTGCTCGCAGTTCAAATCCAATCGCTCGTATACTTCCCGAGTTATAGGGCTCCAAAATTTAGAACCTCCCTTAATACTGCCCTTATAAAAATAATTAAAATACTTAAATTTTTTACTAAAAGTTCTAAGATATTTTATATCTACAACATTTTTTCATATTGTTAACCCAAAGCCCGAAAAATATTATTAAATATTATACTTTTTAATTTTTAAATATGCACTAAAATTCTTTTCATCAATATAATCTACGAAAAATTGTAAGACATTTGTTTTCTATAAAAATTTTTAAAATTGTTTACCAAAAGGCCATAATAATTAAAAACTACTGCTTGCAATGCATATCTTACCTAAAGGCGAGCTCTACGCGTTGGTGCGTTTACGCAAACCAAATCTTGTTTTTAATGATTCTTTAAGGAGTAATGTTTGTGTGCAACCGATAAACTCTCCGAAATACGTATTTTCTATGCTACAGAATAAATTAGATTTTGTAAGTAACATCGGTTGTATGAAAAAGGCTGAATTCTCTCCTCATTTTGTCAAAATTAGCCACTTTTAACACGAATATAGTTTTTAATTGAAGTAATCCACACGTTGACGTATGAAAAGAAATATTTATTTGCATATTAATACACGAAACATGTTTGAAAATAATACAGTTTTTAATAACTACCAGTTTAAAATATCAATAGTTTAAAAGAAATATTACAATAACAGATACGGCCCCCTGTAGTTATAAGTAATAACTTCTGTAGAATATTAGTTAAAATTTATAAAATGTAAAGTAATTCCGTAAAATGGAATATTGAATATTGGACATAGCTAAACAAGGTTTCGTCGAACCCTTAAAACTCCTTTATTATAACATTAAAATGAATGAAATTTATATTTTTCAGATAGCCAATACATCGCTTTAGGCTTCTCTAGTTTTCGATTTTCAAGTTTTTGCTTAGATATTTTTTTATATTGTTCTATATTTACCCTACTTTTAAATGTCCATAGTTTATATTGAGATGACAAATTTAAAAATTCAAAACTAGGCAAGCAAACATTGACTATTTTTCTACCGGAATATTCTAAAAGTTTTATTCAAAAGAATGTATTAGCAAGTATTTTAAGTGTCAAACGAACGCTTCAACTCAGTAGCAAATAGCACTAGCTATTATGGCGCTACGATTTTCGTGCGCTTCCCCCTTTACACCGACCTGTAAGGACGGGCAACCTTGGGGATTCCTCTTAATAAACGGATATAGTTATAACACATATATTTAAGAAGTATCGTAACATTTCATTTTAGACATTGATGCAAACTAATATAGATTCAATCATTATTACTAACCAGTCATCATTAATCAGAATTGTACAATCAATCACGACAGCACGAAGCAGATGTTACTTTATGTCAATTTATCGCTTAAAAACGGAAACATGACAGAAACACGTAGCAATATGAGTAACAAGTGTGATGTCTAAAGCAATCCATTTCGCGGTGTTGAGTCGTATATTAAATCAAGAAGAAACTCTCAGCTAGAACGCTTCTTCATGATTTCTTGAAAAAATTGTTATTTCATGTATACATAGTACGACATAAATTAGTTTCAACAAGTTTTTTTCTTCTCCTTTTGCTACAACTGTAAGAAAATTCACAGAATAAATTATTCTTTCAGAAAAATATCTTAATCTGTAAATATAATATATTTAATGTAGGCACCCTTGTCTTCAGTTTGTTAGCTCTATTTAGTTGATTTATATAGAAAACATTATTTTAACCATTGATATTTAAATGTAGAACACCTATTGTTAATTACTGCATTTTGAAGAGAATTAATGATAACAGGCTATTAATTCATTACAATCACTCAATAATTTTCAAAATTATTATATTTCATCATTATCTCCTGGCCCTTGGGCTTACCATTCAAATATAATGACATTAACAACACTACTATGTCTATTTATCTACCCGTGGTACTAAATTATGTCATTTTACTTCACCAAATGTTCAATTATAAAATGGCTTTAACTTCCAACCGCAGAGAATAATAATATTGACCTTAATGGTTATGCGATATATGAAAACAATTAACTATTCAATTAACCTATAAAATTTTAACTTTTTTTTTATACGTAATAAATAAATCTTCGAATTCGAGAAGTCAACAAAAACACCCGTTTTGACCTTCACTGAATCGAATGTGGTTATTTTCGGTCATTTTTGTCAAACGTTAAATTGTAATACTTCAAACTAAAGACTTGTATATAGTCTAGATGTGCATCTTCTATTTTTGAAACGAATATTCATACCGAAAGTGCATGTATACTCTATGCATTTTTTTATTAGAACTGTGGCACTAACGACTAAAATAGTTATGTTCATAATGAAAGATATTAATATTTTGCACAACTGTTGTTTGAAAAGTTTCGTTAAAATATGTACCAATTACGAGAAAACTGCTACGGATAATCTTAAAATTCTTATCTATATTGTCATGGAAATGCTTTTGTAAGAATTTTTTTCTATAATTATCATACTAACTTTGTCTGAAAAAAATATGACAGATAAACAAAATATATATAATTTATGTCATTTTGCGCTGTTTAACATAAAAAGATCGACTGAGAAGGCGAATTTTAAAGAATCGACATCTATGTTACATATTAAAGAAACAATATTTGATAACATAATAAAATAATAAGCTAATTGATACAATTTCAGGGTATTTTTTGACAGTTTATTTGGAAAACTACATAAAAGAAAGTTCTGCATTGGCAATAATCGATTTTTTTGTTATTAAAAAATTTCAATTTCTGAGACTGATAGATCGGCAAAGCGCCGGCAGTGAATTACTTTAAGGGTTTTCATATTGCTTTATTATGCTAAAAGCTAAGTATAGTTTATAATTGGACGCTTCTGTTATTGGCCAATTATTATAACTAGGACGTTTCGGTTTATAATAAAACAATACCAAACTATCTATTTAGATATGTTCATGTAAATTACTGTATAAATTGAAATCGATATTTCACAACTATAGATCAGAATCTGTCTGATCAGATATATTAAATGTATCTATTGATTACATGTATTGCATAATACAACTATGTTTTTTTCATTTCAGCTATGAAAAATATTCTGCCGCATCGAATCTTGCTCATGGCAACTACAGCGATTCTGTATAACCGGTAATAAAATTCCGTATATATAATATATATATTTCTACAAATCTCGTATATATTTCTATTATAAATAAAGTGATTTACCACGTAAGAGACTGATTGTTTTTATTTTATGTTATAGTTATGTTTTCTATATCATATATATTTAATTAAGGGTTAATATTCAAATAATTAATTGTACAGGTTTGTAAATGTACATTTTTACGTATTATGTACTTTAGATCAAATTTAATTTTAGTCTTTATTACGACTAATAATTTTATATGTAACACAAGGATTACTATTTTTAATATAATTTAAAATTGTCTAATTGGAATGTTACTAATGGGTATTACTTAAATGCATAGTACACTATTCAAGCTTTTATACGTATTATAAACTCAAATTTTACCTGCAATACAAAAAAAACAAAACATTATATTATTGAGAATGTGAAAAAAGAAATGACAGCGGGCAAACTACTCCAAATAAAAACAACTTAAATCACTAATTAAGGAAAGAGATAATTGAGGTTCTTGGGCAATGCAATCGTTTTTAAAGATTAATTTTATTTAACCTTAAAATTAAACTTTAAAAAACGACTGCATTTCCCACGAATTTCAATTATCTTCTTCCTTCATTAAAAAAAATCCAGTCAGGAAAATACACCAGTCCAGTTTAAATTACTAAGTTACCTAACTCATATCTCGACTGATACTTTTTAACGCAACAATATACTTAATATTTTTCGGTGTTTTATACCACATTATTTAATCGGAGAATGTTACAGACACACTTCCGATCTCTATAGCACTTTTGTACAATCTGTGCGACGAGATAACAATTGTTCTACTATATAAGAGTGAAACGCAAAACAGCGAAATGTAAAAGAGAATAACTAATCAGAGAAATCTTTAAACAGAAAATAAGAAATACAAGGTCTGAGCAAAACAACGAATGATCTAAGCAGAGGACGACCAGAAGAGAGAAAGAAAAAAACAGGGAAAGGCCAAAAATAGAGAATGCTAAGTCTCTGTTCTAATTATTCTCTGTATTTAGCCTTATGAACATTCTCTATTTTATTTTCGCTGTTTTGTATTCTTTGTTTTGAAATTCGCTTTAGTGCGTGATTACTATACAAAATGTTTCTTGGTAAATTGATACTTTAAATTAGTTATTATTATTATAGGCTAATAACGTGAAAATTATGCCAATCTTAATATATTCTACAAAATTTTGTGAATAACTATCTATCTCGATCGGTTTAGTTAGTATATTTAATATCGTGTTGGTTTATGAAGCATTGTTATCTCGTCAAATCGATCGATATCATGACGGTCGGAGTTTAATAAAGTTCAGCGGATTTACATCTAAGCGATTTCGATCGGATATATCTTCATCGATTTAATATATTATTAGATTATTATTAGAAATATTAAAGATTATTCTAAGGGTCACAATATGGGGAACTCTATTTTTAAGAGGCCTTTTAACTCCGAAAGTATAGGAATTTAATCTGCGACAGGAACTTTTTGGGCGTTGACATAATTTTTTTTCATTAAAATCGGTCCGGTAGCTTCAGAAAAAAATCGTATACAAAGGCGATCTTACGAAATATATACTTTTTCGGAATCAGAGTGACGAGACAAGAACTTTGTACTCATTTTAACTTATTTTCTTTTTTAATTTAAATTGTTAATGTTACAGTCACACGACCAAATACTATTGATGTCTTGTACGACGAGTTAAAAATCAGTTAATTAGTACTCATTATGATTTCGAAAGAATTAATAGTCTGTATCAATTCATAAAATGATTGGTTTTAATTATAAAAAATTCTCTACTTGTTTATATATATATATATATATATATATATATATATATATATGTATATATATATATATATATATATATATATATATATATATATATATATATATATATATATATATATACGGTAAGTTGTTTTCTTAGTTTTTTAAATCGTTCAACATAAAGTGTGTATAAAGGTTTCACAAGAATCTAATTATATTGTTTAATTCCGAAACACGCATTTACATAAAAAAATTCGTTTCAATGTTAATCCACTGAATTGAACTATAGCTTTGTTCGTTTGTCCTGTTCAGTTCTCTGTTTCACTTATAATGAAGAAGAAGGACAGATTATGATCTGAGTTATGATTATTCTTCTACATCATATCTTTGTTTGTTTGACAAATAATAGATAATTTAAAATAAAATTAAAATTAAAAGTTTACTATGCATTTGAAGAAATATTTTGATAAATATATGAATTCTGTTGGGCTTCAAACAGTGGTAGAGGTCAAGGGAGGGCCTCTATTGTTTGATTTAAATTATATAGCTATAGATACATTCGTATATTAATAATTAACGTAACGAAATGTTAAAGATATATATTTAAAATTATATGGAGACGATTTATGTGAACTAAATAAAATAAAATTAACATATACATATAAATATATATGTATATACTTGTATAATTTGTATATAATGATATATTTGCACCTTGTATTTTGTAGGTATTTGTACTGCCTGGCAAACAATAAAACAAATACATCACAAATGTCCTATTTTATTTTATATGTGTTCTAGTTTTTCAACTGTGCGATAATTTAAGCTTAGTGCATCAAACACCGAACACTACCGAGTAAATAAGAACGATCTCGAAGCAGTCCAGAAGTTGCGTAACAAATTTATACAGGTAATGAATTATCCTACGTACTGAATCTCTCATATCTTTCCGCGCACACATTAATCGTATTTTCTCTATATTTTCATTGCATAAAAGGTTTGTAATTATAATGAATTACTTTGTTTCAAATATTTGTTAGCCCCACCCCTGTCTTCTAAATAAATTGAAATAAATAGATAACATGAACAAATCGTAAAAATCTGGGCTATTATTGGTGTAAACAATCATTAATGTCGACTGACATCCAAGAAGTGAGAAAATACATTGAAACATTAATTCGCAAATATAAAATTTTCAAATTTAAAATAGCCATAAGGTCAAATTAACCGGATAGCGAAAGTTACGGGTTTAGTGAAATTATAAGTAAATGTTATGACCTTAGTAATGAAACATAATCCGTAATATCGTTAAAAATTTTAGCCTTAAAATTTTCAAACTGCAATTAAATTCAAATTAGAATACATTTGGGCCAAACTGAAATCTCATAAAATATTTATGAACACATACATTTTTTAATATATAAACCTCCTATGTAGATCGAGTTGCCACCCTGGAGAGGTTCCATTACCAGAAAATAATAATAATAATTTCTCTCTGGATACCATATTTGCTTAAAGATATAAAGCTAATTTGTGTATAATCTAAGCAAAACTAAGACTTTCTTCGTACGTACACATAGATTAATCTTTTAAGTTTAAGGTGGAAATATGCATATAACGATCACCGAAAATTTATTTTCACGTTGAAAATGTATTCATATCGGGTGTAACGTGAAATCCACGCCAAAGACATAGATAAATCATTAGGTATATTTAGTTCGAAAAAATTATTTTTGTAGGGCCCAATGTTTATAAATCTATAAACATTGGGCGTGCCACCATGCGACATCGAATCAACAGTTCACGTGAAATGCAAGGCGGAAGGTAAGTGTAGTGTGCGATTTTATGCGCGGGTTTATTTTACATAATAGGTGTTTATTAACTTTTATGGAGGATTTTATGTTATTTCAGAAAAAATAATTATTTAATAGAATTAGTGGGGTATTCAGTTCTTCCTCGCCCTTTTTCATTTTGAAAATAACGATTTTTAATTATTCGTTGACTGCAACATGAGTTAATGAGTGCTCAAGTATATGCCGTCTATAATTTAATGAGATACAGTGGAACTCCAATATTCGTCTTTAATCCGTAATGAATATTAAAAAGTACAAATATCAAATATCCCATAGGAATTAACTAAAAATGGTTTAATCCGTTCCTAGCCCCGAATATAACAAAAATCACTCGATAAAATCGATCTCGGAAATCATTGCAAATACATATTAATTACATGTTAACCATTGTACTTATTATTGCTATAGCATTATGATAGAGATTTATTCGTCGTAATGCTGTAAATACAGTTGTTATATATAAATACATAAATCAAATTTTGGAAAGAAATTTATTTTTCGAATAAAAAAAACAATGATTGTTGATATTGCAATTTGGATGAAATAACGGCGATAAATAAATAAAAGCAATTTTTTAGTATATGGTATGTTTTTACGAAAACTTCTCAAAAGAAAAAGAAGAAAAAAGAATACTCAAATATTTTAGTATCCTTAATTTTTGTATGAATCAGTTATTTCTAAATCGTGTCACATTCGAGAGGGTAAAAAGGTAGCCAGAGTAAAGTTTATATACAAATTTAATATATATTTTTTTTAAATAGGTTTTCTACCGAGATACATACATACTTTAAAATTACAGTTTCAATAGTTTTTGCTGAAGAGCGTTCACAGATTAACCCAAACACACACTGACGTTTTTTCAAAAATAATTAACATCAATTTAAGAATACTCAAAACGTATTTTTCAGTCAAAATCACGAGTTAAATTTTTTTCTAGGTTACGGACTTTTCCTATAGACTTTGTCTAAGATAATACAAATCACTGCAAGTTTGATTTTGATTTACCCCGAATTATGTATAAGTAATAGGGCTTGTAAAAAAGGTTTTCAAATAAATGGTGTATCAGCCTCATGGGCTATTCACACTAGCTTGTAAAATTAGAGATAGAAAATATATTTCTGATTTCATTGCGGTTGGCGGCATTAATGTATAAACCACGAAAATAAAATTTGATATTATTTGCTCTTAGTATTTACTACGCAATTTAAAAAGTTTTTATTTCACCTTAAAACCAGTACAGTTGACTCGCGAAGTGTAAAAGCGAAATGTATGCAATAAAAAGTGTTTAAGATGAACCTACTACACCCTAAAAACTTTTCCAAACATTACGATTTATGCAAATGGGGTGGTTAGAGACGCCTTTTTCTGAACGAAAAGTAAATACATGAAGCAAAGCAGTTATTTAAGAAGTTGCAAAAGATAAATGTAAATTATGTATTCTACTAAAATATATATTTTACATGTAGATAAGGTTGTCGTCTGTCAACAAAACTGAAACAACCGTAAATCACGGGCGATCACTTGAGAAGGAAGCAGCGTATTCTTTTATTATTACTAATATCATCAAACGTTATACGAGTATTATAAGCCCTCAGGAAACAATAATTGGAAATAAAACGAAAGTCATTATTTAAAAAATTGGTTGTGGCCAACACAGAACTTTCCTTTACGTTTTTTTGCTTTCTCGGTTCATCTCTCGTTCATTCCATTTATATTCGTCATTCATTCTTATTTTTTTCAGCTTTCTCGGTTTATTTCTCTTTATATTTGTCATTCGTACGTCTTATTTTCTTACTCTCCCTGTTCATCTCTCATTTGTTTTGTATACTGGCACTTTTCAATTCTTGGCCATGCAAGTTTTGCTGAATTTTTTTCTATTTGTTTTGAGATTTCTTTTTACTCATCCTAAAATAAATGATATTTTAAGGACCGATTCATAAACATGTATTTTCGAGATATAACGAAATTTCTCGAGCCTTGATTTACGGTCCATTATTCAAATATAGAATCACAAAATTTCAAATTTGTCCAGGATTTACACAAAGAATCAATAAAAATATCAAAAAATACAGGACTTAAAATAATTTATATATGATTGACAGTAACAGAAATAAAAATATCTGGAGTGGTCTGCACTCGACTTTCCTTTACGTAATTTGACGGGGGCAGATGATTTATTAAGATACATACGAATCCATGGCAACATAAACAAGATATTTAAGATTTTTCGTAGCAGTTTTCTCGTAACTGGTACATTTTTAGAAGAAACTTTTCAAACAAAAGTTGGGCAAAATATTAATATCCTTCATTATGAACTTAACTATTTTTGCCATAAGTACAGCCGTTTTAGTGATATTGAAGGTAGAACAAAAAATGCATAGAGTGTACATGCACTTCCGGTTTGAATATTCTTTTCAATAATAAGTGGTACACATCTAGGGTATATAATAGTCTTAAGTTTCATAATTTTATGTACGATAATTTTGACTTTAAAGCATTCACAGACACGCACACACAGTCTGACAGGCAGGCACACATACTGACAAGTAGACACACAGACGTCATTCCGTTAATAGTCACATTCGATTCAGGGAAAGTCAAAACGTGTATATCCATTTAAATCTCGAATTCGAAATTTTACATGATTACAATACTTACTTATTACTTCGTTTAACAAAGTAAAAATTAAAAACTTGTTCTTATGCATTATTTTACTTAGTTACACTATCTTATGAGACTGCCATGATAGAACTACCTTAAGAAGTGGGATATAATAGTCTCATGAAACATTGATATTACCTTGTATTCACCTTCCCATTATTTCATTTTGCAAATTTGATATTCTGCTCTTAGTTCTGTAGACGAGATATAATTTCTGATTTCCCTTGTCAATGCTTCCGCTTTTTCATTACCGCCAACATGAGCTTTAACCCAGATTAATTGTATATAAGTTTATCGTAAAGAACTTTAATATTTCATATCATAAATGAGGAATGAATGTAAACTTTTATATACTGGATGTGTAAGCAGTATGCGACTTCATTAAAATAGATGCGACACTTTAGTCCTCTACAAATTTATTATACGGTGAGCCGAATACTTTGGTGCCTGTATTTATGTTGGTTTTATATATTAAACGCATTTCATGTACTAAATTTATTTGTATTTCTTCTCGATATAAATGATATAAACCCTTATGGTTATTACCCTTTGAAATAGAAAGTTCCTGTTAAATATAATTTATGTTGATCGGGATGATAAATGCATAATAAAAGGCATTGGTACAGGCATTAATGCCCTTAGCTCGCCGTATAACCGTATAATTGTAAATGCGAAATGAGTACTACACTATATTTTAGGTTAAAAATAAATATTTTTAATTATTATGGTCTTTGGGTTCATTAACAAAAAATGTTATGGATTTAAAAAGTTATATAGTTTTCTGTAAATTTTTATGATATACTCAAAAAGAAAATTATAGCATATTTAAACATTTATAATAAAACTTTTTACTTTCTTTTACGAAGTAATAAGTGAGAGAGAAGTCGAGATTTCAACGGAGATACACGTTTTGTTCTTTCTTGAATCGAATATGACTATTTTCGAAAAGACGTCTGTGTGTGTGTGTGTGAACCCTCTATAGTCAAAACAGTCGAACATAGAATTATGAAACTTCGAACGTAAGACTTGTGTATGCTTCTATTTTTGAAAATAATATTCAAACCGGCAGTGTATGTTTACTAGTGATGCAACGTTTCGTTACCTTTGAGTACTTGTAACTACTCGTTACTTTTAGGTAGAGTACTCGTTATTTTGTATTCGTTACAAGTATTCATTAACTTGGGTGGCACTTAATGAGTACTCGGACTATTCGGATACTAATGCGAATCGCGTATAGTTAACGGAACCGAGTAACGATTAGTTTCATCTTTCGTCGACTTTTACTTATGTCGGTATATCTGCTGTTGATATGTCGTATTCAAAGTGATTTTGGTGTTATTTTTATAAAAAAATGGGTTGTGGCCAACGCGGGACTTTCTTTTTCGTAGTTTTCATTATATATATAAACACTTTTCTATTAATCATTTACCAGTGGGTTGCTGAATAAGGCGTCATATTAGTTAGAGTCTGTGAATTTTAATACATATTAGCATTTGCAGTTAGGTATACGAGCTCTAGCGGCGAAATTCTAAACATCTTTAAGATAACTAGTATTTAGTATGCATTAAATGAAGAAGTATATTTCCATAAAATAATAATCTACTTCTTAGGGATCCGACCCTGGATTTAAAGCAACCTGCCAAATACTGTGTAATTTACGATCTGCGCGGTAATGTGTTTCTTTGTATAGTTTGCCCCATACATCTTTTACCCATTTATATACAAAAAATTATAGGGATTTACGAGTTAATTTGAATACAGTAGAAGCTTAATCTGGCTCTGAGACATCTTTTCTTAATTCACGGGCAATAGAGACAAAATTATAAGACTGGCTTCTCTGAACATTTGTTTCAAGAATAATGCTTACGGTTTTACCTTCTTAGAAGTCCTCTTTATGCAATTAATAAAATTAATATAGCTAACTATGTGTTTTGTTTTGATATCCCAAATAATTATAATACTTGTGATAATTTAATATTGTACAGTCTATATTGTACTAAACATTAAAATGGATATTTGTGTAACCTGTCAGGAAGTGTCACATTCCACTTGTTACACAAAATCAAGCATTTCCTGACTGGTTCCACAAATAGCTACTTGCGGCACGAGTGAAACAATTGATTATGTTACACTGGTAATTGTAGAATTAATGTAAAACACAATAAAACACATATTAACTGAAAACTAAGTATATGAAAGTAGATATATAGATATATATATATATATATATATATATATATATATATATATATTGCTAAGCAATTTAATAATAATAATAATAATAGAAGCAGTTTTACGGATATGGAAGGAAATGTTTCATTTTGTGTAGCGAGTCGGATGTTACACCCGATTATATTTTTTTCACAACAGGCTGGAGTGGCCTTTACTTACTTACTATATATTTCAAATTCATCTTAAGATAGCTATGAAACAAAATCAATATGTATTGTAATTTGGGAAATAAACATGTTACTATATTAAAAGGTGTTATTTTCGTAAACAGATTTTTTTCAAAATAATTTTTCAATCAAAAGGTTCTAGAAATTTCAATATCTATAACTTGTACAAGAATCACTTTTTCTCTCACTCGAGTTGTTTACGAGATATACACAAAATTTGGTACGCGTGAAACCTAGAAAGAGATAAAGAAAAACTATAAATAACAAAACAAGCTTCGGTACGTACAACGCATCGATGCGTCCAGCTCGCCTTATAGGTAAGATATGCGTAGCTAGCAGTGGTTTTTAATTATTATGGCCATTTGGTAAACAATTTCTAAAAATGTTATAGATATAAAAAATCTTATAATTTCTTGTAGATTATATTGATAAACAAAATTTTAGTGCATATTTTAAAATTCAAAATTATAATATTTAATAAATTTTTTCGGGCTTTGGGTTAACAATAAGAAAAAAAATTGTAGATATTAAATATCTTAGAATATTTAGAAAAATTTTTCAGTGTTTTAATTATTTTTATAAGGGCAGTATTATGGGGGACTCCAAATATTGGAGCCCTATAACTCGGGAAGTATACAGGCGATTGGATATAAACTGCGAGCGGATTCAAATGGGATGCCAAATAATATATGTAGCAAATTTGGTGTGAATCGCTTCGGTACCTTCAGAGGAGTAGAGGGCACAAATTTGGTCTTACGAGCGAGCGACGACTAACATCCAAGTTATATATATTTTTGGATTCTGAGCGAAGAGACAAACACCTTTTGTTAATGAAAGTTTTGGACTCGAGAATGCTACAGACACACAAACGAATGCTTTAGCTTCTTCGGTACTTCGTACGGCGAGCTAACAAGTTGCAAGGCTAAACCTTCACTTCTGGGTATCATAATTTGTTCTGCCAGAGTTCTGGCTCTAGAGCGTTCACACATACACTCACACACAGACACCAACTCGAAGATAGTCAGATTTGAATCAGGAGTTCTCAAAATGTGTATTTCGGTAAAAAATCTCGTGTTAGAAAATTTTAATAATTCATAATTTTTCCTTCAATAATTTTTCATTGAGATCATGTTGTTATATTTGAAGGAAACGTATAATTACAGTTCATCTGTTTGGATCTGGGCGTCGAAAGGAAAACGCCTATTAACTATATGTTATAGAGTTTCACCTTCACAGGATTAAATCAAAAACAAACAATCAGAGCACACATTATAATAACTGTAGTAAAAAAGAGATCCTGTTAACAGAGCAGAATCCAAAGTTAGTAATACACATAAAAAGTAGGTAGCAACTTTGGTTGTAGGTAGCAGCGGTCGTTCCAAAACTTTGCCAACTACAATGGGTTTATGCGAGGGTGTATATTATCCCTTCTTCAGCGACTATTACACACCGGTACAGCGGTAATGTTACCGGACTTTCATTATAAAATGTATATATTGCGATAGTGTTTAATATTAGGCCCATTTACAAATGAACAAAATATGAAATTTGCAATATGATGTAGGCCTCTTCGTACTACGCATTTGTTCAGTATATAATATATTTATTATAATTTGCACACTCAAATAAATTAGAATGACGATAACCCACTGTTAATTGATTAATATAGAGGGCTATATTTATAATTACTTTGTGCTATTAGTGCAAATTAGAAATTTGATAAATTGCAAGTAAATTACCACACATAACATACGAAGTTTTGTAAATTGCAATAATACTATATTTATACAATTTTTAAAGAAATATTGCCATTTTAAAATGGCACTGATTTACAATAAAAAATATTATTTTTAAATATATGTATTTATTATATAACTATAGTGCATTTTTAATATCTTGTAGGAAGTCTAAAGGGAAATTCTCGAACTTGTAACGAAAATAAACGTTATTGCCATCCTTGAATCCGAATGATATCTGTGTGAATGCACTAGACTCAAAACTGTTAAAGGCATAAAATGTGGTCTAAATGTGCACCTTATTTTTTAAAAATAATATCTTAACCGTAAGTAACAGATACCTTTTACTACAACTACAATATCTAATTCAAATTAAATTTAAAAGGTACTAAAATTTCTAGCAACTTAAAAACAGCGAATGTTGTAAATAGAGAATGCCCAAAAGAGCGAATTGCCATAAACGGAGAAATCTCAAAGAATGAATAAATATTGCGCACTATTAATATACGTTAATCTAGATTAGGTTAGGATCCGATAAAACAAACAGTTAGGTTTTTTTAATATTTTTATTAATTTCCGCTTATCTCCGTCAAATTTGGGTCCGGTAAAAAACAAGCTGGATTAATCTTCACTCGACTTTTTTATACTGTCACTAACTATGTATAATATTGCTTTTTCTTTTTAATTGAATCTACGATTACTTTGAAACAATGCAAATATGTATTAAGGGAATCGTAAATGTAACAAATCTTTTAAAAGTGTTATTTCAGTATATGAAAGGTTTCTCGAAAAAAAAATTCAAACAAACGTGGCTAGATAACTTTTATTATTTTCAGTTATTTTTTGACTCATGTCATTTTCGAGTTTTTGAAAGAAAGAGCAGGAGTTAACTGCTATTTCTGGTTAATTTATTGTTTACAAGTTTAGAAATTTATAATTTTATAGACACACAAACAGACGTCATTTCGAAATATTCAGAAACGATTCAAGGAAGATTGAAACGTGTATTTCCGTTAATATGTCGAACCCGAAACATTATCTACAATAAATATACATTCGAACAAGACAGTAAAATGACATGTGTTTGAAGTTTATTACTACATTGTGATTATCATAAAATAATCTGATGATTTATCTGTTTTAGCTCATCTCTCTTTTGTGTATTGTCTTTATTATTCTGTAACTCTTTCGAGTCTGCTCTCTTTAGGCAATTCGTTCTTTTGGGTGTTTTCTATTTACAACATTCGTTGTTTTGGTCTTTCTCTATTTTCCTCCTTCACTCTTTTGGTCGTTCTCCGTTTACGTAATTCGTTGTTTTGCTCAGTCTCAGTCTCTTTCAAGAAATTTGCTCTTATACAGGAGGTTCCCATTTCGAGTAAACAAAGTAATTTCCGAAGTTACAATAGGCCAATAGGGTCACGTACCGACCTGAATGTTAATATATTTTCGTGTAATATACCTTTTTATAATATCATTCTTGGTCACATTGTTCGGGAACGAATATGTTCACTAGGGAGTGAAAAAAGAAACGTACGCAGCGGAAAGGTTAATAGAGCGTGTAGCGGATAGGTCCAACAGGACCTGCATTGCTCGTGAATTCACATTTGACTGGTGTGGTCTCATCCTCCTCGCCCTCCTCACCCTAAGGCCGTATAGGAAATAATGTTTCAAGATACGATGCTTCATAGGGTCTTATGCATTATCCTGGGGCGACTTTTATTCAAACATTTTCCATAGTAAATCGCTAAAATTGAGAAGATATATGAATGATAACTGCTCAGATTTGGTTTTACCTAAAAATAAAATATTTAAATCGCTGTACGGGGTCTAGGCGAGTGGTACACAATTTGCAAGTAATATATTTATATACGGAACATGTATTAAGCTCCATTTACAGCGAGCCAATTAATAATTAACATTAGAAATTCAACGAAATATCCAGTTTGTTTTATGATATGTAATGTTAGCGTTCACAGCAACAAAGTTTGTAATTCATACGTTAACTTTGTTGTTGTGAATGCTTTGTTTGTCATAAACAAAATTAAATTATTATTTGCAATTATTCCCTTAATTGCTAATTGGTTTGCTGTGAATACAGCTAAGCTCAAACAATGCAAAACATATGGCAAAATCATATATATTAAAATGAATTGTTGTTTCTTCAATATCTTCATAATCTATCCTTTTCCTTTATTATAAGTGGAAGAGAGACATATCATGAAAAACGAACTAAGCAACTTCACTTATTTATTTCTCTCAATTTAATTATGATTTCGTAGTAATTAAGGTTTATTCACAGGCAGCCAATTAGTTATTAAAATTAGAAATTAATTATTATAATTCAAGTTGTTTTGTGAAAATGCAGGCGTTCACAACAACATAATTTATAATTATTGTGTTAATTTTGTTGCTATGAATGCATTGCTTGTCATAAAACAAATAGGATTATTATAAGTAATTTCTAGACTTAAATATGGAGTGTCTATTAAAATGTACAGGTCGATTATTTTTGTGGTGGCAATACTATTCTTTTTACAATACGTATAAGAAAATAAAAATTATAGTTGGTATGCAAAATGTATAAATTAAATATTGATAAACCCTATATTTGCGTATGAACATTGGATAAATATACATAACCCCGTTATTAATAATTCGGAATCGACAATTTCAAGTTTTTATAATTTGTAATTATTTAGTAATGAGGTGGTCGTATAATTTAGATTTTTTTTAAATAACAGTTAATTCATTTTATTGTGATTTTACTGTAATAGTAAATAAATAACATGTTATATTTAATCAGTTCTATATAAAAAAGAAAATGAAAATTTGTACTTCTGTTTTAGTGTTTGATAAAGGATTGATAGCCTATAATAAGTTACCATGTGCTGTATTGAATTCAATAACTATTATGGACTTTATAAGAAAGATAAAATTATTTATGTTTAATAAAGTATAATTATTGATGTAATTATAAATAATGTTCTTGTAATAGCATTTTTTTTTTTTTTGCTAAATAAAAGTCTATTCAATTCTAATAAATAGTAAGGTATATTAAAATTAACATGATTACAAATATGTGAATTAAGTTACTTTTTTTTTCAATTTACAAATTGTTTACAAACTTGGTACGTATTAGTAACTTATTTCACATAATTGTAATTATCTTAATTTTTATTGTATACCATTCTTTGTAGTCACCTCTGGTATCCTTCGTAAATTCGTCCCCTTTTTCACAAGACTTTTATTATAACCTAATTTTAAAGAGGTTATCTAATTATAACTACAAATTTTGTGTAACGAGGCATTTCGTAACTGGTTACATAAATACATAGCTGTTGTTGAGGAAAACAGGGGATTGGTTTGTAATCACATAATATTTTTATTGAACTTGATTATTACACAACACAACTAAATTTGTACCCTCGTTTTTGTACAACTATTACGAGCACGATATTTTACTACTCACTCTTTTGTTATTTTTGTTTGTTTTTGCGCGCCAAATTTGCCTTCCTTTCTGTTGGTATTTTTAAAGCACTAATATTGTGCGGGAAATTTCGAATATATTCTGAACATGCCCCCGGCCTTGAAGGTTTCCTTCAATAATACAAATAATATACAAACGGTATAACTAAATCTAATAAATTATACATCACAATTGTATTCATTATGGAACATCTAATTTTTGTTATCTAAGTTAGATTACGAGTTTTACTTAAAAATAAATACATAAATAATCGTCTTATTTTTAAAACACAAATCACTTCACACAACTGACCATGAATCTTTCACTTTCACATTCGTTCATTCGTCTGTCGTTGGCAGTGGACACAGTTTTGCCACTGCTCGTCGGAGTAAACCCTTTGTTGTTCTCACGGTAACAACTCTGGTAATCCCATCGGGTCCAGGGTGGAGGTCCTCTACGCGACCCATCATCCAAATTAAGGGAGGAAGATGTTCTTCCTTGATTAGAACTATTGATCCGACCTGTATGTCTTTGCTAGTTTGCTTCCAGCGTTGGCGTTGCTGCAGTTCGGATATGTATTCTTTGGTCCAACGAGACCAAAACTGTTGGTTCATCTGTTGTAATCGTTGATACATTGACAATCGATTCTCCTTTAGATGTTGCAGATTCGGATATGCAAGTGACGTCAGTGGTCGTCCCACCAGAAAGTGTGCAGGAGTTAAGGGAAGCGGGTCGTCGGGATCAGACGATAGTGGAGAGATTGGACGCGAGTTTAATACTGCTTCGACTTGATTTAACAATGTCAAAAACTCTTCGTACGTTAAAGATGCGTTCCCAGCCACCCTTTTCAAGTGAAATTTCGCGGATTTTATGCCAGGTTCCCATAATCCTCCCATATGAGGAGAGTGGGCAGGAATAAAGTTCCATTTGACGCCCTCATTGTTTAGCTGTGTTTCTAACTCAGCCCTGTTATCTATTATGAAACTGCCCAAGTCATGAAGCTCGTTATTGGCTTCTACAAAATTTGTCCCGTTGTCTGAGTTCAACTCTACCGGTTTTCCGCGGCGAGCTACAAACCGTCTAAACGCGGCTATGAACGCGTCCTTTGTCAAATCTATTGCTAATTCTATGTGTATAGCCTTTGTAGTGAAACATACAAACAAGCAAATATATGATTTCTGCAGTTTGCAACCGCGACCTTTTTTTTCTTTTAGGAGAAAGGGTCCGCCGTAATCGACACCACGAAAGGAAAATGGATACGATTGCCGAGTTCTGTTTCTGGGGAGGTTTCCCATAATGGGATGTAGTGTTCGTGGTTTTACCTTAAAACATCTAATGCATTCTCTGACTGTTTTCTTTGCAATATTTCTACCTGATAGTGGCCAAAAGTTTTCACGTATCTCGTACAACAATTGTTGTGGCCCAGCGTGAAGAAGTTTTAGGTGTTCAGCCTTAAATAACAATTTGGTAACGTGGTGATGTGACGGAATAATAATAGGATGTTTTTTACTGTACTCGAAAAGAGACGCCTGAATTCTACCACCGACTCGTATAATATTATCGTTGTCTAAAAACGGGGTTAGGCTCAATAGTTTACTATTTCGTGGTATTTGTGATTTATTCTGTAAGCTTTGGTATTTCGTAGGAAATGCTTCTTGTTGAATTATCCTTATCATACAAGTGAACGCCGCGCTCAATTCTGTAACTGTTAATGCACCGTACTGACAGTTATTTCCCTTTTTCTTCGTTACACAATTACCCTTAAAGCGCATGCAATAGGCTATGACCCGTTTTAGTTTGTTAAGGGAAGAAAACCGAGTTAGCAACTCATGAGTGGTTACGTTTAAATTTATTTGAATATTAGGTATTGTTTTGAGTTCTGACACATGAGACTCGGTGTCTGCTGTTTTACGTGGCCACTGGCTACGCTCTTCTGCTAACCAGCTAGGTCCGTCCCACCACAGGCTACAAGTTTTTACTAAATTGGGACTGACCCCGCGTGAGACTAAGTCCGCCGGATTACTTTTGGTGGGTACATGTCGCCACACAAGTTCTGCTGTTAGAGACTGGATTTCTGCAACTCTATTGCAAACGAAGTTTTTGAGTAAATTTGGTGATGTACAAATCCACGCGAGAACGATCGTGGAATCGCTCCACATCGTGCAATCTTTATAGTGTGTGTTGGTGGATTTTAATACTTTGTTGATAAGTCGAGATGCTATTACAGCCGCACAAAGTTCTAGTCGTGGCATGCTCAGAGGTTTTAAGGGGGCTACCTTTGATTTGGCGCATAAGAGTTTAACAGTGGTTATGTTACTCTGTAACTCTACGGTTCTTACGTAAAAGCACGCTCCGTATGCTTCGTTTGAAGCGTCGCAGAATGTATGAAGTTCTGTTATATTGTTGGTTTTCAATGAAACATGTCTGGGTATTTCTAATTGATTTAGTTCAACTAATTGTGCTCTAAAATTTAGCCATTGGTTACATAAGACTTGTGGAATCGGTTCATCCCAGGACAGTTTTTTCAGCCACAATTTCTGAAGCATTACTTTTGCTGTTATCGTACAGACAGCTAACAGCCCAAGTGGATCAAAAATCTGAGAACTACTAGATAAAATAGTTCTTTTTGTTACTTTCGTTCGTTCGAAATCGACACTTATCTTGAAAGTTAAGGTGTCTGTTTCGCATGACCAAAACACACCTAACGTTTTTGAGTTTTCATTTTGTCCTAGTTTGAAAGAATCTTTAGTCGAGTCTAAATTGAGATTTCGTAAAATATCTGGGTGATTAGTTTTCCACTTTCGCAGTTCAAAACAGCCCGATTTTAAACAGTCCGAGACTAACTTACAATTTTCTGCTAGATTTGTGGAGTTGTTGTCTCCCGTTAACAAGTCATCTACGTAAAAGTCATTTGCAATGATTCTAGACGTTTCGCTATGAAAACTAGCACATTCTACGGACAATTGATAGAGAGAACGAATTGCCAAAAATGGTGCAGAGGCTGTACCATAAGTAACAGTATTGAGGGTGTATTCAGTGACAGGTTCCTCTGGGTTTTTCCGCCATAGGATTTGCTGAAATGATCTCTGAGAGGGATTAACTAATATCTGTCTATACATTTTCGCTATGTCTGCACATGCAACATACGCATATTCGCGAAATCTAACTAATATTTGGAAAATATCATTTTGAAGGGTTGGTCCTACCAATTGCAGATCGTTGAATGAGATCCCAGTGGTGGTAGGCGCAGAGGCATTAAATACTACCCTAAGTTTTGTGGTTGTGCTATCTTCTTTTACTACTCCATGATGAGGCATGAAGTAGGAAAAGTTCGTATTAGTATTTAAACTTTTTTGCATGTGACCTTCCTTGATATAATCTGCTATAAATTCGATGTATTGGGACTTCAGGCTCGCGTTTGCTAACAATCGCCGTTCTAATGAGTAAAACTGGTTTAGCGCTCTTTGTTTTGAATCTCCTAATGTAGAAGGGCAACCTTTCAATGGAATGTCAACTATGAATCTCCCTGTGCTGTCGCGTTTGACATTTTTTACAAAATGTGCTCACATGCAAGCTCGTCCTTTGAACGTACAGGCTCTGTGGATACTTCTTCAATAGTCCAAAATTTACTTAGTTGGTCTTGCTCGTCTATTGACCAAGGTTTGTTGATAAAATCTGTTTTGTTCACATTACAAAAGATACTGGTGCTCGTTTGAGGAATAGGTCCAGTTAATATCCAACCTAATTTTGTCTCTTGCAACATTGGTTTAGTGTTGCCTAATTTTATTCGCCCATTTTCAAGAACTTGCCAGAAAATGTGAGCTCCTAGCAACATGTCAATTCTTTGAGGAACGTTGAATGTGGGGTCTGCCAACTTAATGTGGCTTGGTAAGTTTAATTCCTGTATGTTAATCATGTGATTGGGCAAATCATCACAAATACTTGGGAGGACATAACAAGAGATTTTTTGACAAAAGTTTCTATTGCGCGATTTTATAGTCAGCGTGCACTGGGAGTCTATCGAAGATTTGACCGATGCAATACCCGTTATAGAGATAGTTGTGAGTTGTGTCACGACACCTAATTTTTTGCAAAAACTACTTCTGATCAAATTCGATTGTGATCCGGAGTCGAGCAGTGCTCGACATTCGTGTGATTTTCCGTTTGAACCAATAACATCTACTAATATAGTTGCAAGTAATACTTGCGTTGAAGCCGTGTTCAACATTAACTGCGGACTATTTGACTTTACGGGTTTGTCCGCTTTGTGGTTTTGTTCGAGATTTTGTGTAACGTTTTCTTTTTCTGCTTTTGACCTTTGTGATGTGTTATCTCTATCAAAATGTAACAATGTGTGATGTTTAAGTCCACACTTCCTACATAGGCTCGACTTGCATTCGCGAATGAAGTGTCCGGTTCTCAGACATTTCATACATAACTGCTTGATTTTAGCTTGTTCTGAACGTTGGTTTACAGCTAAATTGAGATATTCTGGACAGTGTGAAATCGCGTGAGACCCTTTGCAAAAGGTACAATTTGTGCTGAAACCTGACACAAATGTCTTTATGCTTGGACGATTGGGTTGATTGAATCGTGAGCTAGTTTTGTCGTAAATATTAGCTGTCTTTATTGACTCTGGTTTGGTACTTTCAAGACTCTCTAACATATCAGCTTTCCCGTTTAAAAATACACAGCATGCCTCTAATGTGGGCTCATCAATGTTTTTTATTTGAGTTTCCCATTCCCGCTTGGTAATTGGGTCTAGTTTACTAACGATTAGGTGTATAATAATGGTATCCCAATGTATGACTGGTTGTTCTAACATTTCTAGGGCACGTGTGTGCTGAGAAGTTTCATTTACAAGTTGTCTGATGCCCTTGGAGGACTCTTTTTCTAGCTTCGGCAAGTTAAATAAGGATTTAATGTGATTATTTACTAACATACGCTTGTTGTCATACCTCTCACGTAAAAGCTTCCACGCAAGATCATAATTACTCGCAGATATCTCTAAATAACTCACTACACTCGTCGCTTCATCCTGCAAAGATGACCTCAGATATTGAAATTTTAAAATTTTATCTATTGACTGTCTATTATGGATAACTGATATGAATGTGTCCCGATATTCTAGCCATTTATTATAGTTTCCATTGAACTTGGGCAAGTCCATCGTAGGTAACCTTACATTTCGATATTGACTTGACTCTATAGGGTGCGTATGTGACGCGGGTATGATCTCACTGCTACTAACGTTGTGATTTTTTGTCGCTTCATCTAACAAAGTTTTTGCTTTCGATAGAATTGTATAAAACTGGGCTTCTATCATCTGCCGCCTTTCTAATTCACTATCTAAGTTTTCAGTTAAGGACTCGATTTCCTCTTGCAATGTATCAAATTTGTCTAACAGTTCTTTGGTTTTATCGTATCTAAGCTCCAATTCAGTGAGAGTATATTTATCTAAAGTATTGTTGGCATTGAACGCATCCGTAACGTTCAATACATATGCGCGAAATACTTCTAACTTTGCGTTAACAGATTTACAACTAATGTACAGCTCTGATAACCGTGAAGTTTCTGATTTCTTTCGCCCCATTTTTTTATGAATGAATGCGAATTACAATTTTAAGCAGCGTAAAATCGATTCAGGAAGGAGAGAGATTGAATATGGGCTAAAAGTACTCACTTTTCTGCTGGGGTACACTTACTGCGATGCAAAATAACGTGTTGCGTATGATGAACGACGTTTTCTTGGCTGTGTTGATGACGTGCTCTCCACTGTCTCGATGGTCCGGCTTCGTTACTGTGCTGCGCACTGCAGGTGATGGTTCATGATGAACGCGTAGTGAACGTGTGCCGTTTCTTCTTCGTCTTGATGACGTACCAATGCTGCGACCTGCTTATTTTTCACTTTTGTTTCGATAGCTTTGAGGATTAAATTATAAACTATCCGGTTCGAAGGACCAAATGTTGAGGAAAACAGGGGATTGGTTTGTAATCACATAATATTTTTATTGAACTTGATTATTACACAACACAACTAAATTTGTACCCTCGTTTTTGTACAATTATTACGAGCACGTTATTTTACTACTCACTCTTTTGTTATTTTTGTTTGTTTTTGCGCGCCAACTTTGCCTTCCTTTCTGTTGGTATTTTTAAAGCACTAATATTGTGCGGGAAATTTCGAATATATTCTGAACAGCTGTTCTTATCGAATACTCGAACAACACAAATATTTATTTATAAAAATCAGTTGCAACACAAGCAACAATAAACAGTTCATCAAAATATTAAAAAATAAATTGTCCTTATATTGAAGATTAAGCTATTATTACATTTAATTGTTGTATTTATTCTAATTCAAACAAAAGATATCAAGTTGATATAAACAAATCCCTATACAGTGTGTAAGTGTACTTGTGTTCGTGGCAAATACAAAATAAAAAGCTCAATTCAAAGCAGTCTCTAGAGTAAATAACGTGCCTCTTTTCAAAACTTAAATTGGCGCGGATAACAATGGCTTATGACTCAATAAAAAGTCCCATAGAAACTGTAGTTCGGAGCAAGGGTCACATTTGCTTCACAACAATGTCGGTATTGCATGTGATATTATTGTAGTTCTATAGGAATTTCAAAGGAATTACATACACAAAGTCCAATATTGTGTGTTTCCAAATTAAACTATTTTTAGTTCGTCTTACGGTAGTACTAGATTCCGAAAATGTTTCGTTTTCAATATTGATTATATCATTTTATCTCTTCAAAAATATGTGGTTATAATTAGGGTTTCATCCTTAAAAATATCATTGGTTAAACATGATTTCTAGATAAATAAATAATAATAAATCCACCAAGTAAAATATGGAACCTGTACGCTTATTAAATGATATAATGGTAATTGAAAATTGCAATAACGAAGATAAAATAGTTTATAAACAAAATATAAGCAGCTTTCTATTTCAAATTTAATGCTTGTGCTTGTACACTTACTATAAACAGAAATGTAGAATTAATAAAGTTAATAGATTGAAATGTTTGCATTGTAATATTTTTCTCATTAAAAAGTTATTCGAAAAGTTTTTTAAAATCGGTCTGCCTTGGTGTTTATATATAATGAAGTGTAAAGTAACTTTTCGTGTCGGAAGAGATTACTGTGAATTACTATAATAATTTATTCTATAGTACACTGAAATAAGTTTGTCTTAACAAAGATAAAAAGTAATTTTGTCGAACAGTGCACGTTTTGGAGAAGGGCTCTTTCCACTTCGTCCCTAATTTAATCTACTATACTCTAACTCTAGCGACCAGTTTCGTAGTAAAACCTAAAAGTGGCACTTAACCAAAAGTTACATTACTTTAAAGTGTTACTTTATGCGCATCATCACGGATATTTATGCAAACTTGTATTTCCTTCAAAAATATATATAATATACTTTTAGTAAGTAATTACGTGTTTGCCAAACATATGTTTAATATTCAACCTTCAGGAAATGGCAATGTATATTATATATAAATAAACATTACCTAATAAAGCGTCAATTATTACTGAAGCAATATTGCCAGTGAGAGTGACAACACTGGTAAAGATATTTCGTTTTAGCTATATTACAATTGATGTTAAGAAAATCCATCAGGTCCATTTAGTTCGAAGTAATGCCGCTCCACTCTCGGCTATTTTAGATGGTAGCGCTACCATCGACTTTGAATGTTCAAGCAACCAGTGATAGAAATCATGCGCACAGTATTAGAAATTAGCTATTTTTACGCTATAATCAAAGATATTCCATCGAATAATGACTGTTTATTGAATATAAAGGCATTACGGACACATAGTTACACTTTTGGTCAAAGTTATATTTCTTAATTACATAAAACTACTCAAAACCTATCATGATTAAACAAACCTCGATTACGAAAAAACCTACCTACTTTTTAAAGAAAAAAAATATCAGTAAATTTGTAATTGCATAAATAATGCTTGGTAAAAATGATATTTCTTTTGTATTTACAGTTTCGGAGATAAAAAATGAAAACTATAATAAATGACCTATTTTGGAGGGTTTTATTTTTTATCTCTGAAACTGTAAATACAAAAAGAATATCATTTTTACCAGGCATTATTTATGCAATTGCAAATTCACTGATATATTTATTTTTGAGCTTGATGTTTGACCTTAATGCTTATAAGTTTGTTTTTAGCTCGCCGTACGAAGTACCATATAAGCTAGAGCAGAGTGTGTGTGTAGCATCCTCGAATAAAAATAAAAAATCCTTAACAAAGAGTGTTTGTCTCGTCGCCCTGAATCCAAATATATATATATATATATATATATATATATATATATATATATATATATATAACTTATATACTTGGATGTTAGTCGTCGCTCGTAAGACCAAATTTGTGACCTTTACTTCTCTGAAGGTACCGGAGCGATATACACCAAATTAGGTACACATATTATTTGGCATCCCATTTGTAACCGCTCGTAGTTTACATCCAATCGTCTTAATACTTCCCGCGTTATAGGGCCCCAAAATTTGGAGCCATCTTTAATACTGCCCTTATAAAAATAATTAGAGCACTCAAAAATTCTACTAAAAATTCTAAGTTATTTTATGTCTACAAGATTATTTCATATTGTTAACCCAAAGGGTTATTATTAAATTATATTAAAACAAATTTTGTCCCACTAAAGCACTGTATAAGTGTATATTGTATTTATCACTTCTGTTTATGTATATTCTTTCCATTTTTGATACAATTTGTATGATTTTCTTTTTGTTTATGATAACAATTTCAAAATTTGATATGAAGTTGGAAATACCCCCTAGCGACCAATTCCGAAAACATTTTACATGACTTTTTTATAGGTCAAATTTTCCTAGCTGATTTAACCGAAATGATATTATTTTTTGTTTTCCTTAAGACATTCACATAAATAAAGTAATCAAATTAGCTTGACAGTGTTTTAAATATTATCGGAAGCCCATAATTAATATGTAGGTAAAATAGAAATTACTTTTTCTTTATCTCGTGTCATTTTCGAAGTGTGCAATAAATGACACGAGTAAACAAGCACTTTGGGTTGAAATATCCTTTTCAAAAACAGGAGGTTTCTATTCCCGGGATATCAAATATTAAATTTAAATAATATTTGTATGATCAATAGTATCGGTTGTAGAGCGTTCACACACAGACACATAGACGCAACGGAGATAACAGTAAAATTGAATTCAAGGACCCTCAAATCGGATATTTGCTTTATAATTTCAATGTCGATTATTTTTTGGAGATGACAAAGTAAAAATATACATAATAGCTTCATTTCCTATTGAAGTATGGAAGGCTAAGAACTGAAATACAGCGGGATTTGTTCTGTCATTCTAGAAAATAACGGATTAAGTGATGAACGTTGTCACGAGGTGTTATCTATAATCTAGTCCTGAACACTGTGAATTAGCGCACTGAACACAGCAAATAAAGTACAGAATTAACTATAATTCGCCTTGTGCATGAGGTCACAGCTATGATCAAATATGATACCATTAGTTCATATTAAAAGCTTAAGGTGCCATACTTGTTTGCAGTTGATAAACTATACAACACAAAATATACAACGCGAATTTTGTATGCTCGGAGACAACATTAATCATAGGTACAAGATACGTCGGATATGGTAAAATACTACAATCTCTGGAATTTCCACTGAAGAAATAGTGATAGTTAAAATTATTAAATAGAGAAAAGGTAGTTCCAGGGGCCAATTCCTTCAGCTCGCCGTTCTATTTGGTGGAACCCAACATTGTATTTTCAATATCTCGGAAATTGTATGAGTTAGAGAAAAAGTAATTTCTATAATAGTTGTAGTTATGGACATTGCTAGGAAAATTTGTTTAAAATGTTTTTTTTTTTTTCGAAAAATATACTGCAAATTACCTATTTATGTTTCCCTAATTACAAAAATATTGATTTGGTTTCTACCAATCGTAGTGTTAATTTATAAATAAAATATAGCTTTTCTATAAATCAAAATAGTGACAGGAACAGGAAAAGAAGGTTGAGTGAAGGCCTCTCTCAATTTTAAATTTCTTTTACGAAGTATCTAGTAAGTATCTATGGATCACCAAAAAATCGAACTCGAGATTTCAACGGATATACACGTTTTCACCTTCCCTAAATCGAATGTGACTATTTTCCGAATTATGTCTGTGTGTGTGGAAACGCTCTAGAGCCGAAACTGTCGAACGTAAAATTGTGAAACTTCAAACTTAAGACGTGTACATAGTCTAGATGTGCATCTCCTATTTTTTAAAAGAATATTCAAACAGAAAGTTCATCTTTATGCATTTTTTGTACAATCTCCAATATCACAAGAACGGCTTCACTTACGACAAAAATAGTTATGTACATAATGAAAGTTATTAATATTTCGCATAACTTTTGTTTGAAAAGTTTCTTTAGAAAATGTTCCAGTTACGGGAATACTGCTATGGAAAATCTTAAAATTTCAATTTATACTGTCATAGAAATGCATTTGTGAGAATTGTTTTTATAGTTATCGTATTAACTATACCTGAAAATTTTATGATCCGAGAATGTTACAGAATCACCAAAAAATTATTTAGTTCAACTGTACTTCGTACGGCGTGTTAAAAAGAGCGTTATAGATCACATTATAAACACATTCGATGAATGTTGCACGCTTGTATCCACAAAATGTATACGCCAAACTCACTGTGATTGATTATGGCAAATTTAATAAACCTATGTACACAGTGTATATCGCTGGTCCCTAAGAAGAAGCTCCTTACTCACGGCGCAAGTCAATATGAGCACGATTCAGAAAGCGTTTGGATAAGGTCCTAGTACTAATTATAAACACTAAGAACGTTACTCGGTGAAGCATATGAATGCAAGATAAGCAGTTAGATAAGACACCGCACATTTCACATATTTACATTTGATTTATCATTGATATAGACCTTTTCTTACATCTGAAATTATTGAAAAATTTAATACTTCAGGCCTTGCGATACTACCATATGTTTCACTTGAAATTGTACAATATACTTGCAGTTTTTTAGCGTTTCCAGTGATTAAATTCCAAATAATTTACGTTAAAAATATTAAAATAAAATTATGTACGTATTATTTGACTTAAAAAATTATTTTGAAAACAATTTAGATGCCTATTTATAAAATAAACCGGAAAGAAAACTGAAAAAAAAAAAAACGGTTCGAAACCAGGACTTAATGCGTCTAATGAAACATTGGACAACAATCTACTTATGTACATTGTTAAATTTTCAATATATCTAAATGTATCATTAAAAAATTAATGCTTGAACTAACAAAAATAAATAGGCATCTAAATTGTTTTCAAAATAATTTTTTAAGTCAAATAATACGTACATAATTTTATTTTAATATTTTTAACGTAAATTATTTGGAATTTAATCACTGGAAACGCTAAAAAACTGCCAATATATTGTACAATTTCAAGTGAAACATATGGTAGTATCGCAAGGCCTGAAGTATTAAATTTTTCAATAATTTCAGATGTAAGAAAAGGTCTATATCAATGATAAATCAAATGTAAATATGTGAAATGTGCGGTGTCTTATCTAACTGCTTATCTTGCATTCATATGCTTCACCGAGTAACGTTCTTAGTGTTTATAATTAGTACTAGGACCTTATCCAAACGCTTTCTGAATCGTGCTCTTATTGACTTGCGCCGTGAGTAAGGAGCTTCTTCTTAGGGACCAGCGATATAAGTTCAAAATACTTCCATCTTCTCCAGTGAATTGGGTTATCCCGCAGTTCACTATGTTCGGTAAAAGATGTTTGATATCACCAATGAATAAAATATTGGTACCTTCTCGGCAAACAGACATACATAACTATGTTATGTCGCTGATATAGTGTATTTAGACAGTACGGATCGATAAATATATAACATAGATGTAACATAGAATAACTTTGTTTACGAATAAAATTCTTTTTCGAGCATCATAAAATGTAACACACAGTTTTATAAATTATTAGAAACTTTAGATCCCATACATTTGGTAAAACAATTTTGTGTTTTAGGCAGAACTATTAATTATTTACATACATTCATACACATTACGCCTATCCAATAAATGAAGTGGCAGACAATCATTTTGTCCATCTAATTCCAATCATCAGATACAAACGTGAATCGATAGATACATTTACGTAAAACTATTATTGAAAATAAAATGCAATTTATAAATAATAAATAACACTTATAAACTACATATTATAAAAGTTAGTCTTCGTTTAATAAAGTTGTGTTGACATATCGGATTATTGTGAAAACGTTGTTTTCCTTTTGTAATTCCATGAGCAATATTTCGCGATGATATTCTACAATGTATTTTATTTTGAAGTTTTATATTTTTATCTTTAACAGTTTTAACTGTAAAAAGTTTACAGATCATTTTATAAATATGCAATATCAATGCAGAGAAGTGTGTATTTCTATTAAAGTCTCGTGTTTCATGTTTCCAATATTTCATTTTTGACTTCGTTTAAAAATTAAAAATAATAAAATGTTAAGTTTGGGTATTTCTTAAAATATTGGATTTATTTGAAACATATTCTTTTCTGAACATCTGCTAATTCTTATGGTGTCTGCTAATTGTATTTACAAACTAAATAAATGCATTAAAAAAACCACGATAAAATTGCGGGCGAATTGATAAATTGCATTATGATACGCGATGTCCAGCGTATCCTCAAGCGGTCAGTTGTGTCTGCCGGACACGTTTTCACACTCGACAACGTGTCTGACAAACTACTGGACGCTTGAGAGATAAAATCGATTATCTCGAAAATACGTAAGTCTGACGTTGCATTTTACTCCCCTAAGTCTTCTCATAGATATTAGGGTCTGACCTATTCTGGTGCTGTAATCAATGATTTGTGGGAGAAGCGATATAATATATTTTGTTTAACAAATTACTCTATGAGTATGAGATAATGTACATGTGAGCTATAGGAAGTGGTCGTGTCTGTAATATATCAATAAATTATGCCCTTTTCTCATCAAGACTTTAAGATAGGATGCTGAAGTGAGCCTTGAAGAGCTAGTGTATTTGCGCATGAACTGAGTTCAAGTTCGGCTATTTTAAAGGCAATGATCTTAAAATATGACCTTGAAAATATAATGGTCAGATTTGAAAATGATTTCTTTAATGCGTGTATCGATGTATTTAAAGGTAGCAAATGTATGACACAAATATATTTTTAGATCGCCATACGAAGTACCGAAGAAGCTAAAGCATTCGGTCGTGTGTCTGTAGCATTCTCGGATCTAAAAATGTCATTAACAAAAAGTGTTTGTCTCGTCTGCCTGAATCCAGAAAGAATTATAACTTATATACTTGGATATTAGTCGTCGCGCGCTCGTAAGACCAAATTTGTGACCTCTACTCCTCTGAAGGTACCAGAGCGATTCACACCAAATTTGGTACACATATTATTTGGCATCCCATTTGAATCCCCTTGCAGTTAAAATCGAATCGCCTATACACTTCCCGAGGTATAGGGCCCCAAAATTTAAAGCACCCCTTAATTCAGCCCTTACAAAAATAATTTAAACAACCAAGAATTTAACTAAAAATTCTAAGATATTTTATGTCTACAAATATTTCATATTGTTAACCCAAAGCTCGAAATAAATTATTAAATAATACAATTTTGAATTTTAAATTGTCTTTTTATAAATATAATCTACAAAAAAATTGTAAGACGTTTTATATCTATAACATTTTTCAAATTGTTAACCAAAAGGCCATAATAATTAAAAACCACTGCTCGCAACGCATATCTTACCTAATGACAAGCTCTACGCATTGGTGCGTATTAGGCGTACCAAATCTTGTTATTTGATAGCATATATACAAAATTAATTAATCGAAACATTGAATAATTTTTGACATCGCGAACTGTTGCGAACCCAAGAATGAATATGTAATTATAGATGGCAGCACAACCAATTTAAATATCTGTTGCGATCGTTAAACGAAATTCAAGATCAGAGAACTTAAAGTTACTCTCTCTTGGTGTGAGAAGGGCATTAACAAAAAGTTCTTGTTTTTAATTTCGCATTTAACTTCAAATATCATATATTATTTTTTTTTAAAACAAATTTCGATCTGCTTAAATATAATTTATAATTACCATCGTTATTTTTCTCAGTTTACGTAATATTTTAGTTTGGCTTCCATTGATTCGATATGCAATTTAAATTTAATATTGATTTGATATTTGTATAAATATAAAAACTAATCTTAAATAAAATAAATTCATTGTTGGCTTAGATACCTAAAACACATTAAACGTTTCTGATACTTTGACATTCATGCCAAAACATGAGATACAATTTGGGGTCTTTTTTCGATCGTAAAGGCCTTTCTAGACTGCAGGAGCTTAAGTGGAGTTTGACATTGCGATGCTAGATACGCTACTGTATCTCCTGTCTGTGCTTCTCTGTCTCTGTTTCTGCGGACCTCGTTGTTCTCATTTCAACCTTTACCATGCGCAGTTGTACTTTTGCATTTCCTGCGCACACGTTTTTGTTTTTGTAATCTAGGGAAACACATTTGTCCGGTACAGCGCGACGTACTAATATTATTATGAACATTACAAATTATGAGCTTTTAGTATTTTAATGAAGCATTAAAATGTATTTAATACCTATTAAGAGAAACTAATGTTAAATACGGAAGTTTAAGCTTTTATATAGAATAAAAGCAGGCGGGCTGCTGTAAAGGTGATGTTTCTGAGTTATTCGAAATGTCCCTGGGGTTGCGCGCTAAATACCTATTTGATTAATATACAAGCAAACTACGGAACACGTTGAATGAGAATGCATTTAATTAACTATTGGAGTACCACAATATGCATACACATTATGGATGAATTACCGTTTCAAGCCGCGTCAGTCACACAAATTTTATTTGATGTATAGGCCCGATTCGTGCCACTACCATTACCTTAGCCTGAAAACGTGAATTTCCGTTGAAATCTCGAGTTCGATTTTTTATTCCTATACTTGGTTATTACTTCGAAAAAGTAAGTAATACGCTATAATATACGGTATTGTGTTTATACAATCACAAAAAAAATTATTTATAAAATTGCCATTTTACATTTACGTTTTCCTAGTTACCGCACATATTGGCAATAATACCATAAATTTAAATCAAAATACAGCAATATTATATTATATAGTTAGTGGATGTATTAGAAAGTTGAGTGAAGGCCACTCCGGCAATTTTTTTATCAGTCAATTGCTTCTGATTGTTTGCATATTTTATGGCGAGCTAAAAAAGTAAACAATGTATAAATGGGCCATTGGAGAAGTGAATAAAAAAATCGCCACTGTCGGCAAACACTGACACTACCGTATATCTCCCCAGCTAGTTCCTACTTAATCAGTTGTTTAATGTTTCGGTTTGTGTTTGATTATAATATGGATGTGCAAACAGAAAGTGTATTGTACCGTAAATATATATATATATATATATATATATATATATATATATATATATATATATATATATATATATATATATATATAAATATATATATATATATATATATATATATATATATATATATATATATATATATATATATATATATATATGTGTATATATGGGGCATTCCATATCAAATGTTCACTTCAAAAATAAATTTGAAAATTAATGTCGAAAATTGATATTTAGGATGTGTGTAGGATCCCTGATTTTTTTCAGATATTTTGGACCAATATACGAGGAGTAATCTGTCAACATAAATCGGATTTTCCATTATTTCCCCGATTCTATCTGAGTGTTTTAGTGGATATCTGCGTAACCGGTGCATGTGGTCGCCGATAGATAAATTATTGCATATGGAGACTTGATTACATTAAACCTATGGAAATGTGCGGGAAAACTCGCATGTTTTACGGACATCCTACAAATGGAGATAATACATCTACTGCTCTAAGTAATTCTTTTTCACCAGGGCGAAGAAGGGTTAGACGATCCCCATTTTCAACACCCAGTTTAGCTAAATTACCTGCTCAAATATTCCTTGATGAGCTTTTATCCATACATATTTAAATGTTCTAACAACTGATTGCAATTTAAAAATCATCTATAAAATTCTATTTACTATCCAGTTAACAGATTTTATATTTGAACATTCTATTGAATGTAAAATGCATTTAATATCGTTTTTGATAAAACTCTCTTTAATATACATTTACATGTAACTTTAATTTAAATGTTCATACAATTCTAATTTATCTTTTTATAAAATGCATATTCATGCAGACTTCAAACAAAAAATAAATGAAAATTGAATGCATACGCAAAACTAAGTTTTGTCAACCACTGTCAACTGGTCGTTGAGGTTTATATATTTGTGTTCTGAAAATCATATTAAAAATTAAACAAGCATAAGTGGCAGGCACCAATGCATTTAGCTCGCCGTATTATCTATTCAGTGGTTGATTTAATTATTTTATTTATATAGAAAAAATTTCTTAACCACTATGATTATTAAAATAGACAACCTATTTATAACCACTGAATATTGAAATGATAAAATGTAAAAGATAATTAATAACTTTTCTATTGATTTTGTCATGTTATTAATATTTCTCACAACTTTTCTTCAAAAAATGTACCAATTACGAGAAAACTGCTACGGAAAATCTTAAATGTTCTGATTTATGTTTCTATAGATACGCATGTATGGGGATTATTTTAATGAACCGTATGCAACATTTTGACCAAATATACTCAAATAATTTGACATTTGTCATTTGACATTGGTTATCATTATCGATCAGTAGATCGACTGAGACCGCGTTTCGGAACATATTTAATATAATTGAATATATTGATAAGGTGAATATTAAAGAAACAATTTATATTTTATATTAAAGAAACAGTATTTGATAACGTAATAAGATAATAAACTAATTGGTAAAATTTCAGAGTATTATTGTGGAGTATTGGGTGGTTTAACAGTTTGTTAAGGATATAAATTTCTAGTGAAAAATATGTATAAAATATCTAGAGTGGCCTGCACTCGACTTTCTTTTACGCAATTTCACTAGATATAGATATAATATATATATATATATATATATATATATATATATATATATATATATATATATTTATATATATATATATATATATATATATATATATATATATATATATATATATATATATATATATATATATATATATATATATATATATATATATATATATATATGTATATACATTACGTACAAATAGTATCCGAAAATTATGATTTAAATGATCCGCTTAAGAGGAACCGGTAAAAAAAAATCTTCAGGTAGGTTGGCCCTTCCTTAATTACCAAGCCTGTTTAGAGAGCGATCTGTAAGTCAGTGTGTTTACAACAGCTGTTAGTAATAGACGACCTCAAGTGTTTTTGGCAAATTTTACAATGGATAAAATAGTGGAACAACGCGTTTGTTTAAAATTTTATGCCGCAAACGAAATTTCGTGTGCCGATTCATTGAAAATATAAAATAAGGACTTTGGTGATTCGTGTATGACCAAAACACAGGCTTACGAGTGGTATAATAAGTTCAAAGGGGGCCGTGAAATCGTCGAAGATTTTCCTCGCTCCGGTCGGCTATCGACCTCTACGACAGCCGATAACATCGACAAAATCAAAACATTAGTGCTTGAAAATCGCCACATGAGTGTAAGAGAGTTGGCTCAAGAGTGTGACATATCGACAATGTCACCTCATGGTATTTTGAGTGATATTTTGCACTTGAAACGCGTCGCTGCGAGACTGGTTCTGAAAGAACTGAATGTTCTTCAAAAAAAGCAACGATTGTGACCGAATATAAGGCCAAAAACTCAATAAATACGATCGACCAACCACCGTATTCACCGGATATGGCTCCGTGTGATTTCTTTTTATTCCCAAAACTAAAATTTTTACTACAGGGTCACCGCTTTGAAACGATAGAGGCCATCAAACAAAATTCGCCGAAGGAGCCGAAGGCGATACCTTTTGGCGGCTTACGTGCGGCGCATGGAGGATTGGGTTAAACGTTGGCATAGCTGTATTGTACTCGATAGCGCCCACTTTGATGAATAAATAACAATTTATGTGCTTTTTTTTTACAAATTCCGGGTACTTCTTGTACGTAATGTATATGTATATATATATATATATATATACCCAATCCAGCTATCCAACTAACCAATACTCTACAGAAATATCCTCAAATGCTTATTTAATTGAGTCTATTTTGTTTTCATGTCAAAAAAGCAGATGATCCGATTTTATAAGCTACATGCGAATCCATGGCAACGAAAACAAGATGTTTATAATGTTTCGTAGCATTTTTCTCGCAACTGGTACATTTTCTGAAGAAATGTTTTAAACAAAAGTTGTGCGAAATATTAATATCTTTCATTATAAATATAACATTATTTGTCGTAAGTGTAGTCGTTCTAGTGATATTAGAGATAGAACAATGAATATATAGAGTAAACATGAATTTCCGGTTTAAATATTGAAAAATAAGAAGTGCACATCTAGTGCATATACAAGTCTTAAGTTTGAAGTTTCATAATTTTTGGTTCAACAGTTTTGGCTGTAGGGCGTTCACACACATACACACACACAGACAGATGTCATTCCGAAAAAAGTCACATTCGATTCAGGGAAGGTCAAAACATGTATATCCGATGAAGTCTCGAGTTCGAAATTTTTCATGATTACAATACTTACTTATTATTTCGTAAAAGAAAGTAAAAAGTCGATTGTTGACCATTCCACATTTTTAAAGTTGCTATAAGTTTTAGTATGTTTGCATGTCTTCGTAATTAAATAATTAATTTAAAAACAAACAAACGAAACTTATATAGGGGTATAGTACAGTGATTCGATATACGTGACACAGTACAACATACATTGTACATACAACCTGATTTTTTGTCTATATGCAAACGTTGTTGATTTTTTGTTTTTGTATGCGCTGAGGCTGAAAATCAAATCGAAATTGTTTCAACATCAACGGCTTTTTTATTATATATTTTTTAATCACCAAAGGAACGACTTCGTTTTGGGAAAGTATGTTTCATATGTTTTTTGGTATACATACTAAAAACATTTTTAACTCATATGGTCCCAATGCTGCGTTAGCGCATCAGCTCAAAATATATATTTTTTTATGCTTATATGTAAACCAGTTGAAATCTCTGCCGAGCACCTTGTTTCATTGAAAATCTAAATATTTTAACTCGTTTTGATATATTTCTTTCAACAGACAAAGAAAGAAAAAAACAACTATAATTTATAATTTACCGTTCTATTTAATACGGCGTTAGTGAGAATACCGCCCTTATAATAAAAATTCTGCATAAGAAACAATAGTTATGCATTTTAAAATATAAAATATATATATATTTTTTTTTTTGAGACATAAAAAATCTACAAATAGCACCTTTTTATGTGAATATTTTTTCAGATTGTGAACCCACAGGTCATTATAATTCAAATTTAAAATGTTAGCTTGCGCTAGGAGCGGGGTGGGGGTCTTTCAATTGGCAGTGTATGCGCTGATCGCATTTGTTGCCAATTTAGTATCTATCTGTTCACTCACGCAACAAATTATCTATTTGCCAGTTCGCTTACTGAAAATTGTATTCGAAAGTGTAGAGACTGCCCCTAAATGGTAAATTTATTGAAAGCACTTTACAAACAAAAGTTTGGATTTTGTACTAACAAACGTGCAGGTCACTCAGGAATTGTCGCCACAGTGAAATTGATTCGCAAAATTATAATAAATATAAATCGAGACATCTCTAAAGATATTGTAGTTTGTGTAATAAATGATTTTAGATATAGACAAAATAATCTAAATTTATCACTAGAACAATTAAATACGTAACATTGTAACTTAGTAATTAGGCCTTATGCCTGTTTAGTTTGTTGTATATTAATAATAAGAATTTTAATTTTAATTTATTTAATTAATACAAATGAACGGTATTGCAGTTTTACTTCCAAATCCTATGTTTACTGTTAGTATTTCCACGATAAGTGGATAGAATTAATATTGCACGTTAATTCGGTTAGCGACAGCATATTCACAACGAACGATATTTTTGACTTGGATAGTATAAATTTATTGATCGATGAAAAAGTTATTTAATTATCATTAATTGTTTAATGCTCATTGATTTTAATCTGATTTTACAACATATATAGAATAAACAGTGCCGAACTAATTAGCGATATCAGTTTAAATTCAAATAAATACTTGGTTATATATTATCGGGAAAACAAAAAGAACAATGGAGCAGTTTCATTGCTGCTTAGAAACAAGCAAGATACAGATACCAATGTCATTAGCTCTGGTCTGTGTTTAGCGAACAAATAACAAATGAAGAGATAAACCAAAATGTATACAAACTTGATAATTCGGGAAGTATACTACTCATAACACAACAATGAAAGCAATTGTTTTATTGAATATTTTGAATTTCAAAACTTTTGCAACGGCCGTAATACTGTGTTGACGATGGTGGGAGTATTCGGCGCGAGGGTGCTATCACTCGCTATAACAGTGACACTCTCAAAATATTTTTTTTATATAATCATAAGTTTTCTTCTGTTTTATATATATAAACACATTGTAAAGCTCATTTTTTGTAAAAATACAAACTAACAAGGGCAGAAATCGAACCGCAAATTCAGCGTGATAGTCGAGAGAGTCTTCACCTTTACTCCACGGTTTAATAATTGATTTTCTGTATTTAGTCAAGAAAACTGTCCAACAATCTCACACATATATAAAATAATAATGAAATTCACTGAATGAATATTAAAGCATGATTCCAGTTGGTTTCCTCAGTAAATCTTAAACTAAGTTGAGATATACTTAGTGAAGTTACGACGAGGTAAAACTGCTCATAATAAATTCAATGGCAAAGTTTTATAAAGATTTTCCATAAGAGAGCAACATTTTCTGAATAATTATTAAAATTATCTAATGTCGCGGCGAGATATAGAAATTCACTATTGCTTTCTATGACAAAAGTACAGAGTTTTGGTGCACTGAACACCTGGTAACATCGGCAACCAAAACTACACAATACAAAACGCTGAAGAGAGAATATTCTCAAGAGAAAAATAAAATAAACCCAACCATAGATGGACCAAACAAAACACTGTACCATTACTAAATACAAATTTATATTTAATTTGTTATATTTCGATTACCAAATAATCCGGGAATATAATAACAGCTGGATCGACATTATACAGTTATAATTAGCCGGGTAATTAGCTGTCAAAATTAAATAACAACCACTCAATTCATTATGCAAAACGGGACCATTAGAGTTAAAAATATATTACCGTAATTTTAAATGAACTTAACTTCAAATTAATTTTACAGATTATTTGTTCTGAACTTTCTCATTTGCACTTTTCCGTCAAAGTGTACTGTACAGATAATATACCAAATGGAATTAACTTGCACTTTGTTTTCTAAACACGCTTCGGGTAAATTCATTAAAATACGTAATCATAATTGTATAAACCTTTTACAGTACAGTAATAACTAGATTCGAATGAATGGTTCACCTAACTGAACTTCTATCATAACAGATTAGTGTTAATGAGAAAAGTTCTTTTGATAGAAGCATTCTTAATTTTTACGTCGACAGATCGAGATGTTTCTGTTTCTTCAAGATAGCTTTCCACACGAGAATAATTTCGCTGTGCATAATGGCGATTCTTTTTTAATTTTTTCTTCTTTTTATCTTTGGTTAATTATGGTTATTGACTCACAAAAGCATAAATTTTTTTATACACTTAGATATGAAATTCTTTCTTGATTTAACGACTTTTGAACAACCATATTGGATCCGCCATTTTGTTTTGTTGAAATTTTAACTTTGAAATCACCTAGATACCAAATTTTAGCTAACGTCTTTTTATTTTTAATCCACCTTATTGGAGCCGCCATTTTGTTTTTTTGAAATTTTAACTTTAGAATTGTAACCAGCAACCTCAGAAGTCCCAGTGTACGAAGTTTCATACAAATTGAAAAACGTTTTCGACTTTTGACCAGCTTTTTGCGATTTGGCCTGACTGTGTGACGTCCGGAGATACCGAAACAGTTTTCTTTCATGGTTTCTTTTATGGTTTTATGAGAGCGAGAAGTACTGATGGTGAAATGCCCTCCATAGAAAAAAAAACTGCTTCCTGTTCTGTGGTTGGCGTGTTAGGGTTTCATTTTCAGAGGTCTCTTTTAACATGAGAAAGGCTGTTCTTAGTGTTCCAGCTACTGACGAGCAATAACTTTTTGGTTCCATATACGTCAGTGTTCCTTAGGGATCCTTTTATGAGTGCAATCAGTAGCGCAACAAGAAAGTTGAATTAGGAAACGCGTTATTATCCATAGAATAAGTGGATAAAGTAGTCTTAATAGCGTTTTCATTTATATTTTGCGTCCTTTTGCTACACATTAAAATTTATTTTATCTCGAGCAGTTTAAGAGTTGTCTTTGCAATCTCGCACTGATATTGGTTGCGCTACTGAGTGTACCAACCCCTTATAAAACCCGATGCCGAAAATCGTTGCAGACAGCCCAGGGAAATAACGATGCTGGTATGCGGATTCCACAGGGTGTCTTTTTGTACGTGTTTTAGCGAATATCTCCCTGGTAATTGTAGATACAGGTTACGGTAAAACTTATTTGCGAGATCAAGTTCATTTGTATATACATATACAATTACTTTAAAATTTTTACTTCCACTGAGAATTATATTTGCATATACATTTCGAACAAAGCTCAATCAATTTACCCCTCTACCATAATGAAACTGAATATAACAAGCATAGGTACAGGCATCAATGCTGTCAGCTCGCCGAATAATCTATTTAGGGGATCTCTTATTTATTTATATAGAAATAATTTTCTTAACTACTGATGTTAAAATGAAGAATAACTATACATAACCATTAATATATGTAGAGACAAAATGTAAAAGTTAATAATGACATTATAATTCATTGATTGCAACAATGCGATTACTAATATTATGAATTTCAAAATTACTACTTTTAATATATATTTTACTTTAAGGCGTGTTCGGAGCGAACCAAATAGTAATTAAGATTAAAAAATTGCAAATAATTATCTAGTCTCTATTACAAGCAATGCTAACATTCCAAGCAACAAAATTAACACAATGTATGATACATTTTTTTGATGTGAACGTTAACTTGTCTATGTCATACAACAAACTGGGATTATTACTAATAATTTCTAAGCTTAATTACTGATTGTTTCGCTGTGAACAATCCTTAAGAGTTCACAATCTGAAAATATGTTATGGACATAAAAATATTATAATCTTTCGAAAATCTTGCAGATACAATAAAAAAAATTGAAAATTAATTAATATCATTAATATCAACATTATTATTGCTCATATCATTTTATATCCATGAGGCTCAAAAATTTTTATAATTTAATAGATTTAAAGTATCATAGAACTTAGTGCAGCATTGTTTGGTATTTGTATTTTTTAAAGAGTAGTCTTAATTTTGATGCACTTTAACTTAAGACCTTGATTTTAAAATTTGACAAGCTATATTGGGTCCTTAAGTTATATGTATACCAAATTTCGTTAAAATCGGCTCAGTACCTTCAAAGGAGATGCGGTCACAAGTTCAGGTTGTTCATCGTAACCCTCTTAATATAATTTTTATATTTTACTACTAAATAAAATCTATATTTTACTTTGCAACTCATAAATAACAAAAAACTAATCTACTACAAATGTAGGCGGTCTAAATGTGTTTAGTGTATATCAAACATTTCTTGGGACAATACGTCCCTACAGTATTGAAAGGGTTAACTGACCTGCCGAAAAGCTTAAATTAAAAATCCACGCAATCTACCACATCCTCGTCAAACGCATCCTGACCAAGAAAATTGCAAACGCATTATTGGATCGATAATAAATTTCTTTTATTTTGAAAGTTGAATAAATTTCCATTATAATTCAGTACTATTTTAATTGTGATTAATACACTCGATTTACTATAATCCTATCGGAAGCATACTCACCATACGGATCAAAAGTAATGCGGTCGCAGCATTAGAATTGTCCGGAAATGTGAAAATCGTCTTACTGTTAGAAAGGTTGGCACAAACCGTATGAGTCCCAGGGATATGTAAATCGACTTTAAAACATATTTGCAATAATACTTACAGGATGATAAGAAAGAAGTTACGTTTTACTATTTTAAAGCTAATATATAAGGATAAAGGTTAGATGGCAGATGGCATTTATAAAATGTATCATAACTCATAAGAAATACCGGAACGCTGTTACGAAAGCGTCAGTATAGGGATGATGATTTACATATAATAATAAGTACATTGCCACAACGGAAATTAAACGGCACAATATGCATTACTCAAAGGAAACAACAAAAACAATTTATTATTAGTATTTAACTGTGGAAAATTCGAGTGAAATTTAAAGAGGGCACATTTTTTTTACGTTCTTTTCTGATTGTGAACTCGAAGAGCAAAAAAGAATATATATAAAAAATAATAATTTTGAAAAATACGTTACGATCGCATTAAAGGACTGGCTATTGTTGCAATCAAGCAATTATCTATAACATAACTCTTCAAAATTCAGTTATTATAAATAGGTTTTCATTTTTAAACATCCATCTATAAAAACATGTTTTCTATATAAATATGAAAACTAAACTATGAAATACGGCGAGCTTAAAGTATTGGTGCCTGCACCTATGCTTGTTTCTTAGTGTTTTTTGCATGCAATTGCTGGAAGTCCACTTTAAGGCGTCTTTCTGGTTTCTTGGGAAAATAACTAGCATTGTTAGCCATAAAACAAAATGGATTAGGTTTTCTATTTGTAATTTCTAATCTTAGTTTTCACAGCAAAACCACTTAGTAATTATAATTAGAAATTACAAATAATTATCCAGTTTTATGTCTAGTAACGATCAATGAATTATACACGATGGTTATGGGTCAGGAACGTGGAAATAATTTTTTTAAATTTGTTTTATTTGTTATCTATAGAATCTAGAAAAATAGAAATAATGGATGCGCTGAAAATGTTTAATATCAATGTAAAAAAAAAACACTCAAATATGTACGTTGCTGACATTATGAAATATTTTATACATTTTAATTTAATTTTGATTCATCAATTTTGTACACAACTTTATGGTACAATAACGTTGCGTTAATGTCATGTAATGTTAGCCTGCAGAGCTATGCAGTTGGCAAACGCTGATTCATATTTGTATATTTATAGTTGTTTATGCAACATTGCTTTGCTATGCTCGATGTGTATAATAATAAATATTTATCGATAATAATAATAGTTAGGAAGGTTGACGATCGAAATATATTTGTATTATAAGCATGTTTGTTACAATTCATTTTTATTTATATTGTGATTTACAATTTGAACATATTGGTTTTGTTATGAAAGATTATTGTTTATTATGAAAAAAAGGGTTAACAAAAATATATCAAGCACACTTAAATAGAAAAGTTGCATTTAGTATTTCAAGATAATTTACTTTGATTTAAAAGTATGTATACAATTTTTCTGTTTGAAGAAAATTATTTAACCAATGTACATTTGTCTTTTACAATATGCACTGAATTCCTTTAAAGTACCGCTTCGCTAGTCACTAAGGTAGTGGCACGAATCGGGACTATACAACAGGTATGAAACGCCACCAAGTCAGGTAGTGGCACGAACTGACGATACCTCATCGTATTTCTCACTATACGCATATTTGCCTTTACAATATACCATGACAAATACCTCTTAACTAAGCAAGGAAACTCATAAGTACATATTTACTTTTCATTAGTGTAATTCTAGATTTAGAAGCTGATACTCCAATCGCAAGATATCTTTTTTACCAGGTCGTCCCTGGTTTAGTTAAAGCATTTTCGTCGTGTGTCAATATATCAAACTGTAAAACGAGTATTGAGGCTGTTTTAAAGCTGGGCCTATAGAATGGTGTATAGAAGCAGGTTATCTACTTTATCTCTAAAAGAAGATGCTGGGAATTTGTTGGGCTGTGCTGATACTAAACCATTTACATTATTTTATATAGATATAAAAGAAGAATTTTCTTTATAATTATTGTCGTTGACATGTTGTATTTTTCATAGAAATAATTACATTATCATAATTTATATATTTAAAAAATTATAAATTATAACTGTTAAAAGTTATCAATGTTACCGGCTAAAATTTTGTTTTCTAAAACTTAAAATTAAGTTTCATACATTCATTTTCAATAGCTTTGCTGAGGTATTATAAATAGAGGTTTGTCAAAACGGGTATTTCCGTAAAAATATCGAGTTCGAAAATTTTCACGATATAATTCTTCATGTTAGAAGAAAGTAAATATAAAAACTATTAAAAAATTGTATTTATTGGAGCTATGTATTTTCTATCGCTGACCACGAAATAATTGTTATTTTACCGGGCATATTTGGTAAATATTTGCACGATATATATATAAATAAATATATATATATATATATAAATATATATATATATATATATATATATATATATATATATATATATATATATATTTATATATATATATATATATATATATATATATATATATATATATATATATATATATATAAATCTGGATGAAGAAGGAATATTGGCTTAGATTCAATATTTGTTAACTTTAACTAATTTGTTAATTATTATAATTTTTTTATGATAAAACAATTTTTTTGGAATTTGGTTAGGAATAAGATTGACTGAACAAAATTAGGTACAAGCACCTATGCCATCAGCTCGCTTTGTAGGAAATATATGCTATGCAAGCAGCGGAATTTCATTTTCATAGTAATTCAATATGTTACTATTTTATTGTGAATGCAATATTAGATTTAAGAGGGAACAACACGGTGACGGTTAAAAAAAAACGATTTTTCTTTTTTATATTATTTTAAATAATGTATCATTTAGAATATTTCCCTAAAATATTATGCTGAAATTCGTACAAGTAACGAAGGTACACCGCATTTTCCTTTGACGCGAACATTGCTGACAATGCTCGTTCATAATATTTTTAGTGTGATTAGTTGAAATTTTTAAGTGAAAATGGATCGAAATGGGTAGTAAATTAACCCCTAAACGACAATGACAGGGCAAAAGAAAACAATATTTTCCTTCAAACCGTTTTGAAATCGAACAGGACGACACGACATCAAACGCTGCGGCGCATTAAACGCGTTTCTCTCGAAACCCTGTTTTTTGCTATGGGGCTGGACGCTCACGCTACAATTTATATCCGATTTTTTTTTAAATTTAACTTGAAGCTTATAAAATTGGCTTCAGTTTTACGTAGGATATTTTTTTAATTTATATATTTAGTATCCTTTACAGACAAAGAAGTGGGGCCAAAAATAGGATATTTTTTCAAATGTCCATTTCACTAAAACAATTTTTTTTTGAAAAATCCTACGTACAACTGAAATTACATCTATATAGATTAAGATAAAACAAATTTGTATCAGATGATTACAACCTGCGCTACATCCACAACCATGACGCTACTCCTTCTTTGAGCTGCCTCTGGAGAACGCTAAGAAAAGCATCAAGTTATTATTATTTTTCAATAAAATCCTAAAAGAACTTAGATATATACCCAATTTAATGCAGCAAATCCAATTAATCTGCTATTTCTCAGTTCACAGAAAAAAATTCGAGAAAATTAGCAATTTCTTCGGCCGTCACCGTGTTGTTCCCCCTTAATAGAAGACCGTGTCTTCGGTCCTCTCCCATGCTAAGCATTTGCTAATGGATGAACAAGATAATAATATTACATTTTTAAGCCAATCCGTAGTCCTTTAGTGTTTAAACTTTGTACCTATTTCGTAGTATATATTATTGTGCTATAACAACAACATATTTGTATATAAACCTTGTAAGTGTGTCAGATCTGTAGCCGAAACTAGTCGTCGAAAATAAAGAATTTGTGGAAGTATATCGAGTGTTTTTATTTTATCTAATTTTGCTAGTATAACAGTTCAAATTGAAACCGAATACTAAATTTGTTTGTTCAATATTGAAAATTATTTATTTGACGCTCATTCAATGTTAAGTTCAGAAACGAATAAATGGTTTTCAATAATAAATATAATTAAAAAGCATTCCTTTTATATCAAAAATTGTCAAAATTATATTCAGGGTATTCCGAATTAATTTACTATGTAAATGTTATATTGCTTTTATAATTCTAACCGGTTTTATTTTTTTATAATTTTGCAACATGTACAGCTGAAAGATATTTTGGTATTATGAACAGAATATCTGTTTTTCACAAAACTTACAGTACTAGTAAATTGTGATTCATATTTTTGCTACTGACAAGGAAATTTTATGTCTCATTCGGGCGATTATTCACTTTAGCGACTAGTCGCATTGAAAAGTAAAATATGAATTAGTGTAACCTTTATTCAGGGTTCATGACCCATAAATTGAAGACTACGGCCATAAAGAAATGTTCGAATACGTCAATTCTCATTACCTGGGGCAGAAGGTATATCTTAAAGAACAGGAAATAATAGCATACATCGCTTCTTGGGGATAGCATTTCGTTTAATCTGGGCAAATTCTTCACCAGCCAAAGAAATTAGGTCAATAATTAAACTTTGGCAAGCGATAGTTCGCGAGATATAATAACCAACACTTAATGTATGCAGGTTAAAGCCGATGCCAGATCGTTACAGATAATGACATTTCAAAAGTACCCATTGTCATTGTGAATTATGGAGAATTTTCGACAATATCCCAAATAGAACAAAATTGGCCATATTAGTCCAGTCACTTTAGTCAAAAATACAAGTAAACTGCGGAAAAAGTTCCAGAGGGCTGAAATTTGGTACATACGTTCTCTTTACGGTTCTAAATGAAATCTAAAAAGTCCCCAAAAATCCGAGCTTGGGTACCCATGGTATTCAACCATAAAGTTTGAAAAAACGCAATTTTACAAATTATTCCAAACTTACAAGGTTTTTTACCAAAAAATGCGGTTTAATAAATTAATGTTCGTTTAATTTACTACAAAAATGGCATTCTTTATTTTCTCCGTAAAATCAACAGTTCACGTGCGAACGTATTAACATTTTAGCAAAGTTTTGTGGTGGATACACATACACCCCTTGGTGTCTTCATGTTTCTCATTATCATATTAAGGCGCTCAAGTTACAACGTAAAGTCGATATATAATATACTGTTTTATGCTTCGCTACTTAGATGAAGTTGATAGCAGGTGTCTTCTATTAGGGAAGCGTGGTGAAAGGCGTAGCGGCGCCATTGTGTACGTGTGAATAGCAGAACACCACACATTTCCTTTGCTCATTTCGGTGGGTACACTGTTTGTTACTAATTTTCCGCTGAATATATAAACAGACTTCCGGAAAAAAACAAAGACAAGAAAGGGGTTAGCACATCTTGGTGATTCCCGTGAAACTCTTACATCAAAAGAGAAACCAACAAAGACACTAGCTACAACTTTTGTCACTCTGCGCCAACGAGACAAGACGAAGATCACAAAAACGGATAACGCAAGAGTGTAACGAAGATGGCAAAGCTGTGTTATTTGAATTCAGAGCGCCTACGTGCTAATAGCTCACTTTTCATTCCTGTATAAAGTGAGAGCACGAATTCGACGCTGTTCCGCTGGGCGCAGTTTATATTTTCTCTTTATCACCTAAGAATAATGACTGTGATGTGCTTGGAAATCGTCATTGTGCGAAAAGATTTATTATTCTAAGCCTTATTCGTATGTTACAGGAACACACAACTCTTCCGCGTTCCTTTACAAATTACTCTTGTTAATGGCTGTATCAACAGTTTGTTTGTTTTATTGAATACATTTTTCTTTTATATTATATTTTGAAATTACGAAATGTTTCATTTTCTTCACGGTTTAAAATTACATTAAAAAATATTAGGAGTATCCTGCACTCGACTTTCATTTACGTAGTTTTCATTAGAAATATATATCCCTAATAAACTGTCAAAAAATAATAATACTCCACAGTAATACCAGAAATTGTACCATTTAGATCATTATATTATTACGTTATCAAGCACATTATTCCGAAAATAGTCTCATTCGATTCAAAGAAGAGCAATACATGTTTCTCCGTTGATATTTTGAACTCGAAATTTTTCCTGATTACAATAATGACTAATTACTTCGGAAAAGAAAATATTAATTTGAATCATTAATATCCCAATTGTTCTGTTAATTTTTGATGATGTTCAATTATAGAATTAAATTGTTTGCTACTTCATCTATGCTAACTAGATTTCTTTTTTATTTCATTTATTAAAAAATACCAAATCAAGTAGAAATCTTTTAAAACTTGGAACTATACAAATTACCCATTCATATATTTTATATTTGATAAAATAAAGAATTATTATGTATAATGAAAATACAAGAAAGTCGAGTGAAGGCCATTCCAGTTCTATTTCTTAGACAAAGACAAGAACTGGCGCTAGCGCCAGTGCTATCAGCTCGCCGTTCCGGCGAGCGCGGTCACGTCAATAAATACAAAACTAAAAGCGATAGCAATTATTATAGTACAAATTTATTGTTATGACATTTCATCGGCATTTAATATGAAATTAATAAATTTCTAAGTTTACGTAGATAATTCTTAATCATCGACATTATACTCACATAGCCCATTGAACCAATCTAACCAATTATGATCCCGACATTTATTTATTCCTGTACCATAACAGTTTTAATTTCCAAAAACCCCACATTTAAAATTGCACACATCCACATGGGTAACGTTAATATCGTTCGTTCGTTTCGTGATTTGCCAAGGATATTTGTTAGAGTTGCGCACTTTAGGCGTAACGAGATTTAGTTTGAAACGCTGTTTATTTATATTAAAGTATTATTTATTAGCAAAAATATACAAATCAGAAAAGTCAATTATTATAATCACTACACATTGTTTTTTTATTTTATACGCCTTCTATGTCATATTGTATTCTCAACACTCCGCCTCAATTTGACAGGTTTATTAAATTACATGTATGTTAGTTGGTAAACATATTACATATTCCCATAAACAAACGTAGTTTTACAAATTGTTCTCCTGTTAATCCTTTAGTCAGGATATCAGCAGGTTGACTCCTGGTGGAAATATATTCAACATTAATTTCCTTGTTGAAATATAAATCTCGAATATAATTATATTTTACATCCATGTGTTTTAACCTTCGATGTTCCCATCTATTTAAAAGATGAATAACTGACTGATTATCTTCATAAATTACAACCGGTTCATTGCACACAATATGAAGATCATTTAAAAGTCCCTTTAACCAAATCACTTCCGTTGCTGCATATGCTAAAGCAACATATTCAGCTTCTGTAGAAGATAAAGCTACAGTTGTTTGCTTTCTTGTACTCCAGCTTACAGTAGCTCCATACACTTGAAGTAGATAACCAGAAGTTGATTTTCTATCCTTTATATCACTAGCCCAGTCAGCATCAGCGTATGCACGTAGTGGTGCTTCCATTTTCATATCACGTTGAAAAAACAATCCATAGTTGAGAGTGCCTTTTACGTAACGTAAAATTCGTTTTAATCCATTCCAGTGTGTAATCGTTGCGTTACTTTGGAATCGGCTGTAGTAGTTTACAGATGCACTAAGATCAGGCCTAGTATTTAGCATTAAAAACATGAGACATCCAATAAGTTCTCTATAGGGTTTTGTCTCGATGATACTCTCATATTTCGTTCCATCATCTTGTTCTGGATGAGATTCCATTGGAGCCTTTGCTGGTTTGCACTCGTTCATGTTGAAACGTGTCAGTAGATTTTCCATGTATAGTTTTTGACTCAGAAAAATTCCATCTGAAGTACGTTCAATTTTTATACCTAGAAAACTGTGAAGTTCTCCCAGATCCTTCATTGAAAATTCATCCATTAAACCTTTCCTAAGATTCCTTAATTCCAAATCATTGTTTCCAGTAATAATAATGTCATCTACATATAAAAGAAGATAGACTCGTATGTTTCCTGTTGTAAGATAATATAAGCATTTATCATGTTCAGATCTCTTCAATCCTATGCTTTTAACATATTCATCAAATCTGGCGTTCCACGCCCGTGGTGCTTGTTTCAAGCCATAGAGAGATTTGTTAAGTTTACATACGATTTTATTTTCTTCAGCAAGCCCTTCAGGTTGCTTCATGTATATTTCTTCCGCGATTTCTCCATGTAGAAATGCGTTTTTCACGTCCATTTGAATTGCTGCTAAACCTTGATGGTTGATCATCGAAAAAAGGGTACGAATAGTTGAAAGTCGCGCTACGGGTGCGTAAGTTTCATTATAATCGAATCCTTTCTTTTGCGAACAACCCTTGATAACCAATCGAGCTTTATACCTATTTACATTTCCATCTTGATCTCTTTTTACTTTAAAGATCCATTTATTATCGATGGCCTTTTTCCCTTGAGGTAGTTCCACTAAATTCCAAGTTGAATGTTCATGGAGTGCGTTTATTTCTTCGTCGACAGCTTTGTACCATTCTTGTTTGTCGTCTCTAGTACTTATGTCACTGAATTTTTCCGGAACTTCGTCAACAAATGATTCTGCGTTCAGCGCCAGTACAGTGTAGTCATCTAAGTACTTAGGCATATTCCTGATTCTAGTGCTCCGTTTTGGACATTCGGTGTTCAGTGTTCCATTTTCTGGTTCATCTTCTTCCATTCCGTTGTTAGAACGTTTTGATTCTTCATTATCTCCGCCTTGATTAATCAATTTTTCCTTTGATGTTTCTTGATCTGTGTAAGAAATTCCATCATAGAAATTACCTGTTTGGAAGGTGTATTTTGATTCGTCGAAGATCACATCTCTGCCTTGCAGTATTTTACTATCATCAGGGCACCACAAACGATAACCATTTGGACAGTATCCCATCATATAGCATTTTTTAGATCTAGATTCAAATTTTCCTCCTACCAGTTCCTTTGGGATATGTAAGTATGCCACGCATCCAAATACCCGAAGTTTCTGAAGATTAGGCTTTTCCCCAAACCATTTTTCAGCTGGTACTTTATCCTTTAATGCATCAGTGGGACTACGATTAACTAAATAGACTGCTGCCAGGACTGCTTCAGTCCAAAATATTTTCTTTGTTTTTGAGTTTAAAATCATACAGCGAGCCTTTTCAATAATTGTTCTATTCATACGCTCCGCAACGCCGTTTTGTTGAGGTGTGTATCGAATAGTAAATTCGTACTTTACACCACATTTTTCAAAATGCTGTTTCATTTCATTTGAAATATATTCCCTGCCATTGTCACATCTGAAGCGACTTATTTTCATATTGAAGTGTGCTTCTGCCATTGATTGGAAGGTTTTAAAATGACAAAGTACTTCACTCTTTGTTTGTAGAGTAAATGCTATTGTAAAATGTGTGTAGTCATCAATGAAGGTTAATAAATACCTTTTTCCGTCGTATGACGTGGTGTCCATTGGTCCACATAGGTCACTATGTACCAGTTCCATCGGTCGTTTAGCCCTCACACGTTCTCGTTGATGTGGTAATTTCGTTTGTTTTCCTTCAATGCAGATTGAACAGAGTTTTGATATAGATTCAATATCATTTACCTTTATTCCATCAGTCAGCTTTGTCAGCTTCTTAAGTCCACTGTCACTGATGTGTCCCAGTCTTTTGTGCCAAAGATTTACATCTTCGGTATTACTACACAAGTTTGCGTATTCCGGATTTTCGTAGAAGAATAGTTCATACAGTTTATTCCGCCGGTAAGCCACTGCTACCACCGTGTTTCCTTTGCGTATGACTCCTTTTCCGTTTTCAAATTGTACAGTGTATCCACTCATTTCAAGTTTCCTTACTGATAGTAAGTTACATTCTAGACCTGGCACCGAAAGAATCTCTTTAATAACAATCGAATTGATTTTTCCACTTACATGTGCTTGAACATTAAGTTCACCAGTTTCTTTTGCCATTAAAATCTGTCCAGATTTAGCAACCCGTATTTTAATTGGATTTTTTAGACATTTAATATTAATTAATTTTTCGTCCGTGGTCGCTAAGTGTTCAGACGATCCAGAATCCAAATACCAACATGTGTAATGGTCATTATGTTCGTCGGTAGATACATGAAACGAAAAACCTCCTTCTGCACTTCCGCTTTCGTCAGCGTTGGTTTTAACCGCAACATTCGCAGTTCCGGAATTTGAATTCTTATTTTCTCTCTTTAATTTCCTACAGTCTGATCTTTTGTGACCTAGTATTCCGCAATGATGACATCTGAAATTGTAGATTGTTCTTTTCACATTCTTGTCCGATCCGGTTTTCTTGTATGTGTTTCCATTTGTGTTCCGGTTCGTTGTTCCAGTCGTAAACGCCGCAGACTGTTTATCACTGTCGTTACTCATTCCGCAACGCTTTGCTTCCTCGTCCAAAAGTCGAGTTTTTACGAAATTCAACTTTAATTGTTCTGTAGACAATGTTTCAAGAGCCGTTACCACCACGTCATATTCCGTGGGCATGGTAAGTAGCAGATGGCAAACAATATCCATGTCTTCCAACTTGGCTCCCGTTGACCGCAACTCTCGTATGAGTTTGTCGAATTTCAGAAAATGTGCTGACATCGGTTCTGTAATTGAATATTTCATTGTTAGTAACATTTTCCGAAGTCGAAGTTGACTAGCAACGCCTTTGCGTTCAAAGGTGTTCATCAAACTTTTCCACATTTCATGCGCTGTTTCATGATCCTTAACATATTCCAAGTGGCTATCTGCAATGCGTCGAATAATCTGTGACTTGCATTTCCTGTCACTTTTCTTTAGCTTTTCCAATTTCATTTCTTTTTCCACACATGATTCCGCATTATCTTCAACAGTAATTGTTACCATTGTTGATACTGGCGATCTAATAAATTCAATTAAATCTAGCTCCTCGAGAACTATTTCCATGCGAAATTTCCAGTTGCTGTAATTTGTTCCATCGAACAAAGGCACTGTGTACTTTTCCTCGTTCGCCATAATATCGTTCAAGTGTTCGTGTGCTCTAGACTGGGCCCATAACCTGTTAGAGTTGCGCACTTTAGGCGTAACGAGATTTAGTTTGAAACGCTGTTTATTTATATTAAAGTATTATTTATTAGCAAAAATATACAAATCAGAAAAGTCAATTATTATAATCACTACACATTGTTTTTTTATTTTATACGCCTTCTATGTCATATTGTATTCTCAACAATATTGATAATTATTTGATGAACATTTCCTAATTTTATTAATTAAAACACAGAAGCAAATGGTTTATACATTGGAAAATATAACCAAACAAATTACTGTCACATAAATATAACTTCTTCATTTTACTAACAGATGGCGATCGATGTCTGATATACTTCAAAATATATTTATATTATTTTTTTTAAGCCTATGGGCTCACAATTTGAAAAAACTTTAATCACATAAAATATCTTAGAATGTTGAGTAAAAAATTCTAAAATTTTTAAAAGTTGACTAAGGGCAGTATTTAGGAGGGTTCCAAATTTTGGGGGCCTATAACGCCGGTCCTGAACAGACGATTGGATTTAAAATGCGACGGGAACATCACGGGCATGGAAATTATATGTATACCAAATTTCATCAAAATCGGCTCGGTACCTTCAGACGAGTTGCGGTCACAAACTCAGGTCTTACGACGGAAAAAAAAAAAATAAGGGTTTTAAAGTATATTAAATTGTCTAGGAATTGATCTTCGGGTGATCCATTTGGACCATGATTAGCAAAATGGCGACCATCGTACGAAAAGTGTCATTTTTTGCCACTTTTTTTCTCCTTTGGTGGGCCTTAAAATATATAAACAATTGTCGGACACACTTCGTCGAGGATCAACTCCTAGAAAATTTTATTACCTTTAAGATGCGTTTATCGAGAGTTAAATCGGTTAATTTGTTGTCGAGATATTCTACCGCGCGACTTAAAAAATATGGTTTCGAGAAAAACGCGTTTAAAGTTTCAACTTCAGACTGACGCGCGCGAAAACGCCGTGTTTGAGCAAAAACATTGTTTTGTTTAAATCGCAATTTTACATATTTCCAACTCGAATTTCAAAAAACGGCTTCAGAGACCTATAGTCAACACTTCAAAGTGTCCTATTCTGCAAAAAAAAAAACAATTTTTTAAATCCGCAAAAGGTGAATGCCACCGTAAAATCATCACCAACACTACGCCGAGCTGAGGGCATTCGTTCCTCTATCTATGTTTCTTTTAAATTTTGTGCCGCTGGAAGACGAGCTAAATGCTCTTAAAATGTTATTAATTGAATATAATTGAATACAAATGCAGTCAAAGACATTATTTTTCTCACACGCGGACATCATCCCGAAAATAGGTGATATCATTTCAGTATTGCTCAATACATGTTTAATTCATATTTTGAATTACAACAAACAACGGCCGATTGTACACATTTGCAAATTTCGCACTATAATTACGATGTAAAAACATATCGGCAAACGCTGAAATTGTATTTTGGGCTCGACATGGGTAGACAATGCGTCCCTACGCGAGACATTTTTGCTCTAAATGCATTTCTCTTTCGAATCTAATGCAATTTTCATGTTTTTCTGTATGCAGTTTCATTAGATATTAAAACGAGAACGTTATTTTCCAAACAACATTGTTTTTAGAAAATTGTTGAACCTCCATTTTAATTCCAGAGGCAAAATAATATTTTGAAGGGCTGGGTGCACGATACGGGTGTGTCATGTCCTTCATATGGTGTATAAACCTATTCACTCATGTATCACGGCTATTTGTAAATCTGTTGTGCTTTTTCATCAGTGCATTTGATTACTCCTGAGTAATCATGGTGGTAAATAAAGCACGAACCGTTTCGAATGTGTTTTTCAATCCGTTATTGTTTGGTTAACAACAAAGGGTTGAAATCGGGAAAAATTAACAGCATAATATCTGTTCAATGAGCTACTTGGGGCTATCATTTTCTTTTAATATAACAATGGAACAGATTTATGTATTATGTAATTTATATTTTATAAGAGATATGCAACAAACTGTCGGCATTTTGACGTTAGTCAGTACACGACAACCTCAACACTGTTTCTATAAAAAGAGGCTTGCTTCAGTAAAAATGTGTGTAGTATACGATGAATTTTCAAATAAAAATTGGCTTACTGAGTTTTAATTAAGTAGACGCAGTAATTGTCTCCGAAATATAATAAAATTATATAAGATATAGTTAAAGCTATTTAAACGAGGTTCATATATTAACAATTAAAATTAAATCCACAAGATAAGGGTGAGAGAACTGCAACATATTATTCCGGGACGCCTTTATATAGTAGGAATATTTAATCTAGCATAGGAACTCTAGAATGAATATAGTTTATCTAAAGTCATAAATATGATTAATGAAAGGAAAATGAAGTGAAAATAATCTGAAGTTTCCTTCATTCGACATTCTTAAAAAAATTTAAACACAATTAATTTAATCCTTTTAATAATCAAATCAAATAATCTCAAAATAATTATATTTATAACGATCATTCAGATTATAATTGGAAAAAAACATAATTAATAGTAATAATATTGAAATTTAATAATAAATGTTGATTGATTGATTTTTTGGATGATTCCAACAGTATATTTTATACTCAAACAATTATTTTTTATCATTTTATCACAAAAAGTTTATTTGGCCGCCCGTGTGTGGCCACATGGCCCATTGCAACCAAATAATTGTGAAACTACAAAATAAAGAAAATATTGTAATGCATAACGTGCTATACATCTTGTTGAACTGACAAACTAATTATCTTTTATATAAGAAGTGAATACGGACGTTCGCGCGTTTTGTGCACCAGCGACACTATGATTTGTGGGCAAAGTTTTACCATATATATATCGCTACATTTCTTCGACCAACAACGAAATGTAGTAGCTATATCTCTATAATGGAATATACAAGCTAAAGTTTACAACATGTTTGGGAACCCGAAGTTATTTGAATATATAAGGTTCTGAGATCAAGAATTATTAAAAGACGTTATGCTGAATTCATTACAGGGTATTTATGTTTTTAATTTACGAAATAATGTAAATGGCGACCACTTAAGTATTCTTGTATTTCTTTGTGTAGAACCTTTTGAAATATTACCCAGCAAACCATTGTCTTGTATTCCTCATACCTACACCATTAATATTTCCAAAAAAAGATTTTCAAGAATTAAGGTCGATTCACAAACAAAATTTAGTAAAATCTGTCGTTCTGTGACACAGAGAGAATATGTGTATTCGTTCTCAACATTCAAATTTGGCATCACGAAATTTCAATTTGGTCAAAGTTTCTCAATGTCCAATCTTTGGAGTGAAATTTAGAATTGAGAATATATTCTAAATTTACTTTTCAATTAATTTTTACATAATTATTATTTTTAACTTTTTTTTTTCTGGCTTTGGATAAACAGTGACCTATACTCGACTTTCAAAGACGTAGGTTTCACTATATTTATATTCAAATATTATATTTAATATTCCATTATACATTTCAATATCAATAAAAACCAATACGTTCGAAACACATTCATTCGATTAATTTGTGATTACCGGTGGTAAATGACAATTATCTTTTTTTTAATTTCCTTGTTAAAATATCTGTTTATAATTCATACTATGTAATACAAAAATATATCTTCTAAATGGATATCTGACGATATACATGAGAATATTAAGATTTTTCGTAGTTGTTTTATCGTAACTGGTATATTTTGCAAAGAAATCTTTTCAAACAAAAGTTGTGCGAAATATTAATATCATACATTACGAACACAACTATTTTTGCCGTAAGTGCAGCCGTTCTAGTAATATTGGAGAAAAGGCAAAACATGCAAAGAGTCAGCATTCCGGTTTGAATGTTCTTTTCAAAAATTAAAGGTGCACATCTAAACCATATAGTAAGTTTGAGGTTTTATAATTTTACATTCTACAGTTTTGGCTCTAAAACGTTCACAGATACACAGACAGACAGACACACAGACGTCATTCTGAAAATAGTCTCATTCGATTCTGGGATCGTCGGAAAGTACATTTCCATTGAATTCTCGAGTTATATATTTTCCATGATTACAGGACTAACTGATTAATGTCTATAAGAAAGTAAAAAATACGAAAAACTGTATTGCTCATAAAAGACAATTTTTAAAGGATTCCTTAATCAAAATTTGGGTTTTACGGATATTTCTTTCATTACCGGACACACGATTTTCACAGTTTGAGAACAATTCGATGCTGGCTGGATTCTTTGGGAGTCCTTTTAAAAGTTTACAAAGAAAATAATTTAAAAAAAGTTCAGCAGATCGCCTTCTACGTTTATATCCGCTGATCTCCATTGCACCCATATCAAACGTAATTGGAGTTGAAAAGACTAACCCATGATCGATATATCACAGACAATACCGAAATTAGAGAACCGTACAAACCGGTAAATTAATTTTCTTTCAAACTTCTTAGTTAGGGATTGATAAAAGGAATGCAATTAACTATTAAGTCCAAAATCAGAAAATACAAGGACAAATAAAAGGACAGTAGGAACACGGTATCTGTACGTAAATAACAACAATGCTCTCAACTTCGCCGTATAATCAATTTGGTGGATTTTCTTTAGTGGAAAATATTTTTTAACCACTTTCTTTTAATGTAGAAAACCTATTAATATCCTATAATAATTAGATGATTTTATCCGTACATCAAAATATGAAATTGCTGGTCTGTGTTTAGCCAAAAATATATTTGCACCTTACCAACATTTGCATCTATTTTTGCTGTAATTTAAAGTCAATATTCATGAAAATTGTCACCAATAATTTATATGAGAAGTTTCCTTTCATAACGTCGCCATGCTTACCGTCGATATCGATAACGGTTCTGGTCCTATAGGATGGTGTATGAATTATATTCAGCTTCTGTGACATTGTGGCCTAAAGCCAAGCAATTTTAGTTATCTTGACAGAAACTTTTTTTTTACATAAATTTGCATGTTACATTTCGGAATTACCCTGATTCTCTATATATTCCGTATTCGCCAAACCGTTCCTTGTGAATTGTTTGTGAAACACAAATACCTTTAATGACATTGAATTCTACGAACGTGATTCATTAGTATGAAGCTTGGCCGTTCCAGCACTCTCTGCTCAGAATAACGTAATATATATATAAATAAACTTTAAGGACCTATCACAAGTTTCCGATAGCATTCTAACAGCTCTAATGCTCGATTTCGAGGCAGTAATTTTAAATTTCGTGAATTCCTTTGCGTGTTTTAAAGTTCAGTAAGACAGTACCTATTAATTTATATATATATATATATATATATATATATATATATATATATATATATATATATATATATTTCTATAATTCTAAAGTGTTTCGTCGTTCATGAGACTACTACTATTTTATTCTATATATATTTGGTCGTTCTTGAATGCAATTTGTTTTACTAAGAGCAAGTTTTAGAGTTAAATCCACAATTCTTATTTTGGATATAAAGAAATGAATTAGCATAATTCTTAATTATGTTCTGCTGTTTTTTTCTTTTTTTTTTTTTAGTTATATTGTATATTTGAACTGAGTTTGCAGTATATAGAAATTTTGAGTACGAGGTCATGAGCTAAGTACTTCAATTGTTTTATTTATTATTTGATTTGATTTTGTGATATTGAGTGATTTATATTTTGGTAGCGCTGTATGCGTGATTTATTGATTTTCCAGTATCTTTAAATTTGAGTTTATTATCGTAGTTATTATATTTTTGGTACCGTTGATTACGGATTTATTGAGTTTGAGATTTATTGATGTATTGAATTATCCTTATTTTCTTTTTACCGCTTTGTAATATATTTAATTATTTTTCTTATTTTTGAGATTAAACTTTTATTTTGTAAATTTGAACTAGTTTGTTTTATTTCACTAACCACACCTTTGCCAAAGTCGAAAACCCACCTCTTCTTCACTGAGCTAACATCTCTTTATGCGCGAAAAAGGCCAATTGTTTCTTGACAATATATATATATATATATATATATATATATATATATATATATATATATATATATATATATATATATCCATCTCTATTTCAAGAAATGTATTTGATACTTGATTTAGGAAAGTGGCGAATCAAATGTCATTGACAAAGATATAAAATTATATTGACGCTATTTACGAAACTGGTTCGGATATTTCACAGCGTAGCTCGTATCTCTGAAGACTTGAAAGTGTCATTGGAAAACAGTATCAATCCTATAGGTTACACATTCCTCGCGTCAGCTGTGCTTGCCTGTCAGTTTTGTGTGAAGAGGAATCTTATAAGGATATCTAAAAAAATTACGAAAAAAATTTATTTTATAAATTTGTTTTTTGTGTTATATGTACTTAATTTCTAATTCAACAAGCATACTTGCACCCACCAATATCTATTATAAAAGAATTCTGTGAAATAACGGTTTTATTAAGAATAAACAAAAACATTAACAGCTACTACTACTCAAGAGATATATCAAACATTTGTATAAACTTGATTAATAAATTCAAAACAAAAATTAATTATTTATTTGTGGTTTCGTAATCTGAAGAAACTTTATTGAAACCAAGGCATGTGCTTTTTCTGATGTATTCTAAGGGTCGTATTTAAAATGGTTTTGCTTATGCCCTAAAATGACTTTAAAATAGGATGTTAATAAGCCTGTCCTAAAGTGCTAGTATGTTTACGCATGGCCTGATTTATAGTTCGCCTATCATGAAGATAAAGATTTGTGTCTTAAAGTATAAATAAAAATATAAAAGTGGCACTTAATTCGAGCTAGGTAGCTGTTTAAGAGAAAAATCATTCCAATTTCAAACATTTTTTTTGGGAATATAACAAAATAAATGAATACTCCAATTGGAGCACTGCATTATACATGTATTAGAACATACAAAAAGAAAAAAATTATAGTAGAACAATATACAAAATGGTGGCTTGTCAGAGTCATATGCTAACAGTGTTTTCTTTTAAGGCGCTTATGAGGAATCCTCATACCCGCTTCAAACATAGCTAAACAAGATTTCGTCGAACCTTTAAAACACCTTTATTACATCATTAAAATGAATGAAATTTTAATTTTTCAGCTAGCCAATACTTCGCTTTAGGCTTCTCTAGTTTTCGATTTTCAATTTTTTGCTTAGATTTTTTTTATATTGTTCTATATTTACTGTATTTTCAAATGTCCATAGTTTTTATTGAGATGACAAATTAAATATTCAAAACTAGACAAGCGTACATTGACTATGTTTCTATCGGCATATTCTAAAAGTTTTATTCAAAAAAATGTATTAGCAAATATTTTAAGGGCCAAACTAACGCTTCAACTGATTAGTAAGTAGCATTGGCTCTTATGGCGCTTCGATATTGGTGCGCTTCCCCCTGTACACCGACCTGTAAGGACGGGCAACTATGAGGATTCCTCTTAATGGGCAAAAATGTATCTCCGAAATTATTGGACTTAGAACAAAAAACCAAAAAGCACGGTAATTTACAAGATTTAATCTATACAATGACGTTAGATTTTTTTCGAAATATTGATTAATGACAAAATGTCACATATTTGAAGTAAAAATCAATTTTCGAATGATAATTTCGTGAAAAATTCCTTATAAAATTAACAACTTTCAAAATATCGAAAAAATCCTAAGTCATCGTTTAGATAAACTATCAAGAAATATCCAGTTAAAATTTCAAATCAATCCGTTAAAAATTGAATGAGTTCTGTTTTTGCCCGATTTGAAAAACATGGTTTCCAGATAAACACATTTAAAGTAGTAGTAAGCAAAAACGTGTAATTTATGTTACTCTACGTTTAATCTGCCATTATCCAAATTATTTTGTTGGTAAATGGCGTTTCTGGGTGTGTTATTTCTACATTTTCCCAACTTTAAGGTAGTGTGGCATTACATAACCTGATCGTAAACCTAGACATTTTTCTGAATTGTGTTTTTGTAATGTTTTACTGTAGTTTTGTGTTTGTTACACAATTCAGAACCACTTAAATGTTTTATCATCCATAGAAGAGTGCCGAAGAACGAGAAATAATACGAGCAACTCGTGCTGTTGAATATAATAAAACATTTTCAGTATTTTGGTTTTCTTTTCTTGTTTACTTATATTTTCTCATCAAATAAAATAGCGCAAGTGTTGGGTTTCCCAGACCTAATATGAACCACGCAGACATCCGGATAGAGAGTAATATTACAAAATTATTGCTCTTCTGTATTCTGCTTTTATATTGTATAAGAATACACAGCTGTGTCGCCTTTGCCAACTTTTTCTCTTATTTAGTTTTTTTATTTCTTCTAGTAGTAGCACTTGTGGATTGTCTTTGATAATGCAAAGTAATTTATTGGCTGCCTCGAATATTGCGGAAGTTGTTAAAAGAGTATGAATACATACAGACAGTTGCTAGAAAATTATCGAATCAAAGTTGCTGGAATTTTAATATCATAATTTTGTATATGAGTTCCTTTATCTCAAACAAACACCGTTTCCGATATATTGAAAAGAATAGCATGAGTAAACTGTAACTTCCGGCATATAACAATCTTAAGTTTTAAGTTATAAAGAATTTCCTACGACAGTTTTGGCTCTAGAACGTTCCACACTCACACAATGATATCATTTCGAAAATAGTCAAATCTAATTGTTGGATGGTCAAAACGTGTATTTCTGTTAAAATATTGAGTTGAAAATTCTCAAAATTACTTTCTTTTAGACTTTGTTAAATATACGATTGATGTAACGTCGCCGAATAAACAACACCTCTCTTTAACTATAAAGTAACTATTATATTCAAAGCCAAAATTCATAAGAAAACTTAAACTAATCAATACAACGTATTATACATGAACCAAATACAACAACACAGTCCATGCGGCACCAGCACTCGTACTCTACTGCTGGATCTCGGCTTGCTGCCTTTTGTCCCCACCCGGTGTGCGAACTGCGCACGGAGCTGCACGCGCTACATTACTCCCTTCTGACTTCAAAGTTCCTCCTGGAAGTGAATTTTCATCAGGGCCTCTTCTCGGGCCTTTCGTGGAGGTAACTCTCGGCGTAGAGGTAACCTTTGAGTCGGCCTACCCTCATCGACTGGCGACAAATCCGTAGCCAGTTCAGTGATCGGAGGGGCGTTCACTTCCACCTCTAGGATATCCACTCTGGAATTTCCGGTATCAGACGAGTCGCCGTGACTGTCTGCCGGGTTCAGATCCTCTTGCGAAACACCGACTTTGGAACTTCTTTCTGGCTCGGCGTTTAACTGCGGTACACCAACCACTAGCAATGGCGGAGAGGAAGCCTCTTCCAGAACGAGATCGTCAGAAACGATACATTTATCGTCTTCTCCGGCGATATATTCTGATGTCACCGAGGAGTTATCGGCGACATCTATCTCGCTGCTGAGTAACCTTACTGGACTCCTGAACCAGGAACCACAGGTGGAATGAGGTGAACTGGCTAGGAACGGTGGCCCGTCACTGACATTAGGAGATCTTTTCGGTTGTGGGGTATCAAAAGGCTGTATGTGAGAGTCGTCTCGTGAAGGTCGTAAAGATCCCCGTTGTTTCGGAGAACACGTATTTTTGCGAAAGATTCGAATTTCTACCTAAGTATCCTCAAAAACTTCATGGAATAAATCTTTAACTCGGTCATCGCGAAGCTCATCCAACCCACACCCTATCATGGGAATTTCCAGCTGCGTAATACCCCGTTCGGCTACTTTTTTTCTCAGTGAATGCAAACATCACCGCAAAGGCGCATATGTCGGTTTATGGTAGCTCCGGCGTTTCGTTACCAAATAGAAAATAGAACTTCCCCCCATACTGCAACGAAATCTTTAGCGATTCCTGCTCCCATTCGGAAATTGTGGGATACACAATGCGCTAGTGCGTATTGTTGCGGGGCACTGATAATTTGATACATTGGTGGTCGACTATTTCGATCATTATACTCCTTTGTCGTTGGTGAGCCACATTCAGATGCCTTCTCGCTGTTTTATGTGCGTCGTCCAATGAGACGCGAAGCTTCAGTAGACATTTATCTTCAGTGTGATATGGGGTACCTGGGGGAAAGCCGTATTGCACGTCGGCTGGTAATCACACCTCCCGACCAAACATTAAGAAAAACGGAGTATATTTGGTGCTATCGTGTTGGCTTGTTCGATATGCCATCATCACTTGTGGAAGCCCCTCATCCCATGTCCGTTGATGCTCCCCCGCAAAATGAGAGAGCATAGCCAGTAATGTGCGGTTAAACCGTCGACCATTCCATCTGGTTAAGGATGGTAAGGTGTCGTGCGAGTCTTTTTAATATTAAATAAACGACACATCTCTTGAAATACTGACGCCTCGAATTCTTTACCTTGATCAGATTGTAATGTCTCTGGGGCGCCGTATCTGCATATAAATTCATTAACAAAAACACGCGCAACGATAGCTGCTGATTTATCCGGTAATGGGAAAGTTTCTGTCTACTTGGTAAAGTAATCGCACACTACCACGATGTATTGATTTCCATTATAGTTATAGGTAATAGCCCGAGTAAGTCTATCGCCACTCTTTCAAAGGGTCGAGTGGACCGCTGCGTTTGTAATGGTGCTTTAGGACCCGGTACAAAAGCGTTACGACAATTGCACGCTTCGCACTCACGACACGATTGTTCAACATCGTTTTTCATGCCGCTCCAAAAATAACGTTCATTTAGTTTGGACAAAGTTTTAATTACACCTAAATGAGCGCCCGTAGCAGCACTGTCGTGGTATGTACGCCCCAGTTCAAATACCATTTTACGCGGCACGACAACCCGATGCTCACGCAAATTGTCACTAGAATTTACGCAAAAACCCGAAACTGTCCACCCACGTTGGTTTCATATCCAGTAAACGTTTGGCCTCTTTAGATAAGGTACACGCACTCGTATGCTCACCGCGCACGAACCTAATTACCGACTCACATATTGTATCTTCAAATTGTGCCTGAGCAATCCATGTCAGATCGGAATGCTCGGAGACTGGAGGTATAGTATCCTGTGGCATCGTAGCCAAAGAATTTTAGGTTCTCGAAGTGGAGAAGCATTCTCATTAAAGCCACACAATGTGCATGGTCGTCTCGAAAGACCGTCAGCATTGGTGTGTTTCTTTCCGGCCCAATATTCAATTGTCATATGGTATTCCGCCAGAATCCTAACCTATCCTAACCATCTAGCTACCTGTCCTTCGGGTTCCTTGAATCACCGGAGCCAACGAAGACAATTATGATCGGTTCGAGCGACGAAACAGGCCCCTAATAAGTTCCCCCGTAAACTGATGGCAAACGTTCACCAAGGCTAACAACTCCCGCCTGGTTACGCAATATTGTCTCTCCGCCTTGGTTAGGGCTCTACTATAGTAGGCCACCACTCGTTCTGAACCTCCCTGCACTTGGCTCAGCACACCGCCGATACCAAATCCACTGGCATTTACATCAATGATAAACGGCTTGTCGGACTGTGGGTAAGCTAAGATAGGTGCTTCCGTCATACATCTTTTGAGGTGACAGAATGCTACCTCACACTCCTCGGACCAGGTGTAGCGCTCGCCTTTATTTAGTAGGCCATGAAGTGGAGCTACAATATTTGCGAACCCTGAGACAAAACGGCGATAATAAGACGTTATACCCAAAAACGCCCGCAGTTCCGATAAATTTACGGGAATAGGCCAGTCACGAATAGTCCGTAACTATGTGACCGAGGAATTCCACCTCTTGTTGATACAGTCGACACTTTTTGGGATTTATTTTCAACCCAGCCGTCTGCAAACGATCTAACACCTGTGACAGTCTCTCGAGATGTTCTTCAAATGTACGTCCGAACACTATGACATCGTCGAGGTACACTAAAGCACTCTCCCAGTGAAGTCCATCCAAGACCAGATTCATCAACCTCTGAAACGTAGCTGGGCCATTACACACCCCAAGGGGCAGGACATTAAACTCGTATAACCCTGACCCAATTGAGAAAGCAGTACCCGGACTGCAGTTCTAATGCTGAGAAAAGGGTAGCACCAGACATAGATTCAAGCACCTCGTCAATGCGAGGTAAAGGATAACTATCCTTAATCATAACCTCATTTAATCGACGAAAATCCACGCAGAACCTCAGGGATCCGTATTTCTTCCGAATTAGGTCAGCCGGAATGCACCAAGAAGATTTAGATGGACTAATTACACCATCCTTTAACATGCGTCGAATCTCCGTCTGAGCTTCTTCTCGTCGACCAAATGGAAGCCTTGTGGATGCCATTCGGATCGGTGGTGCGCCGCCAGTCTCAATCCGATGACGTAGAACTTGCGTTCGTCCGGTGTCGCCCCTTTCCTGAGATACTGTTGGTTCGTGTAAATCGATGCATTGTTTCGCCAGTTCTAGCTGAGATGGCGTTAAATGACGAGCAGCTTCTTGCCAATTGAATATCTCATGACTGGGACGGGCTTGCGACTTGTTTTCTCCTTCCACAACCGCACATGCGTAAGCCATACCAACACACGTATCGCGCCGCAGTATAACATTTTCATTTGACGAATTTTGCAATAACACCCTGCCTTCATTTCCCGATATTAGACCACGTCCGATCATACAACCGAATTTGTCCCAACACCGGGGCACAGGTTCAATAACGCGAGGAAGATTTACTTCATCTCCTTTTACTTTCACACGTCCAATTACTTCAGTCCTGGCGGGAATTAACAACGTTTCACATCGGGTTAACCACGCACTTATTTGCGCGAATAAAAGTACAGCCGAGTACAAAGTCATCAACGAGATTGTCACATACACTCATTTCCGTTTTTACACTAAAACTATCTAATGTTACAGTCACATCATCCATAACGACGACATGCAATGAATCGTTATCTGCCAACACTACCCGTCCTGTGGCTGGACGTAACCGGCCACCTCCCAAGCGGTCCCACACCGACTTTTTTACAAAACACCGGGAGGCACCAGTGTCTATTAAAAATGTCACGAACATTTGATTTATTAGTCCTTGTACGCGCACTACAGCTGTGTCAGCAGCTCGATTGTCTACATTGTTTATTTGTCCCGTCTTTGCATCAGACACCCTACCGGGACTCAATGGCGTCCGTTTCAGTTTCCCTGTTCGCGACGAGTCGGGCAATCTTTTTTGAAATGTCCTAAACGGTCACACAGAAAACAACGACGCTGCCTGTCGCGTCTATCCTCACTATCGTCCTCCCGGTTACGGTTTGAGTTATTCCAGCGCGGGGACAAAGAACGTTCCTGTCGCCGCTGCTGTTTCGCATTTCGTCCAAATGACCCTCAAGGGGGGGGTAGGATCACGCCAATGAACACTGGCTTCTCGTGTAGCTTCGCCCTCCCAACGGTTCTCCAACCTCCGTGTTACCTTAGACATTTCCTCCACCGAGATAATCAAGGCTTCTACGGTCTTCCGCAACACTTCTAATTCGTTCAAACCCTTAGCTTCAGCGGAGCTCATCGTTGCCATTGTTTGAGTAACAGCTTTGCCGCTAGATGGTGGTTGTGGCTGATGACGAATCTCGTTCAGCATCTTATTAATTTGTAGAGCCGCTTGCGCGTCCGCCAACGCCACAGTCAAATTTGCTGGATTTTGTCGCGCCGCCTCCTCCGCAACACTTGGGTCGATACCCAACCAAAATTGGCGCACTAAAAGTTTCTCTCGCGTTACCGCAATATATTCCACGAATGCCTTCTGCCCCAGCAACCGTAACACAGCTGCAAACATGGCTAGCGTCTCGCCCTGTTCTTGCCGACGAGCACGGAACCGTGTTTCTGCATCTTCTTCTGCTGAAAATATTTGCTTTAAATGTTGATAGGCCGTCTGCCAGTTATTCTTCTGTGCATCTGTCAAACTAACGAATGTTTGCTTCGCCGGACCGTCCAAATAAAAAGGTAATGCTGTTAGCTTTTTTTCCGCGTGCCAGTCTTTTAATAGTGTATACGCATCGTACGCATCCCATTCGGTCCAGTCACCACAGGTAAATTTTGTCATTTGAATATCCGCCATGTTCTACCGGGCACGCCACTGTCTACGAACGCAACAATCAGCAAACACTCTTCGCCTAGCAACAGCCTCGCATCTACACGCTTCAAGCCCGATTTCGCGTCCCCGCTTGCCGCACTGTCACAGTCTACGCGTAGATTAAATCCCAGTGCTTGCTACCATTGTAACGTCGCCGAATAAACAACACCTCACTTTAACTATAAAGTAACTATTATATTCAAAGCCAAAATACTTAAGAAAAATTAAACTAATCTATACAACATATTATACATGAATCAAATACAACAACACAGTCCATGCGGTAAGAGCTCCCTGCCTTTTGTCCCCACCCGCTGTGCAAACTGCGCACGGAGCTGCACGCGCTACATTGATTAAATTTAAATAAATAAAATTTACACAAATCGGTGCAATAATTATTTCTAAAATTGGCAAAATAGTTGTGATCATTCTTATGCGTGGAGTAATCAATTGTTAACTTTTATGTGTATCCTTTATACCTATAACTATGAAATTTGACTCTTTAATCGGGTCGAGTTGTTTTTCAGCAACAATTTTTAATATCATTTATTTAGATAAGTATTTGTTGGTCAGCAATTTGCATAATGGAACATAACAGATTTCTCTTTTTGATTTATTAAACAGCAATCAGAAAATACATTCTTTAAGGGGTTATACGCAGTCTGGAACTTCAAAAACTCGATATTTTTAAATTTCTTTTTGTACTGTACATATATTTAAGTATATTGTAATGTACAGCACATCAGCTTAATAATAATACGTAAGTACGCCAACGGTAGGTCACCCGCAACACAGGAAAGTATTCGTGTAAACGACGCGGCGGGATCAGCTAACTAATTATTCTTAAGTACGCCAACGGTAGGTCACCCGCAACACAGGAGAGTATTCGTGTAAACGACGCAGCATGATAGCCGAATTCAGATAACAACTCAGAATAGTCGACTCAGCAGAATCAACCGCGCACGTGCGATCACGTCATTTTATAAACAAACTATGCTTTCCTTCTGTTGCACTCCCGGGTGCACGATAGTTGTCTTTTAGTTGGTATCCGTATAAATGCCCTGATCCCGATACGGAGAGCATTCAGTCCCTGGATCACCAGCCAACCAGCCAGCCAGCCAAGCAGAACCAGCCAGCCAAGCAAAACCAACCAGCCAAGCAGCCGATCGATCCACCAGCAGTCAGTCAGCCAAATCGGGACCGAAGGGTCAACCGACCAGAGACAGAGTCAGAGTCCGTGGGATCGAAAGCCAAAGCAGAGATGGACCAAGGACCGATCCGCCAGAACCAGAGTCCGTATAAAGCAGAGCCAGAGACAGAGTCCGTGGGGTCGAGAGCCAAGCAGAGAGGGATCGCACGTTGGGAACCAGAGGACGTTTCCACCACCAAAGATAGACAACACTTGGAAGCCGGAGACAACGCTCGCAGAGGCCAACAGACGAAAGAAGCAGAAGGCGACACATAGATTTCCAGACAACCCAAGGCGAATCACTGCCCAAATTCCCAGCGGGACATCGAGTACAACGCAAACACCCTGATGCCAAGATGCTACCAGCCCCAATCACATATCTAATTATCGTCGGAGTGTTCCAACCAGTAGTATATTTTCTCCCATGGCCGAAACGGGTCGAGATCGTGTACAAAACTTGGACACTAACCCTGGGGTAGTATTATTCAGAGATTAAATGTGATGTTGGTTATTTTTGGTATAGAAACCCAGTAACTTAGCTATCAGAGACAATGTTCTGGGGGAGCAAGCTACCGATGCTATTAAATCGTTTTTAAACTTATCAAACAAATTTACACAATAATCATTGTTGTTAAATGCACCTACATGAATGAGTTCGACTGGAAATAAAATGATAATGAAAGATATTTAGTTGTTTATGATATATAATATAACCTATTCCTTCCAATTTTGTGGTGACTTCGTAGCAAGGCCGTAAGGGGTTATTATACACAACAGGGGTTTTCCACTTGATTCGATCACGCCAATACTCATACCACCCACATTACATGTACGCATTGACACGGACAGACATTACACTACAGACACACACAGGACGCGTTACAATATACACTAAAAATTTCATGTCAATCCGACAAATATTCTCGAAGTTACTTGCATATTTGTAATGATTTACATTGAGTGACTGTAGTAGTGCGACGCTATTCCCATATATTGAAAAGTAGTCAGTCTAAACGGCCAAGCGTGCGCTCGTTTATACTTTCTGTTGTGATTTCTCCTTGAAAATGAAGTGTAGTAGAGAATAGAGAGCATCTTCCAAGATGCAAAAGTCGAGACCATAGAAGAGAAAAAATGTTTTTAATCCAAAAACAGCTGAGACAAACGAAAGTAGTTTTTGTGCTTCTGCGAAAAAAATTAAAATGCAAGAGGATGTCAAATGTCATTTATTCGAACATTACTTCTACAAGTTGCCATCTTATCGCAAGTAGGGCATCTAAAGCTTAATTTCCGAAGCGAATACTATTTATTTTACTTTCGTAAACTTAATAAAATTATTTATATTTTCTTGTTCATTCACAAATATGAATTATATTTGGAAGAATTTCACGGATATATAATATAAAATAGGAAACATAGTTTATTTGTTGGAAAACTAGAATAATTTAATTCTTATTAGGTTTTGATGCTAATATATAATATTTGTGTGAAATTGAAATATAAAACCTGGAAAGAAATCCGTTCTTGCTGTTGCATATAATGTTATGTAAAGTAACGATAGATATTGCAATTCGTAGTTCAAATGAGATGAGTAACACGATGAGTATTCGAGTTGTGGATTTGCATAAATATGTAGATGTAGATAAAATTCGGTTTGTCGTTTAGAATTCAATCACGAGTCTCTTATAATACAGAATCGACTTGATTTACCCTATGAATCAGTTGTATATGTACATTTTTACTTTCTTATGCAATTGCATAAAATGAATTGTAATCAAGATAAATATCAAACTCGAGTCTTTAACAGAAATACACAATTTGATCAACATTGAATTGAATCGGACTATTTCCAGAATGACGTTTGAATATGTGTAAACGTGTGTGCATATTTGGTACAGAATTGATTGGCGAGCAAAAATATCTTTATTTATAATGACTCGATCCATTGTGAAAATCGTCTAAATCGTTGTTAAATTTAGAAATATTGTAAAGAAACAAAATCTACGTTTAAAAAAAAACTATATATCAAAATAAATATATTGTGTGAATATAAAAATAGAAGCTGTACCTAAAGTGTTAAATATATTGTGCGTGAATTGTGAGAAGCAGTAAGTTTATTTATAAGCACTGCCAGTCTTCACACCACAGAAAACTTAAAATCAATTATTTGATTATTGAATAATTGTCAAAATGCCGACAGTTTAAATGGTTTAAACTCCAGATTTGGTTTAATTACAACATTTTGTTTTTAGTGCCCTTTGAATAGCATTGGTACACAAATATCGTTACCACGAAAACGTAAGGATAAACCTTAAACGACCTCGAACGATTGTTAAAAAAATATGTCTGTCGATTCGTAATTGAATAAATATTGCTTGAAGAACAAGAACTGGCGCTAGCGCCAGTGCTATCAGCTCGCCGTTCCGGCGAGCGCAGTCACATCAATAAATACAAAACTAAAAGCTATAGCAATTATTATAGTACAAAATTTATTGTTGTTATGATATTTCATCGGCATTTAATATGAAATTAATAAATTTCTAAGTTTACGTTTATAATTCTAAATCATCGACATTATACTCACTCACATTGCCCATTGAACCAATCTAACCAATTATGATCCCGACATTTATTTATTCCTGTACCATAACAGTTTTAATTTCCAAAAACCCCACATTTAAAATTGCACACATTCACATGGGTTACGTTAATATCGTTCGTTTCGTGATTTACCAAGGATATTGATAATTATTTGATGAACATTTCCTAATTTTATTAATTAATACACAGAAGCAAATGGTTTATACATTGGAAATTATAACCAAACAAATTACTGTCACAATAGACATAACTTCTTTATTTCACTAACAGATGGCGATCAATGTCTGATATACTTCAAAATAAATTTATATTATTTTTTTTAAGCCTATGGGCTCACAATTTGAAAAAACTTTAATCACATAAAATATCTTAGAATGTTAAGTAGAAAATTCTAAAATTTTTAAATGTTGGCTAAGGGCAGTATTTAGGAGGGTTCCAAATTTTGGGGGCCTATAACGCCGGCCCTGTACTGACGATTGGATTTAAAATGCGACGGGAACATCACGGGCATGGAAATTATATGCATACCAAATTTCATCAAAATCGGCCCGGTACCTTCAGACGAGTTGCGGTCACAAACTCAGGTCTTACGACGGACCGACCGAGCGAGCGAGCGAGCGAGCGAGATACATACATCCAAGTATATGAGTTATATATATTTTTGGATTCAGGGCGAAAATACAAGAACTTTTTGTTAATATTTTTTTTCGATCCGAGCATGTTACAGACACACGACCAATCACTATAGCTCTTTTGTACTTACTGTACGACGAGCTAAAAAGACAAATTATTTTGAATGTAAAGATTCAGAGATAAAAAGAAATAGAAACCTCGAGAATATGGCATTTATTATAGTTTTTCTTTATTATCTCCGAAACTTTATATTCAAAAATTATTTTTTTCCCTGGCATTATTTATTCAATTACAGACCGACTAATAATTTTTTAATGAGTAAATCAACCGATGACTTGGCTATTGTTGTCAGTGCCATGCTTTAATGTGTAGATTATTGTTTCAAAAAAAAAACTGCAATCTTGGCAATTCGTTTTCAATAAGTTTTCCTTATTTACTTAACGTATAAATATTGAACGGCTTAAATTCGAAACCATGATAACAAAATCAATGTATTTATTCCGTTTCGCATCAAATTTAGCAGTTGTGAATACAGTGGAATATCGATAGGTACGGTACGGCATCATATTATAAAACTTTTATTACATTCCTAACTCAAACAAAAGTCCAGGATGTTATTCAAACAAATCTTGTAGCAAAATCTATCGCAAGAAACCTTTCGACGAATAAACGATGCTCGACTTAACAGGACTTATAATTGTCAAAGTTTAAACTTACATTCGACGAAGATAAATCAAACTTCATGGATATACAAAGTACATATGAAGATGGTGGGCCAACATATTACCAACTTTCATTCTTTTTTTGACAAACTCTGAAAACATAAGAAAGTATTGTAACTGGGAAAACTTTCAAGCTAGAGTTTTTATAGGGCTACTCTGAATAAATATTGGCTATTTTTAAGGTACAGACTGAGTATGTATCTGTAAACGCTCTAAGCGCGAAAAACCTGTTATGATTATTTATCATCAATTTTCATGCAATTAATACGCAAATAATTAATTTAAATAATTTATTACCTCAACTATTTGGTGCCACAATTATCTTCGTGCCAAAAAATTACTTGAAATAACAAAGAATAAAAATAAGCCTGAGTACAGGGGCCTATGCTTTCAGCCACTGCTGGTTGTAAGATAAAAATTTCACTAGAATTATATATCCCAAACAACTGCCTAACCAACCAATACTCCACAAGTAAAGGATTGTTCACAGCGAAACAATTAGTGATTAAGCTTAGAAAATTACAAATAATAATCTAGTATGTATTATGACAAGCAATGTTAACATTCTAAGCAACAAAACTAACACAATTTATGATACATTTTGTTGCTATGAACGTTAACCTTGTATGTCATACAACAAACTGGAATTATTACTTATAATTTCTAAGCTTAATTACTAATTCTTTAGTTGTGGACAATCCTTAATACTCTGAAATTGTACCACTTAGCTTATTAATTTATTGCGTTATCAAATATTTTTTATTTAATATAAAATTTAGATTGTTTCGTTAATATTCACCTTATCAATATATTCAAATATAATATTTAATATGTATTGCTTTTTAATATTTATTTTCAATAACCCATTCGCTCGAAATACATTCTCACTCGATCTATTGATGTCAAATGACAAATATCAAATTATTGGAATCTACTTGGTTGTATGGTAACAAAAATAAGAACATTTAAGACTTTTTGTAGCAGTTATTTCGTAACTGGTACATATTTTGAATAAACTTTTCAAATAAAAGTTGCGCAAAATCACTACTATTTCGCATTTACCAATCGAGAAAGACAAACTATCGTAAGTCTGCATTCTAGTATTCGACTGATTCGCCTCTAATGGGTAAGATAGGAGGATCAGCATTATTTTTCTATTAAAATTTCAAGGTCGAGTTTCTTTTCTGATCCTAATACTTTTTTTATATCTAGCGTATAAAAAGTAAACAAATAAACAATGCATAATTTTTACTTAATTATTATGGTTGTTGATTTACATTTGGTTATTGTAATATCATACTATAATAATTATATTACGAAAGATATATATATATATATATATATATATATATATATATATATATATAAGATTTTGATATTGTCGTAGTATATGCATACTAGAAACTGTAGATGTACAGCAAACTTGATATTTCCATATCCATAATATCGCACAGTGGAGTAAATACGGCGGATAGATATACGATGCAGAAACAGGAGACGAAGTGTTTTATTAGATAGGATAAGAGGTATACGAGAATGGATGATCGTGTTTCATGGTCTTACGGAAAATGGAATAAGAAATTTATACGGAGGAAAGTTCAAATTTAATTTTCTGATACATTATTTTTGATGGAACCACGAATTCATTTAAAAGATGGATATCCAAATGCAAATTCTCGGAATATCAAATCATCGCACTTATATGCGAGTTATTTAATAGGTGGATTCCTTTAGTTATTTTATTTTATAGAACCGTGTTCTAACAAATAAAAAGCTGAAGTAGCCTACACTCGACTTTCTTATCCTTATAAGTATTTATAATAATTCTTTATATTAATTTAAATTCATCTTACGATTGCTATGAAACTAGCTCAATATGTATTGTACTTAGGGAAAAGTAAATATAAGAAATAACAATTTTCAAAGGCAATATTTTAGTAAATGGTATGTTTGTAGAAAAAGAAACTCATTCATATGTATGTAAATTGAGGGACTATCTAAGTTATTATTATTGTTTTCATATTAACATCAGAAGCAAACAAAAGTAATATAAATTTAATTAATTATAAAAAAAAATTACATTTGGTTGTACCATATTATTTTATTTTGTAATGGCTATCGCGAAGAATTCCATGATTCAAAAGTATGGGGATAAAAATTATTTCAAAAAAATATATATAAAAGATCCCTTGCAATAATAATAAAATCTTGAAAGAAAGTTCACCACGATTTACAAAACAAAACAAAATAACCCGGACAATAATTGAATAATTTTAAATTTTGCGGTCAGTTATAGAAATTTACTTTTGTTTCCTATACTTCAATGCCTGCACCATGATTTAATTGAAGAATAAAGGAAGTCAAATAGATATCCCTCATTTACTTGACATTGATATTCATAAACGAATGAAAGGATGGAATCAGTTTCTTTGAAGTTTATATTTTCAACCAACAAACACAATAGAATATAATTATGAAACTCATTCTGAATTGAGCAATAATTTAATTATAAACAATTTCGTAATTAATACTGTGTATAATGTTTCTTCCTTATCACATTATATAAGATAATCAACTTTTCCCTGTCTTCTTTGTTCACGAGTTTGAACGAAGAATAGTTTTTTATCCCGAATGAAAGAACTGATAGGAGTAAGAGTGTTCGATAGCGGAAATGTTTTCTAGGTTATAGATTTCATTTAATCTTTTTGAAGCCAACTGGCTAAATTGCACTATATACAGGGACGTATTCAGTAATTCTGCTTCTTTGAGATTGACATCGTACAAACTTTTGTAACAATAGCATTGTAAATTAATAATATATTTCTTACAAGAGAACACATGATAATCAACTATGTGGAGCATCGACCACTATCTTAAATATACCACTCCTTGGAACTGTATTCAGTTTTAGAAAAAAAAAAACAAAACAATATTAAGTTCAGACCTTAAACTTACCTTAAACCTTCAGAGGAGTGTATATATATATATATATATATATATATATATATATATATATATGAATACATATATACATATATATATATATATATATATATATATATATATATATATATATATATATATATATATATATATATATGAATACATTTATACATATATACTTATATATATATATATATATATATATATATATAAACTCAGATAAGAATTATATAATTACAGAAAGATTAAGTAATCAACCTTTTCTAGATTTTTGTTCTTTAAAAACATGGATTAAAATATAATGGCCGCCATAATTATATTTAAGTAGTGTCATTAAATGGGTATATTTGTAAAATTCTCATTAGAGGCTTAAATTATTTCGAATAAGAAACAACAACGGATTATATATATATATATATATATATATATATATATATATATATATATATAATTATAAAATTAAGAAATATTTAGCAAAAGTTTATTTTCATGATTCCTATAATGTCTCTGGTACTGAAGTATATTCATATTTTTTGGAATGACGACGATCAAAATATAATTGTAAATTTCAATAAAATATTTGGAAAGAAAAGAACTGACAGAATTAAACCTTACTTAAAACTTATTACTTTGTAAAAGCAAGTAAAAATAGAACATGAAATCATTGTAAATACATTAAGTAACAATTAGCCAATACGTATTTACTAATTAAAGTTTTATTTAAAATATTTTACCCAAAACAATCACTAAGTTTATCACAAAACACGCTTAATTTTTAGAAACGAACTGTTTAACAAAAATCAGTTTGTAAAATAGTAAGTTATGTTATTCGAATAATCAGAATAAATAAACTGAGATAATAATTCCATTGCCATCTATTAATATATTATTATACTGTACTTAAATAGGGGTAAACATTTTATTAAATTATTTTTTTATTTATCCACCAATCATTTCAGTAAGCGGGTTCCAAAATTAGTTAAAATATTCCCAGAAATAAAAAAGGTATACATAATTAGGTGAAAGTTATATTAGCACAATTAATGAGTAATACATTGTTTTGAAAATGCAATTTTCTTTATTTTGTTGTAGATTATACTAATTTAGTATTATATAATATAAAGCGAACGGCCAATATGATAATAATTTTATCCGATAACGAATTTATAATCCTAACAGGACATTAAATAATTAGAAGTTCCTATACCAAAATTTACAAACAAAATGGAATTGTTTTTACTAATATTTACAAAAAATCGAAATTTGAATTTGAAAAATATAAGAAATTTGAAAATGTAATGTAACCTTGATTAAACTTATTTTGGAGTTGATAAAAGTGTTTGTTATTTTGAAGGTGGTAAAAATTATGATGGAGTTGTTAAAATCTATATTTTGTAAATCTAACAATAAGCCTCTATTCATATCTATTTAGAAGTTCTTTGCAACAATGTCTTTCATAAATATTTTTTTAATAGAACTGTACGTTCACATATAACTTCGCATTCAGGAGAGAACGAATGCTCTTTTAATGTGACTTTTTTCGGGCAGCAGCTAACTCAATGTGTCACACACAAAATGATAGAGTGACACAAATGACCAACATCAACCCTGTAAGTAATATATATTAATGGTGTTTTAGCTCTGACGCCGGCAAACTCACAAATTTCTGTTTTTTATATCACCTCGCGAAGTGCTTCACTGATGTGTCATGTGTTTGTTACATTCTCAGAATTTCTTATAATATCTCGCGTCTGATTATAGCAAACTCAATGGACTGGTGAATACACCCAAATATATAGTTGTTTACTCGAAAATCGGTACATTATACTTCACACTAACATATCTACTATATTCTAAATAATATGTGGAGTATCCTGCACTCAACTTTTCTATACGTAGTATTTACAAGAAATATATACCCTTAACAAACTATCAAGCCAACCAAAACAACACAGTAATACTTTGAAATTATACCAATTAGTTTATTATATCATTACGTTATCAAATACTGTTTAAAATAAAATATAGATTGTACTTTTGTTGAACCACGGAGAAGATAACCGGTATACTGTTTGGTTAGGGTTGGTTGATCAAGGGGTGCTTACTGGTTTCACTTGGTTGAACCACGGAGGGGTATATAACCCATGGTTCTAACCATTGGTAATCATTCGTTAACCAACTGTTCTATTGTAAGCTACATTGGTCTAACTATTATTTATCTGATTAATATTTTGTTGTTGTTAAAATGGCAGCCATGTTTTTCCAAGTATTGTGCTTGGTCGATCAAGTTACTACGTCAGCAATGGTGGATCCAGTCCACAAGTTACCGACTGAGTTAGTCGAGACTATTTTCAGGTAAGCCAATAATATTTTGTATTTTTCTTTATATAGCTTTATCAAATACTTGATTTGTCTTTTAAATATTAGAGTCAATGTTTAATTTAGTCTCTCTATGTTAAAGCCTAATCTTGCAACTATGACTAATATTTACTTCGTTTCTTTACAGATACTTAGACCCAGAATCACTAACCGCTGCCTCAGCAGTGAGCCATCGTTGGACCTCCGTCTGCAAGAGTTCCCGAGTCCTGCGTACAAAGATCCGTCGTCGTCTTCGTCAACAAAGCAAAGAACGTCAACGAGCCTATTTCAATCCATCTGTAGCCATCCAAGTAACTCGGACGGAACCAGGAGTAACTTTTGGAAGAAGAAATGGTCAAGTTACGTCCAAAGCTCTGCCAGTGCAATACGAATTCAACAACAACACGGTTACAAAGACTCAAGGGCAGTTCAAGGTTGTGCAAAGTTTGAAAGTAGAACCGAAGAAGGTGGTCAAGATGGCGATGGGTTGTTCGGCAAGTGTTAGGGCTGCTTCGAAGAAGAAGAGCTTTACTTATTCTAGGTTAAGATTGTAATTTGACTTATTGTGTTGTAATGTATTATTAATTTGACAATAAATAATTTTGCCACAATATTTGTTGTATTTTTGCTATGGGGATTTTATTATTCAGAATATTTCAATTATAGTACAAAGACGGTAAAATATATGGTTATCCCAGTTAAGTCAACGTTTCTGGTAATAATCAGTAAATAAATATTATTTAAGATAAAATTAATTTTGTGCACTACATAAAATTTTGTGCAGCATCCTAGGTTAAGATTGTAATTTGACTTATTGTGTTGTAATGTATTATTAATTTGACAATAAATAATTGTGCCACAATATTTGTTGTATTTTTGCTATGGGGATTTTATTATTCAGAATATTTCAATTATAGTACAAAGACGGTAAAATATATGGTTATCCCAGTTAAGTCAACGTTTCTGGTAATAATCAGTAAATAAATATTATTTAAGATAAAATTAATTTTGTGCACTACATAAAATTTTGTGCAGCATCAATAAGTTCTATAATTATTAAAAATAATATATTCGATTTCATTTCTCATTCTGTTTCTCAAAAATTATTTATTATGAGGTTAACCAAACATGGGTTGATTGGTGGGAATGGATGGGATCTATTTCGGTTTCTTCTTGTAACACCACAAATACCCCTCAAAAATCTCTTTTCCATTGAAGTCACCCTACTTTTATGCTACGTCTTCCATACCCAACACTTACTTCCATACGTAAAATTCATAATATATAATACTGATTTCGCCAACAGAAAAATCACTGATCAGCGTACCACACCAACAACAATATTAATCAAGGTTTGCATTCTAGCGGTTGTAAGATTTTCCCTCGTATATCAGACAAAGAAGATATGCAGCAGGAGGTTAAATTAATAAATAAAATACTGTAAACTAATGAGCTGGTTGAATTTAATAAAAGTGTGCCGTCACATTTTACACCACACGCTACCAATCTGTGTAAAAGTCGGCATTCTAAACGTCACCTCGTTTCCAGTGCAGCACAGACTGCTTTCCTACTCATAACGAGGAATAATTAAGCTGGTGAAGCGTAACACTGTTTCGTTCTTCTAAAATTATCCAGCAAAAGCTCATTTATAATACGCACTGTTGTTGTATTAGGTAAAGTGAAATACATTGTACATTAAGAACTTTCGGTACGTACATACATTAACAGTGGAATTAGAGTCCGATGAGTATCCTCCTGACACATACTCATTTACTTGCCTTAGTGCACTTTTATTTTTTTGTTTCATTTAAACAATAGCTCTTATTATTTATAGCACACAAATGTATGTGTTTATATGTATGTCTATATGTGTATTTTTTAATATGTTATGGTGTTTAAATTAATGTGTAGAATGGTTTTTCCATTTTTGTAAAAATGTAAATTGACATGGGTAGGAATCGAACCTCAACTTTTACCGTAACAGTCGAGAAACGACTACACCACAGCGATTAATGAATTTCTATATTAAATCAAGAAAATTGTGCTTTTGTAAAATAATTAGAACTAGGTTCTTAAATGTCAGAAAAATTAATAAATTTCAAAATAAATATAATATGTGAATATCAAAATGCTTATCAAGTTGTGTAAATAATAAAGTAGAATATAATATAAATGGGAAGGTATCTTTATTTAGAATTAAGACAAAGAAAATATGTTATATTATGAACTTCTTACGACATAAGAATTACGGTTAATTTAGTGAATAGGTAGTATTCATTATTAAGGTAAACAGTAAGATTCACATGTTAAATAATGTATTTAGTTCTTAATATTGTTATTTTTTTTGGGTCAAATCTTATGTTATGTTTTATCAATTGAATCCTTTACGTTTATTTGTATGTGGATTATTCCCCCAAACATTAGATTGAACTATTCAGTTAGTAACACACACACACACTCACACACACATATATATATATATATATATATATATATATATATATATATATATATATATATATATATATATATATATATATTCAGCAACAATATTGATTATCATTTAATGCATATACTCTCATTATTAACTTTATTTTACAGGTACTAGCGGCAATAAAGAACTTTGTTATATTTCTACAATTTTAACCGCATGAAAATATACAATTTGATTATACTCACTTTTCTTTTCAAATCTTCTTTATTATTTGTAACTTAATTACTAATACATTTATATTTGCAAATATGTGTGTGTATACTGATAAGCAGAAATCTAGCTATTGAAATACAAGTTTGACTAGTTTTTACTAAAGTATCAATGTGAATTCATCACTGATTAAATAAATAAAATATAGAAACATATGACTGCAAATATATTATTACGCTAGAAATTTATTACATTTGTGCGATAACGAATATTATCTTAAAAATAAATAATGAGGCTCACATTAAGGTGATAGCCGTTAACAGACACAGACTAAATATGAAGGTGAGTATCAAGTATTTCATAATTTTTGTACTTTTTAGTTCGCCGTACGTAGTACCAAAGAAGCTAAAGCATTCGGTCGTGTGTCTGTAGCATTCTCGGATCAAAAAATTTCATTAAGAAAAAGTGTTCGTCTCGTCGCCCTGAATCCAAAAATGTATATAACTTATATACTTGGATGTTAGTCGTCGCTCGCTCGCTCTGTCGCTCGTAAGACCAAATTTGTGCCCTCTACTCCTCTGAAGGTACCAAAGCGAATCACTCCAAATTTGGTACACATATTATATGGCATCCCATTTGAATCCGCTCGCAGTTTAAATCCAATCGCCTGTACAATTCCCGAGTTATAGGCCCCCAAAATTTGAAGCCCCCCTTAATACTGCCCTTATAAAAATAATTGAATTTAAAAATTCTAAGATATTTTTTATCTACAAGATTTTTTCATTTTGTTAACCCAAAGCCCGAAAAAAATTATTAAATATTATAATTTTGAATTTTAAAATATGCACTAAATTTGTTTTTATCAATATAACCTAAATTTGGTACACATATTATTTGGCATCCCATTTGAATCCGCTCGTAGTTTAAATCCAATCGCCCGTATACTTCACGAGTTATAGGGCCCCAAAATTTTAAGCCCTCCTTAATACTGCCCTCATAAAAATAATTAATACACTTAAAAATTCTAATAAAAATTCTAAGATATTTTATGTCTACAAGATTTTTTCATTTTGTTAATCCAAAGCCCGAAAAAAATAATTAAATATTATAATTTTGAATTTTAAAATATGCACTAAATTTGATTTTTATCAATATAATCTAAATTTGGTACACATATTATTTGGCTTCCTATTTGAATCCACTCGCAGTTTAAATCCAATCGCCCCTATACTTCACGAGTTATAGGGCCCCAAAATTCTAAGCCCCCCTTAATACTGTCCTTATAAAAATAATTAATACACTTAAAAATTTTACTAAAAATTCTAAGATATTTTATATCTACATGATTTTTTCATTTTGTTAATCCAAAGCCCGAAAAAAATAATTAAATATAATTGTGAATTTTAAAATATTTACTAACATTTTTTTTTTTTATCAATATAATCTAAAATTAAATGTAAGACTTTTTACACCCATAACGTATTTTCAACCAAAAGGCCATAATAATTAAAAACCACTTCACGCAACGCATATTTTACCTAAGGGCGAGATCTGCGCGGTTGTGCGTTTATGCGTACCAAATCTTGTTACTTTCTTGGACGAATTCCAAAAGTATGATTACTACATTCACAAAATTATTTCATGTTATCACAGCTGTCATAGAATGTACAATTTTGAAACGAAATTGAACAATAATCTGACGTTAAAATTAACAATACGATTTTTGATAGATTTCTGAATCATGAATCAATTATATAAATATGACATAGAAGATTAGCTTATTGGCTCATGGTAAGGATTGGTCCCTACACAAGTAGGGATCGAATATATGAACGCCCAGAACACAACTAGCTACTGCCACTAATTTTAAATTAGCTTGTAAATTTCGTCGGGTAGCGTATATTAACACGCTTACAATAATAACTCGTATTTGCATATAAATATATTTTATTGTCTCCAATGACTTCGTAGTTAGACCACAAAGCAACTAATTATAGGATTGTTATTTGAATGTTTGTTCACTGACGTACTTGCAATTGCTACTGCTGTACTTTGCATAATTATTACATACTTCAAATAGTAGTAGCATTCGATGCCCCTACTATAATATTTGGCAACGCTGGCCCATTATTCTTTCTAAAAAAAAAACATAATGGTGAACATAATGCAGACATATATAAAAAACTCAAATCTCCCAGCCGTCGATATGCAAGAACCTACTTGTTTGATAAACCAGAACTGTTAATTCTTGATCCCGAATAGCCAAAAATGTATTAGCGACGGATTTCAAACATTTTTCCGATTGTGGTATTGAATATGACGAGATAAATGATCCGATGGCTGCCCATTTGGTAGCGCTGTCAGGAATGAAATGGAAGAATTTACGACAGAAACTAACGCCTACTTTTACTTCGGGCAAAATGAATCTCATGTTTCAAACTCTAGTTGCGTGTAGTAATGAGTTGGAAGTTATCGTAGACCAATTTGTTGAGGAGTCTCAACCGATTGATATTAAGGACATTGTTGGCAGGTAATTATATTATCACGCATCAGAGGATATTTGGTCTTAACAGCAATTTCAATAATATGCTGAACATTTTATTACAGATCGCTTTTATTTTAAGGTTTACAACAGATGTAATTTGATCATGTGCTTTTGCACTAGAGTGCAACTCGCTTAAAGATCCAGACGCGGAATTTCGTAAATTTGGTAAAAGAATATTCACACCCACCACAATACATATTTTCAAGAGACTATTAAGCCGTTCCTTCCCTTTTATATTCCGAACATTAAAATTTAAAAGATTCGAACAGGACTAATAGGAAAAAAGAATAACTTTGTAACTGGTTTTACTTAATTTTATTGAAATTAGTAACTAGTTTCACCACACTGTGGCATCATCAGACTAACTAAACTTAAGAAAATACATCGGTATATATATATAATATGTAAAAGGGGGTATTATAATTTGAGATGTAACAGCGGTGATTTACAAATTATAATACCCCCTTTTACATATTATATATATATATATACCGATGTATTTTCTTAAGTTTAGTTAGTCTGATGATGCCACAGTGTGGTGAAACTAGTTACTAATTTCAATAAAATTAAGTAAAACCAGTTACAAAGTTATTCTTTTTTCCTATTATTACTATGGAGTTTTACAAAGTAAAGGCCAATACAATTCAAGATTTTCAAACAGGACCTTGATGAATTCATTACCAAAATTGTCCAGGATACCGTGAAGCACAGGGACACAAATGGTATTAAAAGAAACGATTTCATGCAGTTGTTGATAAATATCAGGAATACAGGAGACGCTAATTAAGAAGTTAGTGAAGAACCAGGGAAGAGTTTAACAATTGAAGAGATATCAGCCCAAGCTTTTCTATTCTTTTTAACTGGGTTTGAAACGTCTTCTACAATACAAACATTCTTCTTTTACGATATGGCTTTGCATCAAGATATTCAGGATAAAATTAGGAAAGAGATAAATCATATGCTAACTAAGTTCAATGGGAAGTTAACTTACGAAGGGATCATGGAGTTGCATTATTTGGACAAAGCTTTAAATGGTATGTTTTAACTAGGATTCTTAGAATTTTGTTGATAATTTTTTAATAGAGAGCATGAGACTGCATGCAGCAGTACCAATTATACAACGGCGATGTACAACAGAATACAAGATACTTTAAAGTGACTTAGTTCTGAAGGAAGGTATATTGGTTAATATACCTGCCTATGGATTCCAATTAGATCCGGAGTATTATCTTGAACCAGAGAAATTTGAACCGGAAAGATTCAGCAATGAAGAGAAAGCGAAGAGACATACGTTTACATTCTTACCATTTGGAGTAGGACCTACAAATTGTATTGGTAAATATGTTACTAATTAGAGAAAACTTAGCAATTCAACAAACTATCTAACAATGTATGTTATATTGCATCAAAGATTTCTATTTAACCCGTCAGAACTCACGTGAACCTTTCGGTGATCTTGACTCGCGTGATGAGAGATTTGCTCACGCTCTGTGCGCATGCGTCCAATATCTCGCACGCTTAGTTTTTATTTAAATTTATAAATCATAACCTCAACATATTTTTAGATAGTTTTTTTTAATGTATGATTAACAAATTCAAAATATTATACTTATCTGATTATTATGTGATCTTCAAAAGGTAAAATATTGTAGAAGGCAATAATTAAAATTTCTTTTAATCATAACCCTGATTTTTAATTGGAGTCAGTTTATATGTATTTAAAATTTTATTTATTCATTTTAAATATTAAAATTAAATGTAATTTTTATAAAATAATGTAACACATAATGCTAGTTGAATTGACAATCCTTATCATATTTTTTTAGTTTAGTTTCACAGTCCATACAATGTATATTGCACTTGTAACGGATGAGTTTTATAACTAATGCGCTAAAGCGAATGTAGCCGAACATCCGGAGGCAAACGAAGATGCACGATCAAGCCCGACCGCTACCGAAAGTAAATTTTTCATGCATACACGTTTACTCTCGTGATGAGAGAAATTCTCACAATTTCCGATATGCATGAAAATAATATTTTTTTTATGCTTTACTTAGAATTGTCGGATTTGGGAAATTTATAATTTCAAAATAGTCAATATTATTTGAAGGTAGAAAAAGTTTCAACTTCCCATTCCATTTAAAAAAAAAAGTTATTAACATTTTAAATCGAGCGTGAGCAAAATGCTCATAACGTGAGTGCTGACGGGTTAATTGATATTTTATCTTTGTATTTGCCTTGCAAAAAATAGTTAAGAAATGAATTACATAAGATTATTTTCAGGTTTACGATTTGGTTTATTACAAACCAAAGTGGGAATTATAATGCTCCTTAAAAATCACAAGTTCACTCTTAGTTCAAAGACAATAACTCCTATAAAATTGGACCCCAAGCATTTATTTTTTTTCTGTGATCGGTGGGGTTTGGTTGAATGTAGAACGAACTAAGTGAACCTTATCAAGTTTGTTTTGAACATAATGCGGTATGCACTATATGAATTCTATATTTGAATTCTAGTCTAATTCTTAAATTAAATATTATCTAACAAAATAATGTACACACAATACTTACCCCCATGGAAATAGTCTTTATTATTAAATATTCATCTTTAACTTTAACTACTCATTTTTAAATTTATTAATAATGTATTTGAATTAAAATTAAAGAATCGGTTGTGGTCAACAGAGAATTCTATAACGTTTTCTTGCCTTCTGGTTCATCTCTCGTTCATTCCCTTTATATTCGTCATTTATTGTTATATATTTCATGCTTTCTCGGTTCATCTCACTTTCATTCTCTTTATATTCTACGTCTAATTTACTCATTCTCCTTGTTCATCTCTCTTTCCTTTGTTTTGTATTCTGCTACTTTTCTATTCCTTGGATGAAAGTTTTCTGCAATTTCTTTTTTGAGATTTCTTTTTACCCATTCTAAGATAAATTATATTGAATGAAAGCTAATTCATGAACATATATTTTTCGAGATTGAACGATATTTCTTGAGTATTAATATACGGATTGTGTTTTCGTTGCATTATTCAAGTTGAGCATAACGAAATTCCAATGTTGTCAATGATTGCAATTTCTGAGTTATAACATGAAACATTAAAAATTTCAAATTGCTTCGACTATTTTTATCTACTTGCAAATCATTATTTTGTAGTAATGAACTACGATATATAAATACGAATTCGTTATAGAAATACAGGATATAAAATTACTTGCATGGAATATTTTTTTGTTTTTAAATTTTCTTTTGGTATTAATTTTAACAGATTCAAAAAATGCCAGTTATAGATATCTATGATAAAAGAAAAATTAATATTTCAATTGCAATATCTTAGAGAAAGGTAAAGTTTAAAATAAATATATATAGAATAAGTTTTATATTTATTAGTTTTTCTGTTAATGCAGCAATTGCGAAGATAGTTAACAAATGACACGAGTAAACGATTATATCCGGTTGAAGTATCCTTTCCAATATAGGAGGAATTTAATTCCGGGATACACAAATCTTCAATTTAAAACATCATATTTTTCCGTTGAGTGGTATAGGCTGTAGAGCGTTCACAGATACTATTTAGAAAATAGTCAAAATAGATTGAGGGACATTCAAAATGGATATTTCCATTAACATCTCGAAGTCTATTATTTTGATGATTCGTTTCGGAAATGGTCAATACGTGTATTTTCGTTAAAATATCGAGTTTGCAAATTTTCAGATTAAAATACTTCTTTTTAGAGTTCGCCCAAGAAAATAAAAATTGCGGGATTTGTATTTAAATAGCTATATATTAAAAACGGTGGCTATTTAATAACATAGCTTGTCAGACATATTAATGGTTATATCTGTAAGCGAAAAAGGAAATGGAAAAGCAAACGAATTAAATGACGTATCTCAAAGAAGATTGAACGGAATTTAAAATCGATAGAACGTATAACATGCTTTACGAAGGAAGGTTAGATATTAGACAGGCAACGTTAGGATTAGGAATGTTGTCGATATAAGACGGTTCATTGCTACTGATAGCAAGTCATCCGAAAAAATGCGATCAACTGTAATATCTACTAAAGAAAATATATAATAGAACCCTAACACTTCCCGTTAAGTTATAAATACTGTAAATATGTGTATTAGATCCAATGTCATTTATCAAATACAAAAACTCCAGCCATATTTGGTACATACCTTTATATTAAGTACACAGATTAACAGTATATGTAGATGAAGAAAGTTAACCCTTTTGTGGATATATTATGTATTGGGTAGTATAACCGGTCGCAAAATTATTTTTTATTAAATAATAAATAAAAAATTAAGAACGTTGTGGAAATAAGACGTTATTACTACCCAATACACCTATAGTATATGTAGATATGAATATTTATATATGTGTGTGTGTATGTTTGTAATTAAATATTGAATAAAGAAGAAGATGTACAAAGAGATGGTGAAGTAGTGAATTATGAATTCGTATAGAAACGTATTTATCATTGTGTAATGTAAAATTTCTGCGCCTTATTGCTTGATAAATGAATTTTCAAATTATATATGTTTTATCATGAAATAAGTAAAAGTTTTAATAATACTACCTTATTGTATATATGTATATTATATTCTACAGGTATTTAAAAGCCTACACCAATGTTGAATTTTATAATATTTTAACATTTATTTGTTATGGAAAATAGGTGAGAATTAAAGGTATATTTACTGTTTTACGTTTTATTTACTAAATATTATATTCTGTAAAACATTATACCCGTTTAAGGTTATATTATGAAACTTTATACATAATACTTGTATATGTCCCAGAAGAAACCTGATTTATGAATACAGTACCTTAACCGGAAGTTATGGTTTTCTTGCTGCTTTCTGTATTTTTCAAAAGAGACATGAGTTAGAAGAAAGATTTTTCTTTTATGTAGAAAATTTGTAAATGTTCTTTGAAATATCTGGAGTGGCCTGCACTCGACTTACTTTTACGCAGTTTTCACTAGATTATTTTACCTGTTGTTAAAGTTGTATGTAGATGGATGGTAACCGACGATATTTAACCACTGAACCTTCCTGTATGACACTTTATTTCATTAACACCAATCATAAGGGCATATACACATTACACACTGTAAGCGACGGCCCACGGAAACCTCCGATACGAGCCTCTATGTTGAGTCTGAAAATAGAATGCGAGTTGAGCTAACGCTCAGTGAGAAGGCTGTCATTTAGCAGTGACTGACGACCGTCTAATAAAACAATAATGATTAAGCCATTTGTATCAGGATAAGGAGGTAGAATACAGTATTTAACTGTGCACAAGTAACATCACAGCCTAAGCAACTAGTGCTTAGGTCTGCTAGAACCTGGCCCCGCTCCACAGACTTGCTGTGGGAAAATACGGGAAAATGCCAGAGGGATCTCTCCTCACAACTAGCTGTGTGCGTCAACGAGTAGCTTGCCTCCGCCGCGGGACCTTACGGCATCGTGAGAAAGACTAAAACTCAGTCTCCACCATATCCCTTCGAAGGTACGAAGGTAATCGTTGTGCTCCACACAAACTAGTGTGAATCTACAAGAAGCTTGCCTCCGCCATGAGATTCACATGGTATCGGGAGAAAGAGTTGAAAGTCGAGTGAAACTCAATCTCCACCATATCTCCCCGGAGGTACGAAGAGATACGTTGGGTTCAGTCCTGAGGATAGACATTAAAGTTGGCAGGTAAAGGCACCGCTGGCAACATACCGGTAAATATATATGCTACATCGCTGGGCGCATTCTCGACTATCCCCCGCATAAAGCGGTTTCCAGGCCAGCACCGATACAAAGGTTAGGGATAGGTGACAATAACACATTTTGACATACACATAACGTACATTCAGGAAAATGGCTATCACCATTTACCTATACATATGATTGCAAGAATATAAATATATAATCAGACAGACTTGACTCACCGCTATATTCTCCATACCAGATGCACAGGGCACAAATCACAAAAACACTACCATTCTCATTGAACAGCAAAACTATACTGACAGAGAAATATCATAACCAATAGGTACTACGTAATCCCTTCGACCGGCTCTGACCAGTCTCCCTACTGTGTATTTCTTACAAGAACTGATATAAACGCGTTGCATAATGCTATACTAAAAATTGCCGCTGACTATATATATATATATATATATATATATATATATATATATATATATATATATATATATATATATAACCAAAAACCAAAAAAAACATCAAATTAACCAATACTCTACAGAAATATTCTGAAATGTCATTTATCTAATTGAGACTATTTGGTTTTCCTGTCAAAATAGCAGATGATCCGATTTATTGAGCTACATGCGAATCCATGGCAATGTAAGCAAGATAATTATAATGTTTCGTAGCATTTTTCTCGCAACTGGCACAATTTTTGAAGAAATTTTTCAAACAAAAGTTGTGCGAAATATTAATATCTTTCATTATGAACATAACTATTTTTGCCGTAAGTGCTGCCGTTCTAGTGATATTGGAGATAAAACAAAAAATGTATAGAGTAAACATGCACTACCGGTTTGAATATTCTTTTTAAAAATAGGAGGTGCACATTAAGGGCATATACACAAGTCTTAAGTTTGAAGCTCCATAATTTTAGGTTTGACGGTTTTGGCTCAAGAACGTTCACAGACACACACACACACACATACAGACACACATACACACACACACATAAGTTATTCCGAAAATAGTCACATTCGATTCAAGGAAGGCCAAAACGTGTATATCCGTTGAAATCTCGAGTTCGAAATTTTTCATGATTACAAGACTTACTTATTACTTCGTAAAAGAGAGTAAAAATGTACCAGCTGCTGAATAATTGTTTTTAAAAATTTCATGTTAAATTATGTTTTCAAACATTTTCCTACTGTTTCACAGTAATCTTTTAATATTTTATCCTATAGAATGTGCAGTGAAAGTTACTTAAATTATAATTCGACGTAAATTAAGATTTAAGATGATTTGAAATATTACGTAGAAAATACTATATTCCTATATGAAAAGAGAAGTTATAAATGTAAAGGTCACTCAAGCTCAAATTGTGCAATCCTATTCTTCGATTTATCGCAAATTTTTTATGTGATACTTGAAATGAATTCTACTGGATTTTATTAATATTTTTGGTATATAATGGTTCGTTCTTATGTGTGTTACTGTGGAGCACAACATTTTACAGACGAACAAAAGAGCTTTGAAGACGCTCTGCTTGATGTCAAAATCAGGAGCAAATGTCAATAACATCAACGCAATTCTGTGCGACGATCGACGAATTACTTTTCCATCGGATAGCTGAACCAAAACGTTCCGTAGATACCGCAGGGGGCAATTGAGAACTTGAACATCAAGTTCAGGTTTCAGTCACCTGATCTGACAGTGCAACTATTTTCAATTTAAAGAAATTGAAAACAGAACTTTGTGGACATTGTATCCTCCTCAAGAATAAGAACATAAAATAAAAGTCAACTTTTCTACCTTCGAAAAAGTTCGGAATGCCTATCTAACAGATAAACATTATCCATTTAGATGTAATTAAAACTATATATTTAATAGTTTACAGTAAAATTCGAAAATATTGCTTAAATATTTATTAATACCAAAAATGTTCATTAAATATTTTCATCACGTTATGTCTTCCAGAAGTAAGCGGATATGACACACACTTCCTTTTATATAATTACTGGAGTGCCATTACCTCGACTTTCTTATACTACATTTACTATCTATTTATAATACTGTTGGATTTTATTTTGAATTCTTGCAATGACTTCTGAAGAAAACTAATTTATAATCACTTGTTTCTAAATGGATTGGTGGGCATTAAAGTATTCAATGGAAACAATGAAAGAAAGTAAAAGTAAGTCGAGTGAATGTCAGTCCTGATTTTTAATTTGTCTTTGTATTCGGATATGGACTGTAGTAGAGCAGGTGGATGGAGGGATCAATATTTTAGGGTTCTTTAATTCCGGAATCTTATGGACGTTTGGATTTGAAATTCGATGGTAACATTTTAAATGTGTATCAAATTTGGTTGTATTTGGCTTAGTATCTTCTAAAAAAATTGGTTCATTTTGCCAGAAAAAAAAAACACTGTAAACCTTTTGAATTGAGAGAAGACGATCTAATAAAATAGGCATACTATATTTCTTTACTAGTGTTATTAAAAAAAAAAAATTAACCTGTGAATTAGTCATTTAAAAACTTAAGAGATATTTTAAATCATTTGGCTTTCATAATATTTTAAATTTAATATTATATCAAGTATCAACAAATACCAAAATGACCGAATTTGTATGAACTAGATATTTTTCTTCATACACGTCTGATTGCATTACATCAAAATATTTAAATTAGGTCCTACTTATTAATTAATTATGTATTATGATAAACATTATGCACCATACATCCAAGTATATTAGATATACAGATTCATGGAATCTGGAACACTTACATGAAAGCTTTTTAATATTTTCATGATTCCAAAAATACTAAAGCTCTTCTATATATTGCGTGGCGAGCTAAAAAATATAAAGTAAAAAAAAATATTCACATGGGTTGACTGTAAATTTTCTCGAAATAAAAGAAGTTTGTTGTACATATTTATGTTTGTCATGTTTTCAATTCTTGGAATTCTAGACGGACGTGTATGTAATATTTAATTTTTCTCGAATGTACATATTTGGGATTTATTTTTCAGCACTAAATATATATATATATATATATATATATATATATATATATATATATATATATATATATAAATATATATATATATATATATATATATATATATATATTTATATATATATATATTAATGCTTAAATTGCATTATATTAGTTGGAGTTTAGTGTCCAGTTTTACGGCAAGCTGAAGGCATAAGTGCCTGTGCCACTACTTGTTTATATGACCAATAGTTGCCGTAAGCAGCATCATAAGTTAGATATACTGTATTTTATAATTATTGCATGCTCTGTATTCAATATATATACATATCAGTAAATGAAGAGTTTGACAATGTGATTCGTAATCTGCCAGAAGGTATTTGTTATAGAGTCCACATAGTAACGGCAGTGATAAAAAAGAGATCTCGTGAACAGAACAGACGCCAACGTTCGTAATAAACATTAAGAAATTGGTGGCAACGCTGCAGTAGTAGGTACTAGCGGTCACACTAAAACTTCGCCAACTTCAATGGGTTTATGATATCGTTACTTCAGCTCATATTATCCAACGGCACAGTTGTAATGTCGCTGGACCGCCATTACGAAATATATATTGCTAAACTAACACTATTTTGCTTAATATTAACCATCTTTATATATTAATCATTATATTCGTTCCCTTCGATTAGTTTAGGAGTATTTTAAATATTATTCTAATTGAAGTGCAGCCACTGATAATCTAGTAAAGGCCAAATCTATCTGGGGTTTTGCTTTGCTAAAAATACCACGAAACACTGATAACTGAATGATATGATATGAATTTCTCAAGCTACTAAGTAATTTGTAATTTCATATATGTACTACCAAAGTTAGGCACTGGTTGACTACTCAAATTATTAACATAGAAATAATTGAGTTTACCAATAAACTGGATAATTAATAGATTTCTCGGCAATTCTACGATCGTTGGGCCGAAAAAATCTATTTTTAATTCTTTTGTATTTTTCAATAGTTTAAAGTGTGCAGATTATGCCGCCAAAGCGATTTTGTGATAATCCCCTGGGATAGTTGAAAAAATGTTAGATGAAAAATATTAATGGTATCCAGTAAATATATGCTGTAAATCTTTAAAAGCGTTCTTCTCGAAACTACTTTTTTCAAAGTGGGCAAACAATTTTCGCAGGAACTACTCGACCGATTTGCTTGTTCTTTATTTTACATAAAAGTAAATACTAGTTGATGAAGTTTAAACGAACAATATGCATACATTTTTATAAATATCTATTATATATAGCGCCCTAAAGTGAAAACCAAACTAGAAAAGAATACGTATTTCTTCACACGGCAGCCTTTTTGTCAAATATTAACATTTCACATCAAATGTTGATATAAGCTCCAGAGAATTCTATACGCTATTAGAATCTAACATTAAAATTGGATTCAGATGACCCGTTGATGAGATACAAGTTCGCCCATTTAGTGGTAACCTAGACGTACTTTCCACGTTATCTAGGAAAGTTTCATATATTTTTTGTACGAAAAATAAAAGTTTAATGTAGAAAAATGTAGACGGGCAATAAGGTGACATAAACTCTAAATTGATACCTTTACCTTAGCCTAAGATAAAAATCATAAAAGATATGCTATTTATGGGAAATAGATTTTAAGCAAACTATAATATTTCTAATGTATCAAATCAATTATCAATTGAAGTTCATAGATGATTAGGCACAAAAATATGCATTTAAATAACTATAAGTACTAGATGTATAATTATAACAATCTAATAATAAGTTACAACATCTAATAAAAGCAATAGACAAATTATGAAATAATATTAGATTTTTGAAGAAGTAGCAAATCTAGCGCCGGTATTTTTACTAAGGTACATCTGTCAATAAAATTTATCAAATTATGAATATTTAATTTCTTTTAGGTTTGTTAAACGATACAAACAGAAGGATAAAGCGTGTAAGGGTAATCCCTTATTTTTATATTGTATTTATGATTTACAAGAAAATTACAAGAAACTTCTCCACCCGTCCAAACTAACCTATTTGTGTACCATATGGGCACACGGTGCCCACGGGTGACCCTAGTTAGAGAATAAGTGAATATAATAAAAGTTAAAAAGATTAAAATTTCCAGCAACTTTTGGTAGAAAAGTTATTTCTTATAACAGTGGAACTTTGCTTTTTCACATTTACGTTTCCCTAGTGACATTTCTATTGACATTGTTTCAAAGTAATCGTAGATACAATTTAAAATTAAACTAAGCAATATATATGGCTTAATGTATCTAAATAGAAACAGAAAACTTATACTAATTTTCTGTAAATATTTATTATAAATTTGATTCAAAGAAATTCAAGATAATATAACAGTTTAATTCTTTACAAATTTAATGTTGAACTTCTGTCGTCCGAGTTTATACGTATTATGTAATATAAATATTATTAAACTTTAGACCTAAGTAAACAGTCGCAGATATTTACTTCCCTATTATTACGGCCCTGCGTGACAATAACAACAACAACGCACTGTATACAGAAAGGCTAACCACCCGAAAACTTGAAAGACCGCACATTCCACTTCGCTAGTTTAGACAGGAACTAAACCACTGATTTAGTAGATTGCGTATGTTTGTAATGATAAGTATTTGTTGCACCATATATAGAATCCATAACAGTACGACGGTACATATACCGTGCTTATTTCAAATTGTTTGCCAATTCAAACGATATATAATTAAGTAAGATAAGTTCGTTATTAATACGACTAATTATGGTTTGAGTTGAGATGGACCAAGTCTCATCTCGTTCTCGCGGTATCAATAGACGAATTATTTTTACTTTCTTATACGCAGTAATAAGTAAGTCTTGTAATCATGACAAACTCGAGATGGCAACGGATGTACACGATTTAACCTTTATGGATCTATTAAAACTATGACGTCTGTGTCTGTAAATCATGAAATCATCAAACTTAAGACTTGTATATTGACTAAGCATCTTTACTCTATGCATTTTTTGTCCTTTCTCTAATACCACTATAACGGATGAACTTTTGATAAAAATAATCAGGTTCATGATAAAAGATATTAATATTTCGAACAACTATTGTATAAAAGGTTTCTTCAAATATGTACCATTACGAGAAAACTGCTACGGTAAATCTTAAATATCTTATTTATGTTGCCATAGATATTTAATAAATCTATTTTTGACAACATTTTAACAGGGAAACCAAATAGACTAAAATAATTTGATATTCAGCATTTTCCAAAGTTTCTGCATTTGACATTTATGTCGACTAAGAACCTGTTTCGAGCGTATTGGTTATTGAAGTTAAATATTGAAATAAATATTGAAAACAGTACATATTTTATAATAATAGGTGATTATTAATAAAATAATCTATATTATATATTGAAGAAACAGAAACGCAGTAAAATAATATGCTAATTGGTACAATGTCAGAGTATTATTGGTTTAACAGTTTGCTTGGGATATATATGTTATTTCTAAAACTACGCAATAATCGCGTAATAAGTAAGTATAGGGATCACCACAAAAATCGAACTCGAGATTTCAACGGATAAACACGTTTTGAGCTTTCCTGAATCGAATGTGACTATTTTCGGATTGACGTCTGTGTGTGTGTGTGTGTGTGTGTGTGAGTGTGTGTGTGTGAGTGAGTGTGTGAGCACTCTAGAGCCGAAACTGTCGAACGTATAATTATGAAACTACAAACTTAAGACTTGTATATGGTCTTGTTGTGCACCACTTATTTTTGAAAAGAATATTCAAACCAGCAGTGCATGTTTACCCTATGCATTTCTTGTTCTATCTCCAATATCACTAGAACGGCTGCACTTACGGCAAAATTAGTCATATTCATTATGAACGATATTAATATTTCGCACAACTTTTGTTTGAAAAGTTTCTTTAGAAAATGTACCAGTTACGAGAAAACCGCTACCGAAAATATTGAGAAACTTGTTTACGTTGTCATGGATTCGTATGTAACTTAGTAAATCGGATCATATACGCCTGTCAATATTTCGACAAGAAATCAAAATAGACTCAATTAGATAAATGACAGTTCAGAATATTTCTGTAGTGTATTGGTTAGTTTTCATAGTTAGTACTTCAAAACCATTACAAATAGGTATTGGTATTTCCCACCCATTCACTTATATAAGGTAAGTTTGGTTTTCATATTGTTTCTGTTGTATTAATATTTTCTAATATTATATTTTTATAATCAATAAATATTGATGATACAAAATTTGATAACATAATAAAATAATAAGATAATTGGTACAAATTCAGTGTATTACTGTGAAATATTGTTGTTTTTTAACAGTTTGTCTGGAATCAAATTTTAATCATGTATATAACAATTTTTATACTTACATCAACTATATTTCTTACGGTAAATATATTTCACACCGATATAAAATTACAAATTATAATTGTTTTATTGTAATAATAAATAGAACTATGATGAAGGTTGAATCTCGACCGAAACGTGAGCGTAACAGGAAGTGATTTTAATTCCTTTCTGGTTATATATATTTTCCGATGAACCATCTTTCGTTATGATAAATCTAGACATATACTACGAATAAGAGAGATAAATTTCGGTATATCTAAAAGATGCGGATACTATTTATATACTTGTATCCCACTTAATAGATGAATAAAGATAGTCGAAACCAAGAGCCAGCAATTTCAGAGTATTTAATCATTTCGGCCATTATACTTAGTCTATTTGCCATTGTTTATCATCGTTGTCTGCGACGGACCCGACATAAAACACACAGTATACAGTGCATTTCTATAATGGACCGTTGTATTTTGCGAATCAGTATATTCTGGTGGAGGTGTCAGCTGACAGGGAAGATGGCTTACTTGGTTCTGGCACAAAACCTATTACGATATTTATATTCCATCTTTAAGGTATATTACTGAGATATAAACAAATTGCAGTCGTGTACAGCAAGAAGTAAATAAATGAATAGATATAGGTTTAGGCCATATATATATATATATATATATATATATATATATATATATATATATATATATATATATATATATATATATATATATATATATATATATATATATATGGCCTAAACCTATATCTATTCATTTATTTATATATATATTTAAAGTGACAGTATAAGCAAGTCGAATGATGGTCACTTACATGTGGTTCTAACAATTCTTGTTGAAAATATTCTATTTGTAAGAGAAACGTATTTAAAAATTTTTAGTCGTCTCCATAGCAACCAGCAAAAATTTCACGTGAATTTTTATCAAAAAAAAAAAATATATGCAGGTTCCAAATGAAAAAAATTAAATATTTACGTAAAATATGAAGTATTACAGATTTCTTTTATACAGATTTGTAATATTTATATATATATATATATATATATATATATATATTTAAAGTGACAGTATAAGCAAGTCGAATGATGGTCACTTACATGTGGTTCTAAGAATTCTTGTTGAAAATGTTCTATTTGTAAGTGAAAAAATTCGTAGTCGTCTCCATAGCAACCAGCAAATATTTCATGTGAATTTTTACCAATTATAATTTTTTTTTAAATGTGCAGGTTCCAAATGAAAAAAAATTAAATATTTACGTAAAATATGAAGTATTACAGATTTCTTTTATACAGATTTGTAATATTTTTATGTAGTTATTTATTTGTATATAGGTATGTAAAAATGTTATATTTAAAAGCCGTTCTCATTCCGGTTTATTAACTTTGATTAATATAAGAATGTTTGCTTCATTATGGGTCAATTATCATTTAGAAGCATTTGCAATTGATTCTCCCGCTAATTAATTATGTTTACTGATTAAGGGGGCATTCACCTATAGAGCACAAAAAAAAGTTGTTTTTAACATTTTTTTTCTGAGGGTACGTTCGAGATATTCGCACGCGGTTTTTTGTATCGTATTTATTCAACTTTTATCTTTAATAAGGTATTTTTTAAAGTCGGGTACGTTCAGCCCCGGCGAAGATGTCCAGGTCCAAAGTGGGCAGCTCAATTTAGGCGCGCTGTGGCATAACTCTGGTTCCAGCTGTTTGAAACAAAAAAAAAGGGGTTTTAAAGTATATTAAATTGTCTAGGAATTGACCCTCGGGTGGTCCATTTGGACCATAATTACCAAATGGCGACCTTCGTACGAAAAGTGTCATATTTTGCAACTTTTTTTCTCCTTTGGCGGGCCTTAAAACATATTAATAATTGTCGGACACACTTCGTCGAAATTGAGAGTTAAATTGGTTAATTCGTTGTCGAGATATTCTACCGCGCGATTTAAAAAATATGGTTTCGAGAAAAACGCGCTTAAAGTTTCAACATCAGATACAGACGCGCGCGAAAACGCCGTGTTTGAGCAAAAATATTGTTTTGTTTAAATCGCAATTTCACATATATCCAACTCGAATTTCGAAAAACGGCTTCAGAAACCCATAGTCAACACTTCAAAGTGTCCGATTCTGCAAAAAAAAAAAAACGATTTTTTTAATCTGCTAAAGGTGAATGCCCGCTTAACATATTTGGAAATTTTACGTTTCATTAGACCTTAATGCGAAATTGTACTTCCTATGGATATCAATAATTAGAGCTTATAAAATATTGGAATTCAATAACTACTACCCCGTTCTAAATTTAGTGCTCTACTTAGCACGAAGGACAATCTAGATACCCTGCCACGCTCATCGACTTATAAAGTTTAAATACTTTCAAGATACATATCAGTTACGAGCGTAAATTTTAAAAGACTAATATCAAAATATTCAATTCTTTCTTGAACAGGGAACACTGAAAACTATTTCAAGCATAGTACGAAAGACACGTTATAACGAGAAGCCATATTTAAAATTCAAGATTTATTTCACTGATGTCTTGAAATCATGAAAAGTATAAGCATTTGAGATGATATGATGAATTATTCATCACCCCAAATAATCCGCAGAATATATTGGTCAAAATAGAACAACAATTATTTCTAACCCTTTCCTCAGAAAACCAAAAATTTACTTTATTGATAAAAAATTCACATTAAATAACAAAATCAGTCCAAAATAACCTTAAACATCATATTTTTCTGCGGCATTGGCTGTAGAGTGTTCACACACAAATACAGACATACACATAGACAGAAGACATCATGAAGAAGCCAGAGTTAAAATATGAAAAATTATATCTAAGAAAATGAAAAATAAAATAATATTTGATGCTTGCAAATTTATATTAATTCCCTAATTATTAAAATTTCATTTATAGGAGAAGACGAGGCACTTATTTTAAGGTTTGGCATTAAATAATTTAGAATTTGTATTGAAAAACAAAATAAATATTCACATTATAAATTATTCATTAATAATTAGATATCAATGAGCAAAAAACCAATCACATATTAATTTCTTCACAAAATTAACAAATAGACACGAATGGCTCACTAATAGGGCCATACGGGGTAGTCTCGGAGAAAATATGAGGTACCCATATTCACAGTCAGAATAAACAAAAGTGGATTTATCATTCCAGTTCACACCTGCCAACTCGCAATGCTCCTTACAATTGGTACTCAATCCATTCATCATTGGATTTGAAATACAGTTCACGGGCTATTTTCTAATTCATTTAGCTAGCCATTTTCCGCTATAACCATTTTGTGTCAATTAGATCACATTTGTATGCAGATTAAGTAAATACAGCTGTCTTCCCAGATCACACCATTTTATCATTAGAACGTACCTCAAAGAACAAGGTAAAATAAATAGTTTTTACTGTTTTAAAACAAAACCTTTTACGATCAATATGATCACAGTGGACGGTTAATTAACAAATTAATTAGATCGAATATATCAAAATTAACTATTCTACTTATTACGTGGCGAAGCGTGCATCTACTGTAACACTAGCAAGTTAACAAGTTGTTATTAAAAATTATGGCGCCCATCTTCCCCTATTTACTAATATTCAAGTCTGATTATAATAACTAGCGTAAAAAATAAGTATTACTAACATAAATTATTCGTTCCTTTAGATGCACCAGGCATTTTTCTTTTATACTAAGGGTGAATACGATCTGTAACGATAAAAAATGACCCTGATTATAAAGTTGATGACAATGTAACATAAATATAAATGCGAGATATTCAGGAAATGTAGAAAATAAGAGGCGGAAGATGTATTTATTTTTATCTGTAATGTCTACTGTAGCGGTATCCACAACTGGAAATGGTCCGTAAGAAATAATAAAATGTGCTACAATAAAAAAAAATCTTTTTAAACTACAATTAACCTCATTTTTTTTGCAATGCAATTTAATAACATTGTAAGAATTCCATTCTTGTTTATTATATACTGCATAGTAAAGTATGTGTATATATTTTATTTTAACTTCCTTTGATGTTATTAATTATGCGATGAAGAATCAATTCATGTCCAAACCGGAATTAGTAAAAACATTTATGATTTATTTTTGAATAGATAAAATGATATTCTTATTGATTGATTAAGAAACAATACAGAATTGATTGCAACAATATCCTAACAGGCAAAACAAAAAAAAATTCAAATTATTTTATATTTGTGATTTGACATAGGTTATCACAAATAGATCGACTGAGGACGTATTTCGAATGTATTGATTATTGAAAATAAATATTGAAAAACAGCAGATACTGAATATTATATTTGCAAATATTGATAATGTAACCGAATTAAATGCACAAAAGTGTAATATCGAATAAGAATGTATCATCAACTTAGAGAATCTATTTCAACATCAGTACTGTTTTGTGAAGTGTGTAGAATGTTTGACAGCGCAATATTGCCGGGATATCACCCATTCCAAGCAGTTTCTTGCAAAAATCGAATGTTTTCGTTCCAGTTATCTCGCAAATGGTGTGCGATTTTTTTCTTAATATTTGCAAACGCGTAATACAAAGAATAATGAGTTTTTCTCTCGAGTATTATTTCTTCTTGAAATATCTATGCAAGGAAATAGATTTATATACTTAAACATATATTATGTTGATTAATGAGTAATTACCTGTTATGTTTATAAATTATTTTATATAATATGTTATTGCTAAGTTGTGATTACTGCTTAGTATTGATTTTATTGGCTATGTATATATTTTCAATAACATTTGCACTAAATAAATATGTAATATATTATTATTATTTTATTTTATTAGGCCAGTGGGTACACATGGATTCAAATTTCAACTGAATACGTTATTAACAAGGTTACCAAGCAAATAAATATATAGAAATTGATTTTGCTAATGTGGTATTTGGTGATGTAAAATCTGTCACTGTCATGGTTTATAGTTTGATATCTTTTTTAATAAATTTAAAAAAAATTATTAACAAATCTGATACACAGTAGTCTTGAAAAAGGCGAATAAATTGCAGTCGTGTACAGCAAGAAGTAAATAAATGAATAGATATAGGTTTAGGCCATATATATATATATATATATATATATATATATATATATATATATATATATATATATATATATATATATATATATATATATATATATTTAAAGTGACTGTATAAGCAAGTCGTATGATGGTCATTTACATGTGGTTCTAACAATTCTTGTTGAAAATATTCTATTTGTAAGAGAAACGTATTTAAAAATTTTTTGTCGTCTCCATAGCAACCAGCAAAAAATTCACGTGAATTTCCAAATGAAAAAAATTAAATATTTACGTAAAATATGAAGTATTACAGATTTCTTTTATACAGATTTGTAATATTTTCATGTAGTTATTTAATTGTATATAGGTATGTAAAAAAATTTTAAAAGCCGTTCTCATTCCGGTTTATTAACTTGTTACGATGCGTTTTAAAAATTTGTGTTATAACTATATGCGTTTATTTAATAGGATAATATGTGAACACCAGTCTTCTTTAATTCTGTATTTCAGAACGTATAACCATTTACAGTCTATCTACCAGTGAAATAGGTCGTGCATTGAGAGTGACAAAAGTGTTGTGATTTATTATTTGAGGTGAGGTTGATAGCTAATCTATAACGTATATTGATAATTGGGTATTCTACTATATGTATTTATACTGAGTAATAATGAGTATGAATCAATGTGTGAAGTTAGACTAATCTGTTGAATTGTTATTAATATTAATAGATGGACGATGAGGCGAAGTATCAGATTTAGTACTGAAGTATAATTACGGAGTAACGTAAAGAATATGAGCTGGACTAATTAAATGACTTTTGAGATAATACTAGATAATTGAATATATATAATATGAGTTGTGTTGAATGTGTGAGAATGATGACTATTGACAGAGGCCAGTCCGGTTTATCCGGCGGTCCCAACGAGGCCAGTTCGATAGATCCGGCGGTCCCAACGAGGCCAGTCCGGTACTCCCGGCGGTCCCAACAGTGGCCAGTTCGGTAGATCCGGCGGTCCCAACGAGGCCAGTCCGGTACTCCCGGCGGTCCCAACAGTGGCCATTTCGGCAGATCCGGCGGTCCCAACGAGGCCAGTCCAGTACTCTCGGCGGTCCCAAAAGTGGCCGGTTCAGTAGATCCAGCGGTCCCAACGAGGCCAGTCCGGTAATCCCAGCGGTCCTAACGGTGGCCAGGCCGGTTTATCCGGCAGTCCCAACGGTGACATCCCTGAATGATGTGTTCTTCAGGAGGTGATCCCATCTTGGAGTGAAGCGTGTGACGCTCACGAAAGGCCCATCATACGTAACCTATACGCTTACGTATGAGGTTGACTATTTGACTTGCGTGGGATGGTTAAGAGTTAAACATATATGAGATTTTGGCATGACTCTGTGTGTGTGTTTGTGTGAGAGAATTATAGACTGGCTCCTCACTGAGTGTATACTCAAACCTGTATTCTAATTTCAGAGCCTAAATAGGTGGATAGCCCGAATTCCGCGGGCCGTCAAGTATGAATCTTTGTATGTTTATACTTATGTAATTGTATGATATTATTATTGGTTTTATTGAGATAAAGTGCCATGCAGAAAAGGTATCAGTGTTTAAATATCGTCGATAAGCCTCCGACTACAACAAATCTACAAGTAAGTTAAAAGTGATTTGTAACAAACTTTGATTAATATAAGAATTTTTGCCGGGATATCACCCATTCCAAGCAGTTTCTTGCAAAAATCGAAGGTTTTCGCTCCAGTTATCTCGCAAATAGTGTGCGATTTTTTTCTTAATATTCGCAAACACGAAATCTAAAGAATAATGAGTTTTTCTCTCGAGTATTATTTCTTCTTGAAATATCTATGCAAGGAAATAGATTTATATACTTAAACATATATTATGTTGATTAATGAGTAAATTCCTGTTATGTTTATAAATTATTTTATATAATGTGTTATTGCTAAGTTGTGATTACTGCTTAGTATTGATTATATTGGCTATGTATATATTTTCAATAACATTTGCACTAAATAGATAAATATGTATTATATTACTATTATTTAATTTTATTAGGCTAGTGGGTACACATAGATTTAAATTTCAACTGAATACGTTATTAACAAGGTTGCCAAGCAAATAAATATATAGAAATTGATTTTGCTAATGTGGTATTTGGTGATGTAAAATCTGTCACTGTTATGGTTTATAGTTTGTTGTAATTTTTAATAAATTTAAATACGTTTATTAACAAATCTGATACACAGTAGTCTTGAAAAAGGCGAATTTGAAGTAATAGAGCGTATTAAAAGTTTTGCAACGTTTAAAGAAAACTTGAAATGTCAAATGACAGATGAGAAAACAAAACAGCTTTGGTATATATACTCTTGCGCCAACATCTAGTAATAAAATAACCCAATTATCTACTTGCTACACATTCAAAACAGCAAGAAAGTATGACAAAACGTTCCCTGAACATGCTTAAAGCCCTTTTTATTAAAAAACTAGGGTCACCCGTGGGCACCATGTGCCCATATAGTATACAGAACATAGGTCAGTTTTGACTGATGCCGAATTTTCATGTAATTTAATAATAACAAGGTTTTTCTTCATTTTGTATCGTTTCACTATAATAGTAATACAAATTTCCACATCGCAAATAATAATAAAGAAAAAATCGAGTTCTTTCTTTGAACGCTATTTTGTTCTTAGATCACTATGCTGAGATTAACTAATCGATCGCTTATCATGCACTGTGTAACATCTGATAAATTTAAACTAAATTTTGTTTAACTTTGATTTTAACCTTGTATGGTGCATATGTGTTGTATCATTTAGACAGTTTCTATGATTGTATATAAAAAACAGGATTATAAATTTACTTACGATTGCTGTTTATTATTTGAATCGATTATTCTAATAATATGTATTACAAATCCTTTTTACACAAAATTTTAGTGATTTGACATTTGATTCAATATTGTTTTTTAATTAAATAATCAGGCTAGATTCTGAATTTTGCAGTATTAATCTGATGCAGTGTCACAACGGCAGTTTTAAAATATGATAATTAGTTATATGCTAAAATACAATGGATTGTGCCATCAAAAATAAAAGAATAAAATTGCCAACCAAACATGTTTCTAAATATGTTTGAATTATCTCTTCAAGATTTTATTACTCTAATATTCAGAATTATAAATTTACTTACTTGCAGTTATTATAATTTGACGAACTATAAAATCTTACCGCAACTCATATTTTCAAAAATCACTGCTTCTTGGCCATTTTGAAGTGAAAAATATTAACTATGAATTAAAATAAATGTACAGAAACACGTATTTGCTAAAAATATATGCTAATTAGGCAATAATATGCACATATTTCATATTATATACTTAAAAATTGAAATTATAGCATGATACTCCCCTTAAACTTAAGATTAAACTTTGAATTGAAGATTTATCACACAAAAACCAATTTTGACTGATTTCATTCTGACGTTTGATTCGTTTTTGTCTATTTCAAAGCAGACTGAACTTCAGAATCGTAGTGATTGTTTTATTTCAGTATAAACTATTTGATTATTTTTTATAACATTATTAACAGTCGCCATGGTGCAGTGGCTAAGTGTCATGCCTTTCACCCTGGAGGTCGTGAGTTCGATCCCCGTCTATGCCAATCTGCATTTTTACAAAAAAGCGTTCCACACATACACACTCACTCACATACACACTCACATACAAACATTTCTGGGTTATTATATTAATGATTCCCATTATATGATATTATAAATGCAATCGCAAATTAGAGATTTGAAAACAAAATTGTTAATCAGTCAACCAATTCTTTTTCAATCATGTGTCAATAGCGATATTATCTTCTTGGATGGAAAGATGGATCTTTGACTGTATTCAAATTAAGTCGTAAATGCCGACGCTTTCCTTTTTGTCGTCCCTATATAAATGGGTAAATGATGTATGGCGCGAACTGTACAAAGAGACATATTACTGCGTAGATCGTAAATTACGCAGCATTTGGCAGGTTGCTTACATTGGTCCAGGATCGGATTCACAACAAAAAAAAACTGTTTTGTGGAAATGAAAATGAAAAAAATTCAAAATTTATTATATACATAAATATGCACGGTTAAATATTGCGCAATGTATTGAAAATCGCTTCAGGATTATATTTTTTGAGGTTACAAATACAGAGAAAATATAATTAGATATTAGTTTCTATTAAAAATTGGTAGAGATGCATGTTCCACCGCACAGGAGATTATGTGTGTGTATTTCTATACGTCTAATATAAACCAAAAGAAAATATTAGTTTAATCATTCACGAAATGAAGATTCTTGTAATTGAAATACCCGAATCCCAAAGAAACATTTTATGCTACTTATTTAGGTTGATTGCTATTAAATGCCTTCAGCTCACTGAGTAGTCAATTCAGTACAAGATACGAGTTTTAATAATATTTTTATTTCGATACTTTTTTAAATTTATAAAATATTATATTTCTCCAGATTTTGTTTGATATATTCAAAAAATTATTACATTATATTTTGCATATCATGGTTATTATTTTTATATTATGTTTTTATTGCATTTCCGTTGTAAATTGTAAATATAGCATGCAATGGTGCAAGCACTAGTGCTTCCAGTTAGCCGTACCAGCGAGCAACAATCATATGAAATACAATAATGAAATCGATTGCAATTGTTAAAATACAAAATTTATTGTTGCAATCATTTAACAATCAATCATTCAACAACATTTTATATTTCAATATAATTATTAGAAATATTTTTCTTTGACCCTAAAGTTCACAATTTGTAAACACGTTATTTTTGTAGTAATTTTCAGAGTTTTCTCCGTGTCCTACTGTGGCTCTGTGCATTGTAGAACTGTTAGTTAAATGTGTTTGTTAACCTCTTTTTAAACTTCCCGCTTTATAAATAGAAGTGTCATTGTCATAGTAACCGTTGTGTAGCGTTAGTTGTGTTTTGTCTTCTTGTATTATAATTGATGTAATAAAAACTATCATTTATGTTAACTTAAAACTGCGTTCTATTTTCTTTATATTACTGTTTGCCACTACAATGTTCGTCAGGTTATGGGCCCAGACAACGTAAAACAGTGAGTAAAAGGGTCGTCAACAAATACGCAACGTTTGAAGTTGACATTTTGACAAGTTTGTGTGGATTGTGCAGCATAGACAGCGTGTCTTCGGTAGTACTATCATCATGAGTGTTGATAAGGAAGAAAGTACCAATTTTAAGCTATTACTGAAAAATGACAATTACGCGCAATGGAAGATTGCGATACGGTGGAAGTTGGACGCAGAAGACCTGTGGGACTACGTCAATGTCGTGGCTGCGGATCCTCCTAGAACCACCGCGGAAGAAATAAAAATCAACCGCAGAGCGATGGCAAAACTTGTGTCGCACATTTTACAAACGTGGAGAAAGCTCCGGAAGTGTGGGCAATTTTTAAGAATTTATATGAACAGGAGACCATGACGAGCGCAGTGTCACTGCTGAAGAGGTACGTCTGGCGTGACTACACTTCAGGTCCTGTGAAGGACCACCTCCAGGAGATGCAAGACATGGCGAATGCAGTTCGCACCGCTTCATCTTTACCAAGGGCGGACGAAATTTGGTGATGTACGCCAAGGAGAAGGGAAATTTGTACCAGGTGGTGCAGGAGAGTCCAGCGTCGATACGCAGTTCATCAAGAGTCAACGACCGGTGTTCCAGAGTTTCAGCCGAAATCTGGCACCTCAGGCTGGGACATAGGGACTCAACAGCCATCCAGCGTTTGGTCAATAAAGAACTGGTGACTAGAATCGACTTATCCACTGACTCTAAACACGACAGCAGTAAATGTGAGGTGTTTATTCGGAGGAAGATGACGAAAAAGCACTACCCGCCGAGTGACTCACGAGCCACACCGATGTGATGGGACCGATAAAGGTTCCTTCAGCAGGAGGCAATCGTTTTCTAGTCACGCTCATCGATGTTTTCTCTAAATTCACCATGACTAAGCCGGTGAAGGCCAAAAGTGAAGTGGCCGGAGTCATCATCAATTATGTGGCCCTAGTGGAGAATCAGTTGGAAAGGAAAGTCAAGACGGTATGTTCCGACAACGGAACAGAGTATTGTACTGCGGAGCTGAACAATTTCATGCGTGAAAAAGGGATTGAGCACCAAACGTCCACACCGTATACTCCAGAACAGAACGGCCGAGTGGAGCGGAAGAATCGATACATCACCGAGATGGCTCGCTGTTTGCTGTAGAGGAAATACTTCCGTGGCGGAACTGAACTAAAGCCATGTCCACAGCCACCTATCTCCAAAATCGGCTGCCTTCGTAGACGGTGGACAAGACACCGTATGAGCTGTGGTGGAATAAGAAGCCAGATCTCAGTCATCTGCAGGTCATCGGAAGCAAAGCCTTCATCCACGTCACCGACAGCCAGCGCAGGAAGAGAGATGAGAAAACCGTCGAGGGAGTCCTCATCGGCTATGACAGTCACTCTAAAGGTTATAGAGTACTGATTTCGGCAAACAAAGTGCGCATTGCATCATCGGTTCGATTTATTGAGAGCAAGACGCCAGCAGTGCCAACAGTCGACGGTGTTGCGGTACCGGAAGTCGACAAAACTACTTCAAAACCAATCATCGTGCGGGTTGATAGCGACAATTAGTCAGTCGCCGACGACGGCCTATCAAACGAAAAAGCTCGCGATGAATCACCGGTAGTAAAACTGGAAGTGTTGGAGCAACGCGGTCGTGATTGCGAAGTACCGGTACTCCAGCCACCGAGGGGTGTTGCAGATGCCGGATCTCACTCCACAAGTGCGTCGATCTCAGCGCAAAACCCAGGGGAAGTCGCAAGGTCGGTACGGCAACGTTGCGTGCAACGTCACCAAATCGGTGGAGCCGAAGAGCTGGTCCGACATGCTACGACTGCCGGAGCGCGAACGATGGCAGTGGGTGGCAGCAGCTGATGCCGAGATTAACATGCTTCGTAAGTATAATGTTTATGAATTGGCTAAATTACCACCAGGAAAAAGAGCCATTACCTGCAAGTGGGTTTTTAAAGAAAAGCTTGACGGCTCGGGGGCCATCAACACCCACAAAGCACGACTGGTTGCGAGAGGTTTCACCCAGAGCCGAGGAATCGACTACGAGGACACCTTCGCACCAGTGGTGAAACACGATACGGTTCGTGTTTTGCTGGCGTATCCCAGAGCATAGCGACAACACGTCAGGCACCTGGGCATCAAAAATGCCTACCTAAACGGTAAGCTAACCGAGGAACTCTACATGGAACAACAGGAAGGATTTGTTGACCAGGACAACGCGGATTGTGTGCTGCGGCAACACAAGAGTCTTTATGGACTAACGCAGGCCGCCAGAACCTGGAGCAAGACAGCGGTCGAAATTCTGTCTGGCATCGGCTTCCACCAGAGTAGAGCAGATCCTTGTCTGTTTAGTAAGAAGGGGTGCAAGGGCCCACCCGTGCACATACTGCAATATGTGGATAATTTGATGGTCGTTGGAGCAACACCAGAAATCACAGCCGACATCGGATGCCAACTAAATGCAAATTTCGAGATGAAGGACTAGGGAGATATCAATTATTATCTCGTAATTCAAATTGAGCGACAACCGAATGGAGTTTTTGCCATTCATCAGTCGACCAAAATCAAACAAATGATCGAAGAATTTGGCCTGACTGAAGCAAAACCAGCTGCCACTCCAATGGAGACCGGATTTCTTGCGGGAAATACCACCGAAAGCAGCCAAACAACACCGGATACCGACAAGCGATTGGGTCGCTATTATATTTGGCAACTGTAACCCGGCCTGACATCTCCCTAGCAGTCGGAATTCTCTGCCGACGTGACGAGCATCCGACCCTCAAGCGCGTCATGAGGTATTTAAAGTCGACAAGTGAAAAGAAGTTGGTACTGAGTGCTCAACAAGATTTCATCCTGCAAGAATTCATCGACGCCGACAGGGCAAGCGACCGGAGCGACCGGAAGTCAACCAGCGGATACACCTTCCAACTGGGATTCGCCATCGTAGCCTGGTCAAATCGAAAGCAGTCCACTGTGGCACTGTCATCCACCGAAGTGGAGTACGTAGAAGTGTCGCATGCGTGCAAACAACTACAGTGGATGCAACAGCTGATCACCGATCTTGGCATCGCGCTGATCACACCCACCGTGCTTCACGAAGACAACCAAGGTTGCATTAAAATGGTGGAATCCGACAGGTCTAGTCTAGGACGAAACATTGATGTTTCCCACCATTGTATTCGCGACCTGCGGGATCGTGAACTGGTCACGTTAGAATACTGTCCAACAGAAGAAATGATTGCCGACATCTTGACCAAACCTTTGGCCAAGCAGTCATTTTAACAAATGTCCAAACATCTGGGCATCAAAGACTAAATATTCAAAATTGTAACTAAATGTAAAAGATTTAAAAAGCGAGAAGGGGTGTTAGTTAAATGCGTTTGTTTTCCTCATTTTAAATTTCCCGCTTTATAAATAGAAGTGTCATTGTCATAGTAACCGATGTGTAGCGTTAGTTGTGTTTTATCTTCTTGTATTATAATTGATGTAATAAAAACTATCATTTATGTTAACTTAAAACTGCGTTCTATTTTCTTTCTATTACTGTTTGCCACTACAATATTCGTCAAAAACGTACGATTCTTTTATTATATAACTAATTAATTTTATTTATTTCTTGTTTGCTTCGTGATCACCAACAAGAAATTTGAAAAGTATTCGTTTACCTGGCCGACAAATACAGTACAAATATAATACGAGTTCCCATTATAGACCTGTTCCATTTTAAATCCAGTAGATTATATACATTTCTGTATTCCTACAACGCATTTTCAGATAAGTAACGCAATTGCCATAAAATTATAATTATATAAACATATATTTTCATTGTAAATATTCGATATCATCATCATGTCGATCAGTCACATTAATTGCTTTGTGTTGAATTGTTTTATGCCGATTAATCAAAATACTACTAATTTTTGACTTTACGCAAATTAAAAAAATCGAATTTTATTAAACATTTTCTTATTGCAAAATCAATAACAAACAAATAAAACAATAATAGATGAAACTATAATTATTTTTTAAATGTTGGCATGAATGAATTTAACAAAAAAAAAACTAAAAGGTTATAGCAGATTTGAGCGTTATTAGTTCTGTGTGTTAATAATTCACTTTTCCAATATGCATCGACACGTGCTCGGTGGTATATGTGTTAGGAATTCAAAAAACGAGCGATATAAAACGAATTATAAACATGTGTTTGGATGAATGTGGCACGCCTGTCTCCGCAAAATGTATACGTCAAACCTCATTTGATTGATTATATCCAAATTTAATAAACCTACTACATACGCGCATTGTTATAAGTGCAAAAAGCTTCCATCCTTCACAACTGCATTTGTTTGTGTCGCTATGTTCTATATTTTGTGTAAAAATATGTTAGATTGTATGAATAAAAAATAGAGGTTTGCCCGACAAACAGAAATATCTATGTTATTTCTCTGGTATATTGCATTTAAAGAGCAATGTGCAGATCGATAAATGCACAAGAGAGAAGTAACATGTATTTCATGGGTATACTTGTCCAACAAACTAAATTTTCCCTCGGGCAACTGCGACGTCTCCTCGCGAGGGTGACTTTGGATAGTGCCTCCCAGGCCCAGTTAGGGGCTGGTTACGTAATGCGTGGAGCGAATGTCGCTCCACGATGGATTCTACAAAAACTACTACAGGACCGCCGGCTCAATGTTGAGAGGGAGTGGGTGTTCACGTGGTCAAAATTTAGTTCTTACCGAAGGGCGCCACACTATCCAAATACCTGCAGTGGTTTTGCGCCAAGTTGTCTCAATAGTGGCCTGCGCAAGTCCTGAGGAAAGTGAAAAGGACTCGGGCAGGGATCCAAGGCAAAGGATATACAAAAGTTAACTTAAAAACATGAAACTCATTTATTGTCCTAAAATGGTTGGTTAATCAACGTTGGCCAAAAAGGGAACGGAGCGTAGAATGCATTCTAGGGCCGTGGCCAATATAATAGGTGATATCCCGTGGTATCGCCGTTACAAGATGGTAGTTTTAATGGACGTGCTTTAAAGCTAACAATCTCATCCTAATAAATATAGTTAAAGTTAGAGTAAAGCTCTCTAAGTGTGATATAAACTAACAATAGCTATAAGTAACAATAAATCACGGTAAAATTTATAACCCAAAATTAAATTTAGAGTGAAACTCTTTACATATTATAATAACCAATCCTAAGAAATGTTATTAATAATCGTGGCATAAACGTAACATAATATTCAATACAGAGTGACAACGAAATTCGCACAATCTGAAGGACGTACTAGACAAAATGTAAAATGGAGGCGACTACGGAGGATGTCGGGGGTACGCAGGCGCGGTACCGTCTGTAACAGATGTTCAACGTCAAGGTCGATTGATAAATTGGAACGAACTCACCCCAAGTAGTTTCGACAGGTGTGCCCCGGTGGCAAGGACACTACTAAGGCTGAGCGGTCTAGCAATAATTCTTTTCTAATTTCGACAGCGGTCTGCCGTCCCTCCAAGTTCTCCACCAATAATTAACGATATTTCTCAGACTGGCGAAATTTCCAGGTGATCGTACAAGCAGGGTCCAAGATGCCAGTGGTCCAAGATTCAATGGCCTAAAGTTGTAGGGTCCAAAAGTCAAAGTAGTACCACTTCAGTGGTCCAAAAGTCAATGGTCCAAAAGTCAATGGTCTAAAATATAGGGTCCAAATGTCCAAGTAGTACGACTTCAGTGTTCCAAAAGTCAATGGTCCAAAATATAGGGTCCAAAAGTCAGGCTAAGGAGAGTGAAACGATAAGTCGAAACGCTGTTTGCGATAATAAAATTCCGCTACTTACGTGGCAGTATCCCTGAACCATGAACAGTGACACCTGTTCGCGGTAAGCCGCACTACGGATGTCGGTACAAATAACTTCATCCACACAGAACACAAACATACTACAAAATTATAACGTGACACAACATAAAAAGTAACGCCTAGCTCCACAAATTGTTTAAAACTTTAGGTTTCTAGAATGTTTTAAATTAACTCAAAAAACAATTGTTGACCATTTTCTTTTTGTTGGAACAATTGTTCAATTAAAAAATAGAGAAAACCGAGCTTGAACTGCAACCTTTTCCCAAATCAGGGAATATGGCACCATTTGAATTATTAGAATAAATATCGCTTTGGGCTCCTGTGTGTATACAAAAAATTTCAAGAAGCATTTGTAAGGAACCACTGCCTTCAGCTCGCTGTTTAGTTTTTAATTTTTGTAATATTACTATATACAAGATTTGGTTCGCGTAAAACGCACCAATGCGTTGAGCTCGCCTTTAGGTAAGATATGCGTTGCGAGCAGTGGTTTTTAATCGGCCTTTTGGTTATCAATTTGAAAACATGTTATAGATAAAAATGCTTACAATTTTTTGTAGATTATATTGATAAAAAGAAATTGTAGTGCATATTCTAAAATTCAAAATTATAATATTTAATAATTATTTTCGGTCTTTGGGTTAACAATATGCAAACATCTTGTAGATATAAAATATCTTAGAATTTTTTGTAGAACTTTTGGGTGTTTTAATTATTTTTATAAGGGCAGTATTAAGGGAGGCTCCAAATTTTGCATGCACAATAAATATTTGCATATATATATATATATATATATATATATATATATATATATATATATATATATATATATATATAACCAAAGGCTTTAAATGAGTTTATTATCCTTCTTTGAGTATTTCGTGATATTATTAACTGTTTCACGAATAAGTCATTAGAAGAGATTAACTTCGAATATTGTTTGCCACAGGGGCACCAACAAGTATGTCAACTAGAACTCCATTTATCTCAGTATATTGGTTTCAATAGCGCATTTGACTTACTATGCAATAAACATAAAGTATATACTTATTCATCTAACGTTTTTATAAATGAAATAATTAATCTTGTAAGAATAATAAAACCATATATTTTCTTTAGCAAAGACGCACATTAAACGTTTCGCAAAACTTTGACATCATCCATGACACAACGAAAGATACAATTTGGGGTCTTTCTTCAATCGTAAAAGCTTTTCTAGGCTATTAGAGCTTAAGTGGAGTTTGACAGCGCCACGTCGCTAAATACGCTACAGCTACTGTATCCCTTGTGTGTGCATGTCTGGTCTGTCTCTATTTCAACGCATTTTCTGATGTCGTCGTTCTCATTGCAACCAATCCGCTGCGCATATCTCGATTCTTTGCACCCACATCGCGCAAACACATTTTTCTGGTAAAGAGTGACGCAGTAATAATATGAAAATTATGAGCCTTTAATATTTAAATGAAGCACTCAATATTTAATTCGTATTAAATATTTGAGCGAACAGCAGATTAAACGAAAAAGGTCTAAAAGCAGCAACACTCATGTTTCTTAGATATTTATGTAGGGTGTCCCACACCCCACTGTCGTCTTATTTACACGGTTGTAAAGAATGTTGAAGAGGGCTTGACAGCATGATGTAAATAATATGAAGGCGTGAGCGGTGGCGGCCAATGAAATCGTCTGCCAAACTGGAGTTTGAAACGCGAAGTATTAAACACGGTTATTTTGTAATCTATGTATAGTCTGAGTTATTTGTATGTTTTTATAACTTCTAAGCTATGTGTCAATAATACACATATTAAAAATAATTTTATAATATGATTTATGATATTTTAACAATTAATTAAATTTAAATTTATAATAAGTGTAACGCTAAATGATTATGAATAAAATAAAATAAAATATTATTATTTATAAGATTTGTTGATTCATAATGCATAGGAACCACGCGCCTATGCGTTCAATTATTATGGCATTAGAGTTCTTAATCTGAAATATGTTTATTGATAAAAAAAAGTCTTTTTATTAAATTAAAATAAATTGCAGATTTTAAATTTTATTTTAATATTACGATCTTTTATTTCAAAATAAGTAGAAAATTGAAAGCAAGAAATATATTTGAATTACTTGTACAAATTTTGTGGATCTATAACTCCGGATATATACGGGTAATGAGTTTTTATCTGCGAGCAGTTTCAAATGGGATGCGAACCTTCAAAGTAGTACATTTTTTGGTCCGATAATGCTACATACACACAAGCGAATGCTTTATCTCTTCTGCACTTCGTACGGCGAGCTAGAAATACGTATTAATATTGTACTAATTATGTAATAATGAATTATAACTTAATAAATGAAAGAAGTCGATTCAAATGCATTTTGTTATGTTTTTACACCATGAACATAAGTATACAATCCAAATTGACATCATACGTGGTTATATCGGAAAGAACGGAGGAAAAAGAACAACTTGATACCTTGGAAAACAATTTGATTTGCGGTTACTGCGCTAACATTGGGAATGCGTCACCTTTCCTATTTACACTATGTTTGAGAGTGCGTTGAATTACAAAATTAACCCTTTAGGTATTCAGCATATTATCAATAACAAAATCTAATGTGATCTTCACTCGACTTTCTTATGTCTAGTGATTACTTTATATTTTATATAGTATTGTTTTGTTGTGTTATAAAATCATTCCACGATTAAACAATATCAATATGTAGGAACTAGCGAAAAGTAAATGACATTTTCAAATCCAAATTTTCTGGAATTGGTACATTTATCCACAAAACATTTCAATACTATATTTTTATTAACTATATGAAGTAATATGAAGTTTCCAAGATTATATTTTAAATTCCTAATAGGGTTTCAGATTGGTTCGTTTGCCAAACCTTAGCTTATTACAAGAACCGTGCAATAGACATAAGATAAAAGAAGAACAATGGAGCACGTACAATAAAAACTACAAAAGAATAACGACATTAGAGCAGCTGCCAAGAACAGAAAACATTTAGAAAAGGAAAACAAAAATCATAGCAAAGTTTCGACGTGGTAATGAAGGGAAGGGAAATCGATGCTGACCAAATAAGGATTACAGGAATAGAAACAACACTTAATTAAGTGAAACACAGGAAAATCTTATGAACAATCAAGAAGATACCGATATAGCGGAGAGGTATAATATAGAACAGTTATTTCAATTAGGATGGTTTATTACAATATATATTCAGATTGTTAGCCAATAGCCATGATAATTCGAAATAATGATTTAATTAATAATTTAAATTCAACGTATGCGTATGCGCGGATTGTTACGGATCTATTTCTTAAAACGGACGGATTAGTATTATTTGCACTGTTTGCATTTACTAGGCGAGCTGAAGGCATAGGTGCCTGTACCTAAGCTTGATCTCTTAGTCAATCAAAGTATTCGTGAACAAATATGGGTAATTTAAGTTTAAATTACGGATGATTTTTGGCAATGAATTAAGTTCGTTAACCGATGAGAATCGAATGAAGAATACATTAATTATTATTATTCATTATATGGTTGCTTCTAATTCAAGTTTAGCTTTAACAATATAATGTTTAATAACTAATTACATTTAATTCGTTTATGGTACCATACTACTTTGCCCAAGAATGTTTTTGGAAAGGACTAGGCTTATAGAATAGCGCTGCGTGATATTCATATAGTTTTTATAAAATCAATATTATACACATCAATTTTAGAGATTAATTTCTCAATCATGTTAATTAAATTTTATATCCAGTGGCAGTCTCTCGATATGTTTTGTTACCGTAAATATAAAATTATACTAGTTAGATATTTTGTAAATCCTTTCAGTTCCAATAGTCCTAGATATCCGACATATAGAATTGTTTGTCTTGAACAAACTGGTTTGTTAATTGTATTTTCTAATCTTAATTACAAATTGGCTCGCTACGAATGTAGCTTCACTACTAATCTGCAGACATAGTCGTCGTGAAATAATAATAAGATTGAAACAAATGACTTATATCTTCTATATTTTCCTCAATATTTACGAAACTGAAAAGGTTTTCAGAAATTCTTTTCAGACCATGGCGACGGTAACGTTGACTTTTGTGACAAAACATATTTTATTTATGAAATTCCTCAAATTGTTCCGTCTTTTAATAGCAACTACAAAATTTTCAACATTCTTAGTACTTGCATTAGTCTATTAATCTTTAAATAAATTATTTTCATCAATTATTAAAACAGTTTCTCTTAATTCTGCTCAAAACTAATAATATGGCGGTAGCCGTTTTGACTCGGCGGCCAGACATAAGTAAAGATTGGACTTTAAGCTAATATTATAATTAATGTGATTCTATGATCAACAAAGTCAATTTTTGGTTTAATGAGAATAGGTTAGAAAGAGTCGTTGGTATATTTCGAGAAATATATGGTTTTCTTCGTAGTATTTGGAAAATAAATAAAACATCAAAAGAAAAAAATCGTTTGAGGGTAACAAAGAACTTTCCTATACGTAATTTTCATTAGAAATATATATTCCAAACAAACTTTCAAAAGAAACACGAATAGTCCTCCAATTAGCTTATTATTTTATTATGTTATCAAATATTGCATCATCAATATGAAACTTCTCAGTCGATCTATTTGTGATTAGCAGTGAAAAATGACGTATATTATTTATATTTTGTTTATCTGCCAAATTATTGTCAGGTATAGTTAATATGAAAACTATAAAAAAATAATCTCAAAAATGTATAACAATGGCAACATAAATAAGATATTTAAGATTTTTCGTAGCAATTTTCTCGTAAAAAAGTTACGAGAAAACTGCTACGAAAAATCTTTTCGAACAAAAATTATGCGAAATATTAATATCTCTCATTATGAACATAACTATTTTTGCCATAAATGCAGCCGTTCTAGAGATATTGGAGATAGAACAAAAAATGTATAGAATAAACATGTACTATCGGTTTGAATATTCTTTTCAAAAATAGCTGCACATCTAGATCATATACAAGTCTTAAGTTTCACAGTTTTATGTTTGACAGTTTTGGCTCTAGAGGGTGGTTCACAGATAAACAGACGATATTTCGAAAATAGTCACATTCGATTCAAGAAAGGTGAATGTATATCTGTTGAAATCTCGAGTTCGATTTTTTGGTGATTCCTATACTTACTTATTACTTCGCAAATGAAGGTATAAACAATTCTTTAGTTTCAATTCAGTTATTTTATGTCTACAAGATATTTTTTATTAGTAACACATAGGCCATAAAAAAAAAATATAATTTTGAGTTTTTAAATATGCACCCAAAACTAAAAACAATTATTTTTCAATTTAAAGTATTATGTGCAAGCGCAAGCGCTGCTCGCATCGCATATATTTCCTTTAAGGAGAGCAAAGGTGCCTGCACCTAATCTTGCTTAGCCTTTAATAACCTTTATACGTATCTGCGTTACCGACTGAAACTGCTTCATTATTTACCGTTTCGTTGTTTAATATTAGTCAGATTATTATTATTGCTTACCGCTTTGTAGTATAATATTATTCTAATTATTATTATATATTATCATTACGCCATTTACTATTATTCTAATTTATTACTATTTCGCTATAACTATTCTCATTAACGTTTTAATTAAAGTGTATTGATTGTGAATGTCCATATATGTTTTCTAAATAAACATACTAACGTTGAAAGTCCTAATAACTTATTATTTCGTCACCCGACCACAAGATTCCGGTTTATCTGACTGGGTACCAAATTCGTACACAGAAGTTTGTAACCGCATCGCTCCTAAAAGTGTGCCCGAACTTTATGTATACATATGTATATCTCACTAAATTCACTGTTAATTTCAAGTTTTTATAGGAAGAAGTTCTTTCTCTAGCCAAAATTTTAAAGTCATCTACAGTGGCACTTAAAAACAAACAAATTTCTTGGTAATATTGGTAACATTGTTCAATATTTTACAAATATAGAAACCTAGTTCGACCATTTAATAATAATGGAATTTTTATTTCCCGTTTTCAGTCCGATTGTAAATAGCAGAGACATCTTACCAATATATTTGCGATGTAGACTGCCACTTATACTGGCTGTGTTTGCGAAGATCGTTTTTCTGACCTGGGATTTTAATGGAGACTCTATCGATGGATTCGAAATAATACTTACAATTACTTTAAAGAGTTCCGTAATTATACTTCTAGGTTGAATTCTGTTTGTCTATGTTCTCTCTTGATCTTATATTAACTATATTGCCAAATAAAAGTTTTCAGATTGACTGGCGTCCGCGTGCGTTATACTTATTTTCATCAATAAATTATGATAGATTGATGAATGATGGCAATGTAGGTTTATAGGCGCTCCCGATATAAATATGGATGAATGAGTTGATTGACAAAGAGAGACAAGCCGTGAGTCGTCAATTTTTATCATGTATGACAGACGAAATGCATACGCAAGATGCGCATGGGATAAATAAAGAAGCTGTCAGATTACGCGGGCAAGCTAACTAATTTTTAACTTAAAACATTTTACTTTCTTTTATGAAGTCAAAAAAAAGTATTGTAATCATGAAACTATTGTTTTTCTAGTAACAATATTTATTGATTTTGTTTCATAGCAATCGGAGGGTGAATTTAAAATGTAATAAAGCATTTTTAGCTCGCCGTACGTAGTACCGAAGAAGCTACAGCATTCGGGCGTGTGTCTGTAGTATTCTCGGATCAAACAAATTTCTGCACAAAAAGTGTTTGTCTCGTCGCCTTGAATCCAAAAAAATATATAACTTATATACTTGGATGTTAGTCGTCGCTTGCTCGTAAGACCAAATTTGTGCCCTATACTCCTCTGAAGGTACCAAAGTGATTCACACCAAATTTGGTACACATATTACTTGGCATCCCATTTGAATTCGCTTGCAGTTTAAATTCAATCACCAGTATACTTCCAGAGTTATAGGCCCCCAAAATTTGAAACCCCCCTTAATACTGCCCTTATAAAAATAATTAAAACACACAATAATTTTACCAAAAATTCTAAGATATTTTATGTCTACAAGATTTTTTCATATTGTTAACCTAAAGCCCAAAAAATATTATTATAATTGTGAATTTAAAAATATGCACCAAAAATTTCTTTTAACAATATAATCTACAAAAAATTGTAAGACTATCTTTACAATTTTATCAAATTATTAACCAAAAGGCCAGAATAATTTAAAACCACTGCTTGCAACGCATATCTTACCTAAAGGCGAGTTCTACGCATTGGTGCGTTTTACGCGTACCAAATCTTGTCATTATTGTCTTTACTTCTTCAAAAATAAGTGGTTATAATTAGGATTTATTCCTTAAAACATCAGTGATTAAAATTTAATGTTCTACATAAATATTTTTATTGATACCACGATGTGAAACTACGTGGTCTTGGATCGACATTTTGAGACAGTTGGTCTTCCGATACAATTTCCAAGGCGAGATATTCTTGTGTCTAAAATAAAGTATTTTAAACCATAATATATTTGTCTACTTCGATTTTTGTCATTATCATACTTCCTTCTATACATTCGTATAAGAAATAAAAAGTACTGTAAGTCCTATCCTCAAACCATAGGCATATTATATAAGCTCTACAGTCGGTCGGTGGTAAAATATATTACACCTTTGACCTACAAAAAGTTAAATCCGATCAAAGGGGCTCCGGATCCACTCAAGCTCCGTTATCGGCGGTCTCAATATCCTCGCTCGCTAGGGAATTAAACTATCAATGCTTTAACAGAATCCATGATTTCAAGGTCATATTCCCGCCTGGTGATTTACTGCTCGGTTACGTATATAGACGTACAACAATAAGTGTCAAAAATATATTTATACTAATAATAAAACGTCTATTTTATACTTGCATGTTCAGTACATAAAGGCAATATAAAATATGGGCACTTATAGTAATTGTATCTTATAATATACAAAATGTGCAGATATTCGAAACAGTATTCGTATCAGACAGTTTCTGTAATTAATTTTTCTGGAAATAGTATTTGTTACACAATTCCAATATTATTTCAAATTTAAATTATAAGCGAATTCCAATTTGCATTTCAAATAGAAACTTACGGGTCTAAATGTGTATTTACAGAAGAAAACACTCATAATAATCCAGTTTGTTTTATGATAAACAATGCTAACGTTCACAGCGACAAAATTAACGCTTTTATTGGTGAAATTTTAAATAAATGTATATCTGAGTTACATTACTAACATAATAAATTTAAATGTTAAAGGTGAGTATAATTATTTAAAATTAAATTTTATATAAATATATTAAAAAACAAGTTTTATGGCATCTGGTTAACAATTTGAAAATATGTTATAGATATAAAAAGTCTTACAATTTTTTGTAGATTATATAGATTAAAAAAAAATTGTGCATATTTTAAAATTCAAAATTATAATATTTAATAATTTTTTTCGAGCTTTGGGTTGACAATATGAAAAAAATCTTGTAGATATAAAATATCTTAGAATTATTAGTAAAATTTTTGAATGTTTTAATTATTTTTATAAGGGCAATATTAAGGGGGTCTTCAAATTTTGGGGCCTTATAGCTCGGGAAGTATACGGGCGACGATTTAAACTGCGAGCGGGCACAAATTTGGTCTGACGAGCGAGCGACGACTAACATCCAAGTATATAAGTTATATATAAATATATATTTTTTGATACGATAATGCTACAGACACACGAGCTAATAGAAACATTTAAAATAATGTGGAGTGCCCCAAAACATAGAAGGTGCACATTTAGGCCAAATACAAGTCTTAAATTTAAAGTTTCACAATTTTACGTTCGACAGTTTTGGCTCTAGAGCGTTCACAGACACCCAGAAACACAGACAGACACACCGACGTTGACTTTTTTCTTTACTGCATATAAGAAAATAATAATTTCATACCTTATTCAGAAGTTTTCAGCAAATCAGCGAAAAGTTCTTTGGAAAAATTCACTTTACACACACATTTTAAAGATTTTAAAAACAATTTTATTATTAGAATCTATACAAATCTATAAAAACAATTTTAATTTCGTTTAAATACTTACTAACCGTTTGAAAACTAAAATTTAACACCAGGGAGACAAGATATGTACGAAAATGATCACAAAACGCGTCAAACATATCTTTACTGTATACAAATCTAAACTGAACATGTTTTTACCGTATAAATACAATTCCTTATGAAATTTAATTGAACTGTTTACAAGTTTTTTCTTGTAAACGCAAACTAATCCAACGCCTGGCCAGGGCGAGTTTTCACTGCTCACTTCTAATTTCGTCTTAATATACTCTTACTATAAGGGTCCTACTGCTATCCTACTATTTTAACTATATAGCCAAACGCATCAAAGTAAAACCAAAATATTTCATTGCAACTACAGTTCAATATCGTTATACACACTGTGACGTGTTCGGGGTTTGAGTGTTTTCTCGAGATTTTACATGGATTTTCGTGGATATTAAAAGAATTTCTAGTGTATTGTGAATGATGATGACCATTTGGAACGAAAATGAACCTGCAAATGTTTAAGGTAAGATTTATAATGTATCTTGCTTTTCTGTATTGGAGGAGTCCAATGCATATTACTATTAAAAGCAAATAATTTATATGGTTCATATGTGATGTTAATGTTGCTCGAGCGTCGTACTGAATTACAAAAGAGCTATAGTGTCCAGTAGAGTATCTGTAACATTGGTAAATTAAAACAAGATTAGGTACAAGCACCTATACCTTCAGCTTGCCTTACAGAAAATAAATGTGAGGCGAGCACCTTCCCACTACGCGCTAGTGCATAAAATTTAATACAAGTAATATTAATTATAAGACATTTAGGTTCACAATTTGATAAAATTTGAAGTGACCTGCACTCTATTGCCTATTACGTTTTCATTACAAATATATATCCCAAAGAAACTATATGTGAAAAAACACCAATTCTACACAGTAATACCCTGAAATTGTATTATTTAGCTGATTATTTTATTACAATATCAAGCGGAACGAAACAAGATTTGGTACGCGAAAAAGCACCAATGCGTAGAGCTCGAGGTATAAGATATGCGTTGCGAGCAGTGATTTTTAATTATTATGGCCTTTTGGTGCATATTTTAAAATTTAAAATTATAATATTTAATAATTTCTTTCGGGATTTGAGTTAACAATAATAAAAAATCGTGTGGACATAAAGTATTTTAGAATTTGTAGGAGAATTTTTGAGTGTTTTATTTATTTAATATAAAAAAAAAAATGCATATTTTAAAACTCAAAATTATAAATTTTAATATTTTTTATGGCTGTAGGTTGACAATATGAAAAATATAATTGATATAAAATATCTTAGGATTTTTAGTGTATTAATTATTTTTATAAGGGTCGTATTAACGGGAACTCCAAATTTTGGAAAGCTTTAACTCGGGAAGTATATAGGCGATTGGATATAAACTGGGATGTCAAATAATATGTGTACCAAATTTGGTGCGAATCGCTCCGGTATCTTCAGAGGAGTAGAGGTCACAAATTTGGTCTTACGAGCTAGCGACGAGTATATAAGTTATATATAAATATATATATATATATATATATATATATATATATATATATATATATATTTATATATATATATATATATATATATATATATATATATATATATATATATATGAATTCAGGGCGACGAGACAAACACTTTTTGTTAATGAAATTTTTTGATCCGAGAATGCTACAGATACACGACCGAATGCTTTAGCCTGTTCTGTACTTCGTACAGCGAGCTAAAAATCACGGTTCGAAGCCCATATCACTGCCAATCTCTCATGAAAACTTAACCGTACTTTTATTTAAAATATAGATGGTATAGATTTTCATAGATGGCAACGTTGTGTCTTTTACAAATTTTGATTTGAAATGTTTGTTTTAAAACGGTCCAATTAATTACTATTTGCTATTTTTATTCGTGATTACTCATTAGTTCGCTGTAAAATTCCTGTTTAACTAGCAAATTCTGTGTTCCTTGAATATACTCATAGGTATATATTGTTTGCTATACACTATCTCGTATAGCAATGTTCAACTTTGGTTGACCGAATAAAGGTGGCCAAAATACAAGCATCCAAACAGTTATTAGGGCGTTCTGTGGATTAGGATGCCGCGGAACAGGCGTTATCCGCAAAAGACTGGAACAAGATAAAAGTCTCAAATCGAGCTAGCTAATACGTTGTCGGCCGATAAACATCAGAAACACTTGAGTATCTGCTTCCTTATATATTTTCTAATCGAGGAGATAAAACGTTGACTCCTATTTTAGGAAAACCTAAACGACATTTGAACATGTCAATATAGACATAAATATTATTTAATGTTCTTTCTTCGCATTCGTTTAATAGATATTAAATGTTTTTATGAATTTTAGAAAATATAAAAAAATTGGTAAAGACTTGGGATCGAAGACAAACCACTATGCGAATAACTTCTGTAAATATATTGCTGCGTTATTCTCTATTGTCAATATTATATAAGATATTCAATATAGTTATTTAGTTTTTATAAATAACGATGTTGTGTTGGAAAGAAATGCCATATTTCCCTAGAACATTTTCCTAAATTATTTATTACGATTCAATTGCAGACAAATTCAACAAGATTTGGTTAATATCAAATCAGTTTGTTACTTTCTCTGAATTAAATGTTTACTTTGATTTTTAAATGTTTGTCACAGGATGACCAAAAATACCCTACCCAGTTCACTTTTCGCTATCAGCATAATTCAGTAGCCCAAATCTAACTCTAATTCATAAAATACATAAAAAACAGATATTAAAATGCTTGCGTTTTAGACTGTACCGCTGTGTTTACAAATGTTACCGCTAGAGGCAGTAGCTACATTCGAAACAGATTGCTTAAAAATGCTCTTACAATTTTCCGAAATATGATTATAATATGTATTTTTAGTAGATATTTCTGTTAATAATTGCAAGTTCAAAGTTCAATCCAGGCATGAACAGCTGTAAATTGTGAATATCGTTCTTCAATTCATAATAAATCTCTTATAATATACATCAATAGTTGGAAAATGTTTCATTTCTTTATATATGTAAAATGCATAGATTTTGTAAAATTTCGCCTGTACACCTGTGCAATAGATCGTACTTACGCGACATATATTTTTTTGGAACCAATATACTTTAATTTAGGAACAGAAAACTGGGTAGGGATTCCGCTTAACTTTCCTCTTATAGCACTAATTGCATGTTGCTCCACTACAATGAACTTTTTAATCTAATTCGCGATTCCCGTGAGTTTTGGAATGATAATCAAATATCAATCATACTGTCACATGATGATAAAGGTTGTATGATTTGTGAAATTGATGGCTATACAACCGAATTATTTCAAAACCTTTTACGGTATTCAAAAGAAACTTATTTAGAGTATACAATTTAGATACAGAAATGTCATAAATTTTATATGCAAAAGAACGAATTTGAAAGACTATGTTTGGAATTACATAAATAGAAGTTAAATCAATAATGGAAGCAGTTGTTATTGATATCCACCAATTATTACGACTTGTTCATATTTATGTATGTTTTGTTCTTATGTTTATCTATAAAACATTTGTTGGCTTGTTTGTCAGCAACAGCTTTGCTTTGATTTATTTATGTGCATAATAATGAAGCACAGAAGCTTTCAACGTCTATCGTATTTTCATTTCGAAACTAATGATGCAATTGTCATATTCAAATATAACAAGCAAGTTCAAGAAACCTACAACTAGTTTAATCTTATTAAGAATTCGATCTTATGCAATTTTGAACTTACGAAACAGTTAAAGCAAAGGTCTTATGTTCCGGAGTCCATTAATTTACGTTTATTGCAATAAAATATCAATTCACGGTAAATACCCAATATGAAATTGAAATTTCGATTTTAAAGCCTAAGTCAAAACATATTTATTATAAACAATATTTAAAAAAATCCTAACGCAAAAAGAAGCACTAACGAGGTTGAGCTGCTTTGCCCTGTTATGCCAATTCCACGCAATTTCTCAAAATTTGTTTAACCCAAGTCGGATAAACAACTGACGCCGACAGAATTCTGTAATGACTTTTTAACTCGAAAAATCAAATTATTATCGCAGTTGCACTGTAAACAAGCCAGAACAGGAATGGTTCCGTATCTTGGCCATACTGATAGTAATCGAATTTAGTTTTGGCTATGTCGTTTCGAATGTAGATTACACAATCCGCTATTTCGAATCTTGTGGCATATCTACGGATAGGGTGAATTGCACTCCAATAAAAGAGGCAGATACTATATTGCACGAAAGCAATACGGTAGACAAATGATGCTGCACGATTTTCTTAAGAGGAAAACGTCGGGAAACTTCGTAACAAATGATTCCGTTCAACGTTTCTCATCTTGTTTAATCACAGCTTTAAAATTAACACACACTGATTTAGTTTTTCACACCTATAGCAAATTATTAATAGGGGAGAGTTGCTGAAATCGTACTACATAGGAATATTGAATTTCCGAGTAAATTTTGTTACTTATAAGGCTTGCTGAAATATGGATTCAAAATACAATATAATTTCCTAGTTCAGGAGCAAAAAAGTAATTAAATGATAATTTAAGTTGAAAATAAATACAAATACGAATTTGCACACAAATAAAAAGAAATACAAACATATTTTCCCATTGCACACATTTTGAGATTAATTAGCAAATTGTTTATAATATTGAATTTAAACATTTATTTATTAAATATTAAAAAGAAACAATTAAATTAAATCTAGAATTGGAATATATAGAAGATAGTCCAAAAGTTCCGGGTACTGTAAGATGAATTCCGATTCTGGACAATGCCTATGAGGAAGTCGGCTTTGGCAAGTGTTAATCATTATTATTTCAACCCTTTAAACACATCGTCAACTGTCCTCACTACAGTATAACAAAAAGTTAAATTAAAATCACTTTATACACAATCACACAATTAACCTACCAGATAAATCAAATTTAAGTTTAAATCATTTTCTATCAGTTTGTGAACAGCTAGCATGCATATTCCCCCACATATTTCAAAATATACAACTGTACTAAATTTCTATTTTACCTTGTTACAGACTAGAGAGTTAAAGCAGACGCCTCATCCGAAATGAAAATTGGGTAAGTGATTTTTTTATTAGCCCCACGTGCCATGATTATATTTCCCACCTGATTTCTATATTTATTTCATTATTTATATATGTATGTACCGTACGCAATTTTGACCCTTCGGTGGTGTTTCTAGTATGTATATTTTCAAATGCAATAGTGAATTGCCAAAATCGATGATAAATCAGTGAATAGTCAGTGAATAGTCAGTGAAAAGTCGGTGAAAAGTCAGTGTAGAATCAGTGTTATAAAAATAATGAAACGACCGTTTAAAATATGTGAAATGCGTGCTTAAAAGTCGTAATTCGCGGGACTCTAAAAAGTGACATTATCGCCAAAAAGGCCAACTAGAACTTCAGCTCTGGTGTACCCAACCAGCAGAATGTTGTCAAGTTGCCTAGAAGTCTGCCAATAAAATGTTTTAGCAAAATTGCGTAAATTTATGCCAATATTGTTTGGGTATTTTTTGGGTAGGTTCTTGTGACTTGGGTTCACATTTCCCTGGTGGATAGGAGCAAATTTGGATTTAAGCGGGGGAAAGAAAAATTGCACTTAAGAATATATAATTATATAAAAAGTACAATTTATTATGTACTTTTACAGACACATATATATTACAAACACAAAACCTAATGTGAATTTGTTTAGCATGTGGCAATTAATGAATGTTTTCTCAATAATAATAAACATGATCTATGAAAATTACAAAATGTAAAATTTCGTAATTTATATAATTACCCTGTGACCAAGTAATACTATAATAATATTAGTAAATTTATTGTAGTTTAACGAATAGTAAATTACAATTTCTTGTAACACTTTTAATACAATATCGAAAATTAATACCGGTAAATAATTAATTGTGCAAGATAACAATAAAGAAAGTATTAATTAATATAATAATAACAATATGAAACAAAAATAAAATTATAAATTCTTTAAATTGCCTAACAAATGGGTTTTTAATTTTTTTCTGAAAGCATCTATATTAGCACAATTCTAAAGTTTAGAACATCAACCATTATAATATAATTTTACATATTCAACATAAATAGAAATTTTCTTTGAATTACTTACCCTAATAAGCTTTTTTTATATTGTGTTGTAATTGTAAATATCTTTGTGGTTTACTACATAATAAATCTAAAATAGAATACATAACAACTGAAATATCAAAAACGTTCGCAAATTTTCTGTAATTTGTTCTAAATATTTTGTAAATATACATTTTATTCTATAATAAATACATGATTGATAATACCATAAAATAGTTTAATTTTATATAAATATTTACTGTAATATTAAAATTAGAAATGTTAATTTCTAAAACGTAGATATATATATATATATATATATATATATATATATATATAATTTTTTTTTTTGAAAATATCGCATCCCACATAGCTTCATCATCACGCATGCACTAGCACTCCATTTTCTAGTTTATAGCATCGCAAAAACTCGCGAATGTCTAATAAAAATGCATAGATATACATAGCCGAAACCGCACAGATCGTAAATTATAATTACCCAGTATTTGGCACGATACCGTCGCTCTAACTTTGCAAACTTGCATTTCCAAATAATAGATTTGTGTATTATATAAACATAAACATTGTTGACTTCTTATTTTGCAAATTGCATTTATATTGCTAAAGCTTAAAATCGACAGAATTGAACTTAAATTGAACAGTGGGGCACACTCTTTTTGACATCGAGTCAATTTTAAAAATTGAGAAGTGGCCTGTACTCGACTTTCATTTACGTAATTTTCATTAGAAATATATATCCCATACAAACTTTCAAAATATACCATTACACCACAGTAATACCCTGAAATTGTACCATTTAGCTTATTATTTTATTACGTTATCAAATAATGTTTCTTCAATATAAAATATAGATTGATACTTTGGCATTCATCTTATCAATATATTCAAATATAATTTCTAATAATATATTTCAATATTTATCTGCAATAACCATTACGCCGAAACACGTTCTCAGTCGATCTATTTTGTTTCTTTGAAAAAATATTTATACGATTTATTAAACTTATTATGCATATATGCGAACCTATTGCAAAATAAATAAGAATTTTAAGATTTATCATACCAATATATATCAATGCCCTTAGAGCCCGTGCCAAATAGAAATGTGCACATCAATCATTTCTTGCGCAGCTACCATGAACGAGGTCCCGCCTACAGTGGCACCAGCGGCGTGAATTTTACAAAAATTTTCGTTTATGCCTACATTAAATATTACTAGTTTCTTCTTCCATAAACTTTATTACTTTAAACACCAAACACCTACTTTTACTGTTTAAAACCTTGTTTACTAACGAGCTTAATAACACACAGTAATTTTCAATACTATTTGGGTAAAATCAATCGCACGTCACTGAGTCCAATATAACTGAGCGCATTGCATATTATTGGCCTTTTAGGAAACAAGGAGGAGCAATACTCAAATGTGTCTTTCGCGCATGCACATTTCTATTTGGCACGGGCTCTAGTATGCCCTTTACTACTGTAGTTCACCTTCCTTGGCCATCCATTTCAGAGCGCGTGACTGTCAGTGAAGCGTCCGGGATGAGTGGTGTGCTCGCTCTTGCTCTCTTCCTCTAATTACGGTCATGATAGAGTGAACATATTTCATTCCTATTCTATATAGAAATGGACGCTTATATAGTGATTATTTATCAAAGCAAGCGTCAACAGCTCTGTTGATTTCAAATTGACCGAACAAGATGTAACAGCTTAAACAAGAATGAACGGAACCATAACCAGAGGAATGTTACTACTGCACAGCAGCCTACTGCTTGGTCAAAGCACAAACCTTATGGGAATTATGTGTTTGGCTACTCGCTCACTTACGTTCACTTGTTACTTTTGTTAAAAGCTCTGTTAAGTGAACCATTTCATTGGATTCTATGCTTGCTTTCTTGCATATTATATTCTAAAAGTTTTGGACTATTCTAATGATTTTATACCCGAAGCGTCTAATATAGAAAACAATGTAGTCGTACGGAAATATTTGAATAAGTCTATTATCGTACCCAGTACATTTTAATGGAAAAGCGCAAATGAGAAAGTTGTTCAGAACAAAAATAAACTGTAAAATTTAATTTAAATTAAGTTTGAAATAAATGGAAGCGTTGTTTCTTTTTATAAAAAAAGAAAAATACTATTTTAAATATCGATTTATTATATATTATACAATAACAAAAGTTCTAATCTGAGACAACATGATATTGTTTTCAAAATTAGGAGGTGCACACTCAGGCTATATATGCAAGTCATAAATATAAAATTTCATAATTATTCCTATTTGTTTTTAAAGAAAGTTTAACGGAAATAATTATTTTGTGCATTACTAAATTGATAATATAAAATAGACTATCTTCGAGAGGACATCTATGTGTGTGTATGTCTGTGTCCGAAACAAAAATTCTTATTATTTTCTAAAACATAAAAAATTGTGATCACAAATTAAGGCCAACCTTGAAATTTGAATGGATATATTCGTTTTGAGGGTCCCTGAATCTATTTTGACAAATGTTACAATGACTACAACGAGAACTTCTGTTAACATTTATATATAAATTCGTACTTTCTAAATGACATGCTTCAAGTAATATTTGGAGCAATAAGAATGTCAATCAAATAAATCTGCAGGCACATTGAACAAGACCTCCGATAGCCGTGATCGTCTAGTGGTTAGGACCCCACGTTGTGGCCGTGGTAACCCAGGTTCGAATCCTGGTCACGGCAACATGATATAATATACATAATTAATGAATTGCGGCATTATTTTATAAAACAATAATATATATATTTGCTTTCTGTGACTTGTATTCAATTTATAGGCATAAACACTTGGAGTTGATTGGAGTTTTAATCGACGAAGAGGTGGCCATTTACAAAAATATTAAACAACTCCATTCAAATTAATAGTAGTTCATTTTACTTCAACAGTAATACAACTTATTCCAAATAAAATCGAAGTAATGTATGTGAATTAATTATTATTTAAGCAATTCAATTGTAATTCATGCAATTCATCTAATTTTCGTATTTCTCATTTTTAACTGATATTGCTACATTAACATTAATTCAAAAATAATAAGAGTAATTTATATTCATTGGCGCATTTCAATAATAATAATTAATATAATTAAAAAAGAATAGTTTGTGTTCACAGCCAATCAATTGTTATAAATATGCATTCTACGTAATATGAATTAATTATGAATTATATATGTGGTTGATGCAGCAATGCTTGTTTACCTACATACATACATATGTGTAATCCTATGTTCAAAGCACAGAAAAACCGCATAATCGCTGCAGCAACAGCAAACAGTTCCGGTTTGCAAAAGATATGCAAGCCACAGCTGATGTTTTTTTTTCTAATTTTGTTCACATTGTTCGTTTGTAATGAATTTTCCATTATTTATGGGGCGAGAATTCGCAACCTGCGTTCGAAATACTACATATTTTCTCTTATTGATATTCATTATAATTTATTTCTATGGTTGTGTTTAGCAAGAGATACACAAACAATTTTATTATTACTGTAATACTTCTCCTATATATTATATAACTAGGTTACCAGTGTCTTTTAAAAATACAGTTTTAGAAAATGTATTATTTATAATCCGTTGACTATTAATTTTTATTTTACAACTAAGAACCATTTTTATTCACGATTTTATTTTCTTAGTTTGCTTTATTACATTCGACAATATTATTTTATCTCTTCAAATATCAGAATAATACTAAATTAACTGCTTCTATTTTCTAAAAATTCAGTTTGTTTGGTTAGCTTGTTCGTTATTTAATAAAGTAATATTCCAATAAACTTTACCGTTAAATACGATTTGTATTCATATTTGATAAAGGGTTCTACATATAAATCTGCACATTCATACAAATACATACATCATTATATACATATATAACAAGTGAGAATCGATATTTCGATGACTCTACTGTTATTTAATTTTGTTGCTTATTTTTAAATTCAATGATACCTTGATTATAACAATTTAGTACACGTGGTATGACTATGAGTATATCATAAAATATTTACTAATTTCAAAAGCTATATTCTAATAATTCGTGTATATTTGAGTAAACAACGTTTAAGAAATATTAATATCCTTTACCCCATCGTGATTCTCCAATTTCGTGTACCGTTCTAGACGGCTTGATTAGTGAAAAAGAGGGGTTTAGTTGTACACACTTAGGAAGTTTATCCGTTATGATAATTATAAGCTTGTATGTAGATTGAGGTTGTGCCTATCGGGCGTGCTCAATGAAGTTTATTTTTTGATGGATACCAAGTAACATTTTTGGAAAGAAAATGACCATTTGATTATTATTTATTAAACAAGCCCGATTCTTAGATATTTTATCTTTCCTTTGTAATTTATTTGAAACCAATAGAGTAAATAGGATTTACCATGAGTGTATAACAAAAGAGATGCCTTTTTGGCAGCACAGCCTATGCTCTTAACTATTGCAAAAATCACTTATTATCTAATTCGTACCATTTACGATATTATGATTACCAGATTAGATATCGTTTGCAAAATTGGCAGTTTTCTTAAATTTAAGGTTTCATATTTTTATCAACAATTGTTTTGCTGTAGAAAGTTCACACACAAACAGAAAGTCCCTCAAAAATACTCTATATCCATAAAGGAAGCTCAAAGCGTGTATTCCCGTGAAAGTCTCGAGTTCGATATATTACAATATTTCCTTTTTGACTTCGTCCAAGAAAATAAATTGTATATATTTTTGGTTTCAGAGGAGATGAAAAAGAAATATCTGTGCAAAAATTGCTTGATTCCGAAAGAATAGGATAGGAATTGAAATTAATGGTGTGGCAGCCCTTTGCGGTATTCACAAATATACTAAAATAAAAATTATAAACTACTGAGATATCGTGATTATAAAAAACCCTACATGAACAGGAAAGACAGGTTGTTTGACTCCAAGAGAGAAATATATGCTATGCGGAAATCTAAATATGAAAAGTGACTCCATTATGTTTCAAGTTTTCCAATTTGTACGGATATTTGAATCCTTCGAATTCGATGCAACATGATTCGGAGATTGTCCATGGCTGGTTCATTATATCATTTATGAAAGCGGGAACTATTGATGGTTATAATGTCGAAATACCCTTCGTAAATGGTAGAATTTTGTTCTGTCGTTGGCGAGTTTGGGCTCCAATTTACTGCATCCAGGGGGTCTCTTTGAACATGGGAATGGTTGTTCCTGGTGTTCCTTGCTCGCAGCTACTGACGTCTAATATCTTTTGGGCCAAAATACATCAGTGTTCCATAGGAAACCTTTTATGAGTGCAATCAGTAGCGCAGCAAGAAAGCTGAATTTGGGACCCTGCTTATAACTAACCCATGTGTATATGAAGCACATTGAACCACGTCATCATTTGCATTATCTGTATTTTTTTTTTCTTTTTTTTTTTGTGGACATTGAAATTTATTTTATCTGCAGTAGCTTGGGAGTTGCTTCTAGTACTGCATTAGGATTGGTTGCGCTACTGGGTGTACCACTTATAAAACTCGATGCCGAAAATCGTTGCAGACAGCCCAAGGAAGTAACGATGCAAATATTCTGATTCTCCGCAGTGTCTTTTTGTACGTGTTCGCGCGAGTATCTCTCTGGTTATTGTAGGTACTACTAATATTATAAAATATATAACTTATATACGAGAATATGTTTATTTTTTACTTCTTACTGCAACTCCCCTACTTTAGATGAAGTTTTGTTGCATGTCCAATAGACATGTATGCATGGAAACTCCACCAAAGGTACTTAAGCCAAAGGTGCTTTAAGACTACAATGAGAAAGATCCACTAACACTTTCTAACAAAGTGAATATAAAAGTCATTTGATCCACGATTTACTCGATATGTTCATCTTAGAGTGTCTATGTTGGTAACGAATAGAGTTAATGTAAATATTAAACTGCCAAACTTTGCTACTCCGTGCATTTACATATCTTAAGACGGTAAAGTAGTCATCACAGAATTCAAATTTGACCTTGCATGAATATATCTCCACCCTATAAATGCCAAATTTTCCGCATCTATACTGAGATAGAAAATAAAAATATCTGAATAAATCGAATGCGACTTAAAGGGTATAGCTTGATAAGATAGTGAAAAGTCCCCCCAAACGGATTGAGGGTCAAGATAGGTCATTTGATTTATCTTCGAGAGAAAATAATTTCCCTAGATTTTCAGCTTGTTCCATAAGTTTTATATAATAAAGCGTATAGTTTATAATTTGAAATTAAAACCTCAAAGCAATGGTGTCGGTTTAACCATGTTGGTCTTGGTACGGTTTCATATAATTATGAAATACTGTGCCTGTTTATTTCAATTCACAGTTTAATAACAGATAGCCATGGTAATTTATGGTTCACCGAAAAACCCGAGCTTCATCGCATGGTTATGGCATAGCGGTTTGAGTTAGCAAGTTACATAAATCAAAGTGATATGTCATTGTTTATTTTTGAAACAGTTCCTGGTGAAACCAGGACAATATTTTATGAAAAAATTATATGCGTACATATCAAAGAGCCTGGTTTCGTAATTAAATAAACAAACTTTTAATAATAGCTTACAAGATTACAATTACAAAAATGGAAATACAGAATTAAAATTAAAATATTGATTTCTGGAAAACAAGAATAGAAACCAATGTATTCAACTTCCTTCAAATAATTCTGTACAATCTCTGCGTAATTTATACATACAAAATCGGTTGTGGCCAGCACAAGACTTTCTTAAACGTTAGTTATGGTATATAACCATATATTTGTGTTATATCCTAACCTATCTTAATATCCAATATATTAATATTTCTAATATTAATCTTTAAATAGGAACATATGGTTCGTTATCTAAAATCAATAAATACATTAAATATTAAAGAGTATTTTTTTCGCATGCACATAGCATACTTTACAACGAAAATAGTTGCTTTAATTGCTAAAATAATATAAAGTTATTATAAATACATGTACATGTTGTTAAGTAACGATTTTACACTGAAAATTATGCATTATTAGTTTATAAGACTTAGTTATTCAATTTTAAATTTGATGAATTTGTTATAAACGAATCTCTTTTAATAAAACGAAATATATCTATTCAACTAAAACATGTTAAATTAAATATTAATAAATTACATCAGATATTCCTAACTAATGTTAACTTATTTATAAAAATACGTTTGTTAGGCTGTATTTAAAATAATGATTCGTTTATTATTAATAAGTAACATTTTATGTATATGAGCCTTTCTCTCAGTGTAGGTTTATTGTAGCCGATGTCAAATAACAAATATCATATTATTTGAATTTATTTTGTTTACCCGTCAATTTGTTGTTTATACTAATTAATAAATATAATCCACATACATGCTTATCTATGACAACATAAATAAGAAAATTAAGATTGTCCATAGTAGTTTCTCGGAATTGGTACATTATTTGAAGAACATAACTATTTTTGTCTTAAGTGTTAAATGCAGCAGTAAAACGAACGAATATTACAACATGTTCGGAATGAAAAAAAAAAAAAAAAAACTTTTAATAATAGAGTTCAATCAAAATTTATTTAAATACCACCAAATTGTACAATATATTCAGAACGGAAAAAGAAATTAATAATATATAATATTATTGGTAATTGATGCATTATGGATGTCATAAGCAAATTAATTATTGTTGTTTCTGAGTCCAGCATTGAATAAGGAAGACAAGCCTTTTGCAATAATATCGTCGCCAATATCATTGTGATTAGTATTCCCAAAACCACTGAAGTGATAAACTTTTTTTGGTTTTGGAACACAAATATATGCTGCTTCTGCATATTTCACTTGGCCGGGACATGGGTCCAAAAAATTATCGTTGTTAATTTGCAATTTGCAGTTTTGATGACCATCGCAACTAAAAAAGAATTAAATATTTGTATATAGTTTATTAAGATGTTTGACTCTCTCCTCCAACTGTTATTTTTAATCTTGTTGTACATAATATACAAAAGAGTTATAGTGTGTCTGTAACATTCTCGGACCAAATATCTCTTCAACAAGAAAATCTTGTCTCGTCGTCCTGTATTCTAGAAAATATATAACTTATACACTTGAATGCATGTAACTAGCTCACAAATTGATAAAAATAGTCTAAGTAATTTGAATTTCTTATTGATTCTCGGTATACATCTATATACCTGCTTAGAAATTACAAGCTTTGACAAAATCGTAATTTGAATAATGGAACGAAAATACATTCCGTATATCAATGCTCGAGATTTTCGTTTAATTTAGAAATTTATATTTTTCTATCGCATCTAAAAAAAATAAGGCTACTAATAATACGTAAAAGAAACTTCTGTGTTGGCCACAACAGATTCTTTTAAATTGTGAGCCAAAAAGTCAGAAACAAATGATTAATTTAATAATTTTGAAGTTTAAAATAATGTAGCGATCGATTGTTGCATTATATCTCTTCAAAATGTATTGGTTATAAATAGGTTTTCTTCTTATACATTCAAATAAGTTCTATATAAACAAGAAATTTAAAAACATACACGACAAGCTAAATGCATTGGTGCTGGCACACATGCTTGTTTCAATAAGCTATTTGAAAAATCTGCAATTTACTTAATCCCTACAATCATAGATTGTATTAATATTTTCTGTTTTTTTTGTTTTGTATTACTATAATAAGTGAGTTCAGATAATACTCGCATAATAATGTTTTACATTTGTTCTAAATTTTAACATTTACATTCAGAACCATGTACTCATATGGTCGATTTTATGCACGAGCATTTGTTAAATACCCGAGAACGTTCATCTAAGAGTATCCTCTTAAATTGATAATAAACGGCATTTTTATATTACTTAAGTTACACTAACAATAGTAGGTGTATGTTCTGAATGGCAGTTTATGGTCATGTTTGGGTCATCGTAGTATGGGCAAGATGCAGCATCCCATCTTCCATAATCAGCCTTCAAAATACGAATCATTTCACTGTATGGACAATGCAGTTTCATTACATGCCCCTCACAAGCTCGAACCTGATGTACTTTAGCTGCAAATTAATACAAAAAATTATTATTACTTAAACATTTATCAAATAAAACTATTGGCCCTCTGATATTAGTTATTAAATAATATATATTTATAAAAATATATTACCTTCGTTGTAGAGAAATAGTGTAGCTAATACACACACAATTAAAATCAGTGTATTCCCCATTGTAGAGACTCCTTCGTTTGAGATACACAAGCACAACTGAACTGAAGTACACACTCAACTTAATAACATAAGACTTTCGTTACTATTTTGCTCAAATTTTTGATACACCTCCACAAATGCAGATTATACACTAATCTCCAAGCGCTTAGAAGAATCATACTTCCTTTTTCTAATGGGTGTTAAAAGATAAACGGTTCCTTTTAATTAATGGCGATATTTTAAATTTCGCTGCGATTATCAGTATCAAAGGTCTCACGGGAAATATATCGCATCGGATAAAGGATTCATTAAAAATTTATGTAGAGAAAATATGTACCATTCAGTATACTATACAGTGATTAATTAAGATTGCTAGAGCGAAAAAGAACTACAAAAAAAGTTACAAGCATTGAATCAAGCACAAATGCTTTCTGTAAATCTCTGTGTCCAATAAACATATTTAATAATTATATTTAACCATACTTTTTTATATGTAATGTATAAGGGAGTATTATAATCAGAAAATATCTATTTCGTTATACCTTAATTGAGCTAAAATCATTTGGACCAATTTGTCAATTATGTCTGTTTGTATGCGTATACTTGCATATGTGTGATTGTGTGTCATAAAACATAATAATATGATGCTTTTGTATGATAGAATTATATATCCTGGGAAAGCAAATCTTCTATATTTGAAAAGGATATTTTAAAGAGTTTAATAAACAAACATAGGTGCAGGCACCAATGCCTTTAGCTCGCCGTATTATCTATTCAATGGATGGTTTAACTTTTTTAATTAAAGAGTAAACATATTTTTAGACAATGATATTTGAAGAAGAAAACTTATAAACACTGAATCTTGAAGATATAAAATTTAAATGATAATAATAACATTGTTTTTAATTGATTAGAACAAAAGCCATTCTTTTAAGGCGAAAGCTACAATATTTTAAGCTTCAAAATTATAATTTTTAATATCTATTCGGGTCTTTAAGTTTCCAATATAAAAGAACGTAATTGATATGCAAAATTATGAATATCTTTAATTTTAAAAATATTATTGTTTACATAATATATCTTAAGATTATTTGTAGAATTAGTTTTAAGGATAGGGCTCGCTCGCGAAAGATCTTGTATTTTCGGAATTAGGGGGACACATATCGATCCTGGGAATGCTACAGACTTACAGACACTCAACCGAATGCTTCAAATGTCGCAAATTGAGTACTTCAATCTAGAACCAACATTACAATTTTCTTATGTTTCCATGAGTGAATTTCTCGCTAAATTTCAGAATCACTATGTACATTGTAAGTACACTTTAAGTGGCTCGTCTGCCGTCTGGAATAACTTGATTGTATAGCGATAGTGCTTCTTGTATTTTATGATTAACAAGTATATAGCAGAAACTTAATTTCAGTTTGGAACGTATAGTTAGATACATAAATGCTATTAACTATTTCCCGCGCAGTACAAAGTACCTACATTATTTGGTTGTGTGTCAATAAAATTCACAGAATTTTTTTTTCGTGTTCATCGTAAGGTGATTCAAAAGTTCTATAGAATTCAGTTGTGAGTCTGCAACATTTTCGGAGCGAAAAATATTTGCACAGATATTCGTTTCTTAACTTCCTATTCCGATAATGTATATATCTCATTAACTTTGATGTACTCGTATGTCGTCACTCGCTCGTTAGGTCATTAGACTTTGTGCTGAAAGTACGGAACCAATTTCAACTAAATGGATATGTTACATATATATAATAAGTAAGTACATATTTAGTGCCCTAATAAATAATTTAAATATATGTAATTTTTATTTTTTTATTTTGCTATTTATGGATTTTTCAGATTGACCCTTCTGGTCATAATAAATACTAACATTTACAATATTACAATGTAAATGTTTGTCTAGTCGCCTTGAATCCAAAAATATATATAACTCATATACTTGGATGTTAGTCGTCGCTCGCTCGTAAGACCAAGTTTGTGCTCTCTGCTCCTCTGAAGGTACCGTAGCAATTTGAATCAAATTACACGATTTTTTTTATATTGGTAACTTATAAGTTACCTATATAATAAGTAAGTACATAATCAGTCCTATAGGACAATTATTATAAATTATAATTTTGAATCTAAAAATATTCAGTTTTTTAATATATCAAAAAAAATTGCAAATAATTGTATTTTTGTATTGTATAATCGATATTAAAGCTATTTATATTTACTTAAACTAGAATTGTGGGGGTGAGTTATCCTCAGAAATCATTTAACGGAGATCTGTAATAGTCAATTTGTTCAATCATTACACTTTATTATTTCTAAAGTTGATAATATTAGAATCTACAGAAATAATACTTTGTATTTTCTAAACCTTATTTTTACTTTTTAATATTATGCCAAGAGTGGAGTAGGAAAGGGATGTGCTCGCATCGCATATACTACTTTTAAGGCGTGCCGAAGACACAGGTGCTTTGTACCTAAACTGGTTTATAATAATGTTTATTTTTTCTCTCTAATTCAAACCGTTTACGAAATATTTAAATAATAGCAAGAATAAACTAATACAATAAACAAGTTTAACAGCGGCTTAGCACTGTCATTGATATAAACAAAAATATGAAACCTAAGCGTTCTTTTGTTTCATAACGTATCACAATAACTAACACTCGTTTCCTTCAATTTCAAGACGTGCATGTAAGAGAAACTGAACTGAATACGTGCCCGTATTATCTGCATCGATTTTTGGTGTGGAGTTTTATCAAGGGTTACAGTGCAATTATGGTCAATAATACAATCACCCGTTTTATAGGCTTCGGTCCATCTAATCTCGAACGTCCAATGCAATTTACAGTAATAACGCAACGCTCATGTTTGCCGTCATTATATATTTGGAAATTGTAAATACTATATAACATTTAATAATATATTTCGCATATATTCTATTAAAATGTATTCAACTGCTGGGTATATTTTTGTTGAAATCGTAAATTAGGATTTCATATTTCATTCAAAATCTTTTGGATACTATCGCTCAACTAATAATTATAATATATTTTATATCTTTGACGGCTTTTCTGACTGTCAACTCAATTTAATATTTAATTTTGAAATTTAATATATTAGTGATCGCATTAAAAGGCTAGCCATTGCTGCAATCAATCAATAATAATGTCAATATTGTCCTTTACATTTAATTTCTTCAAAATTCAGTGGTTCAGTGGCTATAATCAGGATATTTTTTATTAAAATTCAATAATTAGATTATACGGCGAGTTGAAGGCGTTGGTCTTTGTACCTATGCGGATTTCTTTTTCTAATGAATGGTTATTTTACGGGCAATATACTAATGTTAACTTATTTATTTTATTATCAATAGTTCTTGTTCTAGAACGCTCTCAAAAACACAGACACATACAAACACAGACATATACACAAACCTTTATTTAGTACATAATCTGGTCAAGTTTAATTCTATATTTGATTAATATTGGTTGAGTAGTTTTCAAGATTTAACAAGGGTTGTCTGTAATGTAGGACAATGGAGTCTGGCGATATGATGTCCGCCGTATATAATACACCATAAAACTCCGAACGTCATGGAATACACATTATTAATCACAGTTGTACAGTTTCAATTCATCGTTAAAGATCAAAATATTCAAACAAAACTTACATTTTGAATATCATAAAATGTTCAAAGAATCGCTTATATAATATATAAATGAATTTGCAATATGTATTAGTGCTGTATACAAACTTTTGTTTGAATAAATAAATTTCTTGATGGAAATACAACATTTTTCGTATAAAAGTTATTATGTTGTTTTACAAATACCGCCGCACCGGTTCATAAATGTATAAGCTTGGCAAAGTTAATATTTGAATATGTTATAAGTGCTCAACATCTGACGTTTATCTTGGAAAGAACTTAATACATTATTTTTTAATCATATATATTAAAAAATTGAAGTGGTCCTGAATCGACTTTGTCCTAACAGTATTTATATTTATGAATAGAACTTTGTTTTATTTTATTTCACTCTACGATGGCTTTGAAAAACGATCAATGTATATTGTAAATAGGAAAACGAACATAAAAATTTCCGTTAATATCTCGAGTTCGATAATTTTCATTATTACTTCCTATTAGGCTTCGTCCAATAAAATAAAAGAAGCATCACTGGAGAATGATGTCATAATTTAATAAAGAGCGAACCATACAATTTATAAGCTAATTCCTCAAAAAATATACCAAAGAAATAAATTTCGTTTGTAAAGATTTAATCTGAATTTCACTTGTAAGGTTGTAATCAAAGAATGTTCCTTGAAGTTTGATAGAAACGCTCGATTAAGATTAAGACCATCAAAAGAAATAATTTCGCGTTACTATTTGATTTTCCTTTTGCTACATTAATCTTTAAGTAATTAGTTTTATAATACGCACTTTGATAAGATATTAAATTTAGTATTTATATTAAAGTGTAATGCAGTAGCATTGTTCATAATTTAAAGTTGCAATATTTATAAAAATATAAGGTAAAATATTTTTTGTAAGATATATGTCTTCGAACTTCATATAAATGTCGTAGGAATAAGTATAGGAAAACACACAATAGCCCAATTATTAATTAATTACACGATTTTGAGCTAGTAAAAACCAAAAACTATTTCGGTTTTCTTTGAGTTTTACTTGATTCGACATTATGATAAGCATAGGTGCATGAACGAATGCCATATGGTGTACTTATATTCAGAAAAAAGCTGGCGTGCCTTTCACTCGACTTCCTTGTCTTTAGCTATTTGTATTTATAATATTGTTATATTTAGTTTTGCGATAAAATAATTAGGTCACAACACGATATATAGCGTTAATCCATTCAACATCCGAAATACAAAAATGTATATATTTTCCATTAAAAAATGTCAGTTTAAAATACGAGTAGCAAATAAAAGTTTTAGTCGTCTGTACATGGTATCAGCCATTGTGTTTTGGTATAAAATGTAATGGTATACAGTACACAACTTTTTCAATCATTTTGAACATAACCAAACGAAGAGCAATTGGACTAAATTTGTAATAAAGATCTATGTCCGTATTTGCATATCGGTTTAATCACAACGTTTGTTTTAACAAATCTACAAGTTAAATGGAATTTTAAATAAAATTATATATACAAACATTAGTTGTTTAAAATCAACATAATCACGAAATAAAAAAGTATTTCATTAAAAGCCATATATGTACATGTATCATTTTCATTATAACAACTGGAACAATGAAACATAAAACGCATTTCTGTGCAAAAATATTTTAATTTCCATCAATGTTGCAGACATACGACCAAGCACTATAGGTCCTTCTACCATAGTAGCACGAGCTATAAAGTATAGCTAGTGCATAATTTAATTTTTGTCAATTTGCAGACACACAACCAAACACTAAAGCTCTTTTCTACCACAGTAGCACAAGCTATATAAAATACATGTATGTAATAATTACGTTATAACGGTGTATTGCCATGGAAATGTCAACTTGTTTTGTACATAATTTTTAAATTTCACAACGTCGAAACAGGCCGGAAATGTGCGAACATCTCTGCAGTGATACTGGAAAAATGGCACAGACCGGATAAGTCCCGGAGATGTGTAAATCGACCTTACATCATATCTGCAATAAAAATAACAGGGTGTTACAGGAAAAACTCCCGGCTTACTATTCTTAAAGCTAAAGGATGAAAACATAAAGGTTAGATTGCAGATAGAACTCACACAAATGTGTCACAACTTAAAATATTTAAAAGGGTGGGTTTGCTTTTTTATATGTTTGTTAGGGTATATGCTGTTTTACATATACTAATATAAGTATATTTCCACAGCGGAAATTAAACAGCAGGATAGTCATTAGAGAACAACAAATACATTTAATTTAAAACAATGATTATCTCAGATCTAACGGACCAACATAGGGGTACAATATTTAACTATACTTTGTATGGATGTGAGCAAGGAAAATTAACATGCATATGTATAGTATACTCAGATTTCATTCCCTTTCTCTACTAATCACCTCATAACGAGGGTTACATAAGTAACAATGGCCATATATACCTATGCACCTAAAGGTTGAATATTGTTTCCACTATTCAACCAAATGCGATTTTGTCTAGGCGGTTAGGTTTGCAAGGGATGTACTTAATTTTACAAAATAATAAATAAAAGCAAGTTTCCATGACCATCCAGGAGGTACTTGCTTTAATAAATAAATAATTTCTTCATTTTGTTATACATTTCTGAAAAATACAACAATATATATTGTAACATTTGTAACTAAGGAAATGAAAATGTAAAATAGTTATTTTCAAAAGTAATTCTCTAGTAAATGATAAAATAGGGAAAAGTCCCCCCAAGCAGATTAAATGTCAAGATAAGTCATTCGATTCGCCTTCGAGAGAAAATCATTTGCCTAGATTCTCAGCTTCAAAAATCATTCCTAACGCCCATTACCTCAAAAATACCTTTATCCGAGAATGGTGGAGTTAACAAAGAAAATTATTATTTAAAACGTTTTACGAGGGTACACTTCATGCTAATAAAACGTAATTCTAAAATATTTTGTGTATAATATATTTTTTATGTTTAGTACGCTTCAGAGTATGTTTGCATTTTAAATTTGTTATTTACTATTTATATAATACAACACGAATATATTTACACTTTCGCAAACTCTTGAGCTTAAAGTTTCAACACAAAATGGTTATTTAATATAGTATTTTTTGTTCACTCGTTAGATGAACTTGATAGCAGGTGTGTTCCATTAGGCAACGTGGCGATAGGCGTCACGGCGCCATTATGTACGTGTGAAGAGCAGAACACCGCACATTTTCTTTGCTCATTTCGTAACACTGTATGCTCCTAATTTTCCGCTTAATATATAACAGTTCCGGAGAAACAAAAAGCAAAAACAAGAAAGGGGTAGCACATCTTGATGATTCCCGTGATACTCTTATACATCAAAAGAGAGATAACAAAGGCACTGGTTACTTCTATTGTCAGTCCGCGCTCGACGTTATCGCGACGAACATCACACAAACGGATAACGCAAAAGCGTGTTATTTGAATTCAGAGCGCCTACCTACATGCTAATATCTCACTTTTCATTCCTGTGTAAAGTACGCGCACGGAATTGACGTCATCCCACTTGGCGCAGTTTATATTTTCCCCTAAGAGTAATGACTATGTTGTACTTGGAAATTGTCATTGTGCGTCTAGATTTATTATTCCAAACCCTATTCGTATGTTGCAAGAACTTATCCGCGCTGCCTTACAAATTAATATTGCTAATGGTTGAATCGTACAATTCTTTGTTTTATTGAGCCAATTTTTCTTCTACATTAAACCCGAGATTGACATTGTCAAATGTTATAATTTACGTAAAATGTTTGCATTCATTTTATAAATCATATCAACCCTAATTATTCGCGTGCTAGTGGCCTACATAGGTCTCCCTTATACGCGCAATAAAGGAATACATATTTTGTGGTACATTCGAATAATGTTGTTACAAGCATATTAAAAGGTTTTCCACTAATTTCTAACTTAAACGCTACGAAATATATTTATTTATACACTTATATTACGTACAAATGTATCTTCACAAACTATATCTATATTTACTATGAAGCATTCTGGGCACAACACCATTCACATATATTCACTTATAATTATTCATTTAACATACATTAACAATGTCTACTCACATGTTATGTTCTGTCTGCCCGCTACTACTATTTATTTCCTACTGTCAGTCTCTGTGTCGGTGAGACATGCATATACGGAGCACAATACTTCCAGAACACATATAGAGACTCTCCACAAGGTTCTGGAACAATTCACGGCTCAGATCAGTTTGTTCTATCGAATTCCGTTTAAATACATATTGATATTACTTCACGGCAGTCTATGGATTAATTGAAAACAAAATAACGTAATATTATATTAAATAAATAGTGTAAATATAAGGAAGTCGAGTACAGGCCACTACTTCTTATTTGTTTTAAATTTTTGTGTATTTACTAAATAAAATATATCCATAAATTTCAAACACAAGCATCAAGCATTGATACATACACCAATGCCTTCAGCTCGCCTTATAATCAATATGTTGAATAACATGTAAATTCCCATGTTCTCGATTTCGATTGAGCATCCTGTATATATAAATATAATTTGAAAAACTCTTTGATATATTCAAAATCATCAAAGAACCATATTAATGGGGGCTATATTATCATACGACTCGATACATCCGAATGTATAAGTGCGATTTTCCATACGTCAAGGTAGTGTTATAGATATTCCAAATTTGGTTAATATCGGTTCAATAATTTATTAAGACAAGAATAACTTTTCCGATATTACACGATATTATTAATATTGACTTATTATAATACCTATACATTTTTCAAAAAAAAAAAATATATTAATGAATTACATTGCACCTAATGCCAACAGGCATTGGAAGGAATAACCATAATTTTTGTTAAATATCCTAATATTACTGATTTAAATCATTGTACTTTGAATTTAACTATTTAATAATTTCCGAGCGGACAGGAAATTATTTCAATAGTACATATATGATTGCAAGTCGATATCATTTACAGTCAAGCCGGAAATTATATATTACTACCGGATAATCACCAGTATAATTTCAGGAATTATACAACTGCAAATCAAAAACGGTGATTGTTCGAATCAGTTTCTAGCTAAAACAGAATAGTCAAAGCAGTGAATGCATAAAATATAGATAACCAATACAGCAATTACTAATAAAAAAGAATCTGCGGTATATTATCATTTTAATGATAGAAGTTAATATAGTTATATATTTGTTTTCAACGTTGACATGAGTTGATACTGCAATTATCCTGAAACCATTTGGAAAAATTCAAATCCATTTCTTTTAGCGAATTCCTAGTAAATGATAAAAATATCTTATCACATATATCAATCTCTCCTACCGTTATAAGGATGATGCAAAAATAGGAAGAGTAAATCGTTACCTTCCGGTAAGATATTGGTTTCAGAAATAGGAGATGCACACCCGGACCAAATACAAATCTTAAATGTTAGGTTTCATAATTTTATCTTTAACAGTTTTGGCATTAGAGAGTTCACACACAGGCACACAGATACAGACCTCATTCCGTAAAGAGTCAGATTCACTTCAGGCTTGGTAAAACGTGTATTTCTGTTTAAATCTAATTTGTATATTTTATTGATTATAATATTTTCTTATATACATTAGTATAAGAAACTAAAAACAATCCTACTCAACAAAAAGTTTAAGCAATCAATAGTAAACAACACAAATAACTAAAATAACGAATACAAACATTACTGCAAACCAAATGTTAATATATATTAATATCGTCAAACTTATTCCACAATTAAGCAATAGCACGGTTCAAAAGTTATTTACATTAACTTTTCGCCATGTTTTACCAGCAACATATTGTTAACGCCCAAAACGGTTAGAAATTGCAATACTGGTTCTTGGTACACTGGTATTTTATAATACTTTATGTTTCGAAATTCTGTTGTTTTCCGTGTTTTAATGCCTGTATTTCAGTATTTAGGCAAAAAAAATGCTATTTTATGCTTATAATATGGTATGTGATGTGTAGTTTCTGACTGTTTTTCTTGTGCAGCCAAAGATTACTGCGTTTGATATTATATATTGAGCAAATATGATGTCTGATTCTGATAATGGTACAGACATATTACCGAATGCCTAGTATAGTTCTTTTTTATTTAAGTTGCTTCCTCTGTTTTGTAAAAATTAACTTTGGTACTACGCCTATAATAATGATTACGTCGTGTATTTCGGATCTTAGCATCCTGTTGGATTGATTAATAAATATAAATAGGGGATAGTCGGAAGTACAATAAGTTGCCAAAACAGAGAATGCTAAAGAGATTCATTGTTATGGAGTTCCATTTTCAGGAATTCGCTGTTCCACTCGTATACCAATTCGGGTAATTCATTTAAAAAAATGTTCTGGTATCTCTTCACGGTCCAGATAACACAGTACATAACGTACGTGGTCCGGCAATCTGTTATTGCTCTGGTCTTTCATATTCCAGATAGTATAATACCTGCTGGGTGCTCGCATGACATTATTCAAAACCCAAGAGATATGAATACTATACAGAGGAAATACAGTGTTGATAATGTTATCGACGACAGGAATTAAACCATCATTCAGCCACGAAACACAAGAGAAACAGGCGGCCTCGTTGTATTGACTGCCGGATAAAAGGTGTTTGTATGTAACGTAATTAAAATTTCACTTTATAAAATTTTTTACGACAAAAAAAAGTAATAATCGATATTTGAATTAATTAGCGAAATGGAATTTTAATTTACGGTTTATAGAGCAGTGCTTGATGGTTCAATAAAAAAAATGCACCCAATTTGGTTTTTACACTGTATTTTTACTTTCATTTACGTAATAAGTAAATATAGGGATCACCAAAAAAACCAAACTCCATATTTTAACGGATATACACGTTTTAACCTTCCCTGAATCGAATGTGACTATTTTGTCTGTGTGTGAACGCTCTGTCGAACGTAAACTTGTGAAATTTCAAACTTAAGACATATATGGTCCCTATGAATTTTTTGTTTTATCTCCAATATCACTAGAACGGCAAAAATAGTTATGTACATAATGACGGTTATTAATATTTTGCACAACTTTTGTTTTAATCGTCATTGAAATATTACGTTGTAATTATTTTACATGTAAACAACACTCCCAAACCAAAGTTTTGTGCCCTGATTGTCAAAATGACACTTATTCAAGTTCATAAATTCAAATTGAAGATTCACTTCAAACCCAAATATTATTATGTTACTATATTGAATATTTGTTATGTTTTATTTTTGTTTAGAATAAGATATAGAATAAGCATATGTTTTATAAATTATACTTTTATTTATTATAAAAACATATTTGTTTACCCAATTAGTAATTTTACTGCGTAAAAACAGTAATCTGTTGCTTAATTCATGATATATCGCATTGCATCAAATTTATACATGCTAAATTTTACCGCGCACCCGCCGGAAGGTTAGCACAAATAGATTGACTGAGAAGGTGCATTTTAAAGAATCAACAACTACGTTCCATATTGAAGAAACAATATTTGATAATATAATAAAACAATAAGCTGATTGGTACAATTTCAGGGTATTACTGTGGAGTATTGGTATTTTTTGATAGTTTGTTTGGAATATATATATACCAAAACCGTGCTCACAAGTAAAAACCGCCCAAGTGAAATGTCTAATTTATATGGTGTAACAATGATTAGGTCTACATTTACAAAGAAAATTCATAGATGGATCGGTGAGGAGTGAACTGTATTCTGTATACCTGTATATGATATGTACATACGTACATTTACATTCATACAGACATTTTACGAAATTCAAACAGTTTTTAAACAAAAGTGGATTAATATCAAATAAATGCATATAATAACTCAACTCACCGTGATATTGTAATTTTAGTTTCAAACGCCATCGTTTGCTGTTATATATTCTGCTGTTATATATTCAAAAAAAAAAACGGTTTTCGGAGCTACAGACACACGACCGATTGCTTTAGCTCATTTGTACCTCGTACGGCGAGCTAACAAAATAAAGCAATATATTTACATTAAATAAACAGTGGAAATATTGTAAGTCTTCTTTTTATTATCTTTAAATTTGTTTTGCTAAATTCTTATGTTCATTAAATCGGATGGAAATATCGACGTGGGTGCTTTGGTCAAATATCTGGCATTAAGTTTTTAGCTTGGAATCAGATTAATTATTATGAAACCCTATAATAAAAGAAAGAAAAGAGAAAATATGTAACGTATAATGTCCAATAGATCATTTTGAACTGACTAACTAATTATCTTTTATATAAGAAGAGCAGAATGTGGACGCACAAACTGTAAGCGACACCGTTATTATGATTTGTGGCGAAAGTTATTCTCATATATTTCGCTACATTTCGTCGACCAACACCAAATGGACCTATTCTGGAATATCCTAGCTGAAGTATGGAATAAATGGGCATAGAACAATGTTGCTCATAATATATATATATATATATATATATATATATATATATATATATATATATATATATATATATATATATATATATATATATATATATCCGTATTCGCCCTTCGTTTGATAATAAACTGATTAATAATGAATGTCCCAAACACAATAATTAATGTTGTTGTAAAATAAATTTTAAGATCGAACGAATATTCTTTCATTAGCCAAGACCGTTTAAAAATACACAAAGAAAATAATTAAAACAGAATCTAGCCCACCGCCTGCTTAGATTATTTCCGGCGTTCCGAATGCACCAATCAAATCAAACGTAATTGGAGTTGAAAAGACAAACCAATGATCGATATAACGCAGACAATGCCAAATTAGAGCACTGTTAAAACCGGGAACAGAATTTTGTATCGAACTTTTTTGTTACAGATTGTTTAAAGAAATTTAATCAATTATTTTTTATTATTATTTTTCTTTGTCTTTTTTATTTTTATTGGAAGATGAATACAATGATGCTAAACAAGGAAAATAATTTAATTTGTTTACTATCTTATACGATATGTATAAAAGGAAGTATTGAAATCACAAAAACAACCTTTTTAATAAATATCCGTTTAAGAATCCCTGAATGCATTTTGATTATTTTCTCAATCACGTCTTTGACTGTGTCTATCTGTTTGTCTGTGAGTGAACGCTACACAACTTTTACCGTTGAATTAAAGAAAAACTTGTATATTTTTGGATAGAAAATCTCCTATTTTTGAAACAGTTATTTAACCGTAAGTTACGGTTTTCTTTTGCTACTATTGTAGAATTGTAATTTTCATTAATATTGAATATATATATATATATAATATTAATGAAAATTACAATATATATAAATATAGATATACATATATATATATATATATATATATATATATATATATATATATATATATATATGTTTATATATAGTTGAAGGGTAGTCACCTCCGACTAGTTGAATGTCAGAAAAATCACAGATATGCGGTGTATTGAGTAATAGCAGAGACTAGGATATTTTAAAAAGACTGCTAACGTATATGGGTTTGATAATTTTGTATAATTTTTTGTTACTGGCCGCTTGGAGTCGCTAGCATCGAACCCTGGTGCCGAGCAACAGAACTATATTTAATCGCGGTAAAGTTTAAAATCAGCATTTATGTTATGTTAATTATAGAAACTGTTATAACAATGATGACAGCAGGATCTCTATTGGAATTGATTTTGAATTAGTATTCTTAATATAGAATGTGAACAATTTCCGGGAAATAATTACCACAAGTTCAATTTTCTTACTACAAAAAAAGTAAAGACACAGATATGTCAAAAATGAAATTTATATATATATATATATATATATATATATATATATATATATATATATATAATACAGTATCGCACAAAAGTGGAGCGCCGCACCAAAATTATTAAATTAATTTTTTTTTTCTATCAAAATTATATATATAACATATTATATATAATATAACATGTTTATAATACACATATAGATATATACAATAGATACGACTGACGCCGCTTCAAAAATGGAACGACTTTGAAAGAAAAACTGTTTACCCTAAAAATATAAACGTTATAGGGGAGATTATTAGCATCTAATCCAATAAAATTTTTGGTACGTTTTTTTTTATATATATCATCTCCCATAGATTCTCAATAGGGATAACATCTGGAAATTATGTTGCCCATTTCAATAAATTTATTTTATTTTATTTTTGTTTAAACACTCGTTTACAAATGTTGATGTATGTTTCGGGTCCGTTATCAATAATAAGATTTATATGCATATTTTTTACTTTATTGTAATATTAAAAGATGTATTTAGAATTAAAATAATCATTTACATTTAATCATAAAATTATTTTTATTGTTTGATACAATTTATTTGTCTAATTAATCAGTGGAAAGTACCGGTGTGCTAATATATATCTGCAGGATCAATTCGGTCCAATATTTTTACAAAAAAATTATTTGATGTAATTCTGAAATTAACTCAAGTTGGATTGAATATTCGTGTAGTTACGTGTGACCAGGGATCAAATAACCGATCTACATATACCCAATTAGGAATAACAAGTACGGAACCGTTTTTCTTTATAAACGCTAAAAAAATTATATGCGTCATTTGATGTTCCACATTTATTTAAAGCATTCGGAATACGCTAATGAAATATGACATTCATATAAATAATGCAAATGTTTCATGGAATGATATAGTTCAAACATATGAAATAGATTAAAAAAAGCAACATTGCTAGGGCTCAATGTAGAATTTCAGATGAACACATTTGGCCCAATAGTTTTCAAAAAATGAAAGTCAAGTTTGCTACACAAATATTTAGCAACAGAATGTCCGCAGCCATGAATACCGTAATCGTAACGAAACAATTGCAATCCACAACCGCCACAGATAGAGCTATATTTTTAAAGAAAATGAATGATTTGTTCGATGCGCTAAATTGTAAAAGAGCGAATGACAAAAATCCAAATGCATGTGGATTATCTGACATACGACCATATACAAGAGCAATGGATAAAATCATTTAAAACATATTCTTATAACCAAAAAGAGAATAATAGAATATATTGTTTTAATGGATTAGCGCAAACCTTTTTAAGTTGTTTAAATTTATTGACTGTTTTAAAAGTTGAAGAATACAACTACTTATTAACGTCTCGGTTAAACCAGGAACCGCTGGAAAATTTATTTGCCGCAATAAGACATAGATGTGGGGCCAATAGTAACCCGACTGCAAAAAACTTTAGGATTGCTCTGCAGCAGAATATATTTATTCGAATGTTAATAAGACCAGAGGATCCAAATTGAACCGATGACGAGAGTATTATACTTCCCATTCCGAATGATATCATATGAGATACAGAAAATGTTACAGACCCAATATCACAAGAAGACAGCGAGTTTGTAGAAACTAGTAATACATCAGATTTAGCCCAGGATGAATATCTATCTTAAGACGATTGCGATGTAATAAATATTTGTATCATACCACAACCAACTTTAGAAGAATGTGCAATATCTTATTTCGCGGGTTACTTACTATATACATCTACTAAAACATTTAATTGCAAGATTTGCGAAGAACATATCATCAAATGAAATATTAAACAATCAAACTCACTTCCTAACCATATTTACAGATTTCGATACGAAAATTAATACTCAATATAGTAAAAATTCAATTATTCGTATTTCATCAATATTTTGAAGAAATTAAGTCCAAGCGTTCAGTTAAATTAAAGTTAAGTGAATATATGCATTCGGCTATCAATAAGAAATATCCGAAGTGGCTGTCAAAATCAAACAATTGTTATGTGCATAGACTATTTTTAATTAATCAACTAATTACTATTAAAATCAATTTTAAATGGGAATCTCATCAATTTCAAATGCCTAAAAATCGAACATTACAAATATTAGCACATATTCAAGATTATAAGTATAAAATAATACTCCAATTCTTTTATAAAATTGCAAGAACATTTAAATATTATAATGAGTTTATATCGTATAATTGGAATTTATTTATTTTTATTGCAAAATATTCGTTATTACTATTCATAATTCTCCCGTTAAAGTAATACAAAAGCGCAATCTACTACAGATATTCCTTGCAACTAGTTTTACCGAGAGAGTTAGATATATACCTAAGAGAGAACGCACGAGTATAAATGTATAGTTCAAGTTTAGGCCAGGCGGTGCGTTAGTAACTGACTACACTTCTCACTCACACCGCTACAAACGAATGTCTTGCATAAAATCGTATGGCGTTAGCGGTCTTTGTAAAATATCCTAGTCTCTGGTAATAGTTATGGTAAATATCCTAAACCATTATTAAAATAACTTTTATACTTCACACGGAATAACAATATCAACGAAACAGATAACAACAATAACGAGGTAAATGCAGACAATGTCAACGAAGTCTCAGAACCAAAAATTTAAAAATCTTTCCCATACATACCAGACCTCACACCTGCACTCTCAAGCGTTTTTAAAAACGAACACCATTAAATATTTGCACTTCGCAATGAGAAAACTATCAATATGATTTTTTCAAAAACTAAAGATAAAATAGATCTTTTTCAACGGTCACATGTAGTATACAAAATCCCGTGCAGTGGTTGTACTGGAGTTTATATTGGACAAACGACACGAAAGTTAAAAAATCGAATTACACAACACAGAAGTGATGAAAAGTCACAATTAAAAAAATGTGCCTTGGCAGATCATGTAAAAAAAAAATCACCTAATAGACTACCCCAACACTACCATTTTGGGACAAGAAACCAATTATGAGAAAAGACTTTTTTACGAAATGTTCTATATAAAAACCAACCCAGAAATAACACTAAACTCAAAGACAGATACACAATACCTAAGCAACATATATTCATACCTACTTCAAATATCATAACAAACAAGACTAACACAGTAATTTAAAATAACAACAACTTGCAACTTTCAAAACATATCAAATTTATATTAATCTTTTCATAATAATACAATTTCCCGCTTAACTTGGTTTCCTGTGTTCTTTTCCTTCTTCTACAGAATACAGTGTCAACATGTATGGCCCGCGCATTTACTCAAGGTTGCACACACTAACCAAACTTCAACAAAACACGTGTTGCTTATTTCGATTTTTTTGTTGTCTTTGTTCTTCAAAACTAACAATGTCAAACAAAATCTATTTAACAAATTTAAAAGTGTAACTCAAATTTAAATAATTTTTTTAATAAAACATACGACAATTATGATTAATAACTAACTTAACTTACAAAATTTTTTAATTGGTTTTAATATATAACAACAAATGTAACAAATTTTGCTCAATTTTACATAATAAACTCACAATTGTAATTAAAAACACTCTTATGTGAACATAAACACACTAAATACTAATTATTTCATAGTATGAATCTTGAGGAAGCAAGGAATTTTTTTGCGAAATATATCGATTCTGAAAATTAAGGTCAAACATCAAGCTCGAAAAAAAAAACCTACCTACTTTTTAAAGAAAAAAATATATCAGTGAATTCGTAATTGCATAAATAATGCCTAGTAAAAATGATATTCTTTTTGTATTTACAGTTTCAGAGATAAAAAATAAAACCTCCAAAATAGGTTATTTATTATAGTTTTAATTTTTTATCTCCGAAACTGTAAATACAAAAAGAATATAATTTTTACCAAGCATTATTTATGCAATTACGAATTTACTGATATTTTTTTTTCTTTAAAAAGTAGGTAGATTTTTGCGTAATCGAGGTTTGTTTAATCATGATAGGTTTTGAGTAGTTTTATGTAATTAAGTAGTATAACTTTGACCAAAAGTGCAACAATGTGTCCATAATGCCTTTATATTAAATAAACCGTCATTATTCGATGGAATATCTTTGATTATAGCGTAAAAATAGCTAATTTCTAATACTGTGCGCATGATTTCTATCACTGGTTGCTTGAACATTCAAAGTCGATGGTAGCGCCACCATCTAAAATAGCCGAGAGCGGAGCGGCATTACTTCGAACTAGATGGACCTGATGGTTTTTCTTAAAGAGTCATAAAATAGCTTATGGAGTTTTATTTCCCATAACTATTACCCAATACACCGCATATTCGTGATTTTTCTGACATATATATATATATATATATATATATATATATATATATATATATATATATATATATATATATATATATCTAGCAATTATTACTTTCTTATATATATATATATATATATATATATATATATATATCTAGCAATTATTACTTTCTTATATATATATATATATATATATATATATATATATATATATATATATATATATATATATCTAGCAATTATTACTTTCTTATATATATATATATATATATATATCTAGCAATTATTACTTTCTTGGGCGTAGTCTAAGTTGTAATCATGAAAATGTTCGAATTCGAGATTTTGACGGCAATACACATTTTGGCCATCCCAAAATCGAATCTAACTATTTTCGGAATGACGTCTGGATGTGTGTCTGTGTATGTAAACACTCTAGAGCCAAACAGTTGTAGACAAAATTATGAAACTAGAAAATTAAGACTTGTATATGGCCTAAATACGCACCTCTTATTTTTGAGAACCATATCATAACCAGATATAACTATTCACTCTTACTACTTTTTCAATTATTTGGAAACAGCAGAACTTAGAGAATATATTTTTTTCATAAAAATTGAAGGTATTAAAAGTTCAAGCAACTTATGTAAAGAAAATGTTACAGACACATGACAAATCACTATAGCTGTCTTGTATTATCGTACGACGAGCTAAAAATACTTATTCTCATTCAGACGTATCCTATAATCCAAATTTCAAATGCATGTAAATTCTGGTAGTCGCCCATTGAACTTATATATGTACACATACATATAAGTTTAATGGAAGAAATAAGCTTTTGAACTGATTTTTGAGACAGCGAATAAAGCTCCTAGATTTATATTCTTAGTGTTCCTTGTGACAATGTATCTTCTATTTAAATCATGTGACAGTTACACTGCGTTGCAGGCAATTCAACTTGTCTGATTTCAAATTGTCAATTTAACGGAAATTGATATTTCATCAGGTTTTTATTTTTAAATTGCGAATAGAAAATGTAGAGGATATGTGATTTTCAATCTTTCCGCTTCATATCCGACACAAGCGACCCTTATTGGTTTTATAAAGTTGCAAAATAAGCATTGCATTTGAAATGTAGCAAATATTTTAGTCTCTTCTTAAAAAAGAAAGCTGTGGTTCACTCGACTTTCTTGTACTGAACTATCTATATTTTATAATATTGCTTTATTTTGTTTAAAATTCAACCTACCATTATAAAAATAATAATAATAGTTTTTCAGTAATTTTATCGAATTAAGATATGTAACTATAACCAAATGTGTAATAAAACAATCATTTGATGGAATTTCTTTGATTTTAGTGTAAAAATTGCATATTTGTAATACTGTTTACATTAATATTCGAAGTTAATAGGTGGCGCCGTCATCAGAAATAGCCCAGAGCGGAGTAGCAGATTCACTAGGAGTTATTCTGACTGTACACGTCTGAGTGGAAATCATAAGTTTCAGTGTTAAAGACGTGATTTTTTAAATCACTTCTGGAATAATATTAGTAGTTAACCATGACATATTAAGGGCTGTCTTGGATTGCGTTTCTATGGCTGAACGCCTTTACTATGTACCTAGTAGAACACGCAGCGCATCACACACTGTCCAGCCAATAGCGTTACTGCATGTAGCCTAAGACAACCTCTTCTTCTATAAATATTGAGTCAGGGCAGAAGAACAGATTCAGACATTCTTCCGTTTTATTACTCTATTATATTTGTGTTTCCATTTCCACCCATTTCGACGGACGTGCCGCTTATTGCCAAAACGTGACATTTCCTAGATTCGGGCAATAAGCCATTAAATTTGAGGCTTTATTCTGTTATTTTCCAAAAAAGTGATAAGATTAAAGATAGAACTGGTGGTCCGACTTTGTGAAGGGAATATTTTTAACTCTTGACCTCAATTCTGTATCCTTGAAATCCTTCGTACACTCATATACTTTATTTCATTTGGAACAAATACATATACATTTCGTTTCAAATCAAGCCCAAATTTCCATTCGAAAAAGCTGAAGTGACCTACTCTCAACATTGTCAATATCGGTCAAATCTGGATACCCAGTTATAGTGATATCTCGGAAATCTCGGATTTTTGATAATTAAATGAATATATTTGTATATCAGGACGAATCCAGATAATTGGATTTGATTGAATATCGAGATATATTTCTTATCGAGATATATGATTATTTTTAGATAATTTATTAAATTCTAATATCTGAATTTAATTTAGTATCTGTATAAATAGAAATTAATCGAGGTATTTCAATATTTTCGGATTTCCGGCTATATAACAGGATATCCGATCGTACGTAGATCAAATTAGCGAACAATGAAAATTTAAAAATTTAAATATTCTGTTATACCAATTCATTGACAGTCTTATTTCTTATGCGTAAAATTGCTCTATTTTTAGCTCGCCGTACGAAGTACTGAAGAATTCGGTCGTGTGTCTGTAGCATTCTCGGATCAAAAAATGTTATTAACAAAAAGTGTTTGTCTCGTCGCCCTGAATCCAAATATATATATATATATATATATATATATATATATATATATATATATATATATAACTTATATTCTTGGATATTAGTCGTCGCTCGCTCGTAAGACCAAATTTGTGCGCTTTACTCTTCTGAAGGTACCAGAGCGATTCACACCGAATTTGGTACACATATTATTTGGCATCCCATTTGAATCCGCTTTCAGTAAATATCCAATTGCCCGTATACTTCCCAAGTTATAGGGCCCCAAAATTTGGAGCCCCCCTAATACTGCCCTTATAAAAATAATAAAACACTCAAAAATTCACTACAAATTTTATTTATTATATCTACAAGATTTATTTCATATTGTTAACCCAAAGCCCAAAATAATTATTAAATATTATAATTTTAATTTTAAAATATGCACTATAATTTTCTTTTTATCAATATAACCACAAAAAAGGTTATAATTATTAAAAACCGCTGCTCGCAATGCATATCTTATCTAAAGGCGAGCTCTACGCATTGGTGCGTTTTACGCGTACCAAATCTTGTTTAAATTAATAATACGCTTTCCATTAAACAATTAAAATATACATGCGATTTTTCCTTTTAATACGGGCAGTATTTACATTAAATCCAGCAAAGATTTTCTTTTATTAAAAGTAATAATTTTTAATTTTCAAAAGTGAAATATTTATTTAAACAATTATTCTAATTGTATTATAGTATTTTGCATGATTTTATGCCCGCTACTCAAGAAATAATCTTAAATACTTTGTATTTTTCATTGATTGTAATATGTCATTGGCATTGGTGCCGGCATGATCCTGAATACAGGACACAATCAATCACTGTTGACAGTATTGGTTCTACAATAATTTGCATTTGCATGTAACAATTGTGAATGAATTTAATTCTCTATATATTCCGTATTCGCTAAACCGATCCTTTTGAGTTTTTTGTGAAACACGAATACATTTAATGAAATAGAATTCCACGAACGTGATCCGTCTAAATTCATTAGTATGGATCTTGGCCGGGCCAACATTCTGTGCTCAGAATAACGTAAGATATTTAAATAAATCTTAAGTACCTATCACTTGCTCTTGATGCTGACACTTCTAAAGGCTCTCACGCTCGATTTCAAGACATTAAATTTAACTTTGCAGAACTGTTAATTGTATTTTAAAGTTTCTTAAAGAATTTCTAATGCGTAAGAAATTTAACATAATAGACCTTATGGCGACAAAATTTAAAGGTCGTCGTACATAAGTACAAAGAAGTTGTAGTACTCGGTCACGTGTATGAAAAGAATTCACGTCTTCCTGATTTCGAATATATATTGCTTGCTCGATGGGTTTAATTCGAATTTCCTCAACATTTGCGTGTGTGTGTGTGTATGTATGAGTATGTGTGAACGCTCTAATTGTTGACCTATACTGTTGAAGTAAAAATACGAAACTTTAAAATTGAGACTTATAAATGGACCGGTTCTTCCTGTTTTCGAAGACAATATAAAATCTGAAAGTAACGTCTTGCTACTTTTCAATATCTCGAAAACAACATGAAAAAATCATTCTTATAATAGTTGAATATATTAATATTCTCAAAGCTTTGTTTAGAAGGTTTTTCGAAAAATACCATTTCCTAAAAATGGTATTTTTAAAATATCCAAGTAACATTTACGTTTATATAATCACAATACATATCAACTTTATATGTATATAAATAATGATAGTGTAAGAAAGTCGGGGAAATACCACTCCAGCTTTTCTAATGTATTAAAGCTCTTCAGATTAAACTCAAAGGTTTAAAATTATTAATTTTGAATTACAAAATTATCAATAACTTTTTCGTTTATTGTTGTGTTTTGAATTATTTATGCTCACCAATCATGGTTCTACAAATGTTTAATTTTTACATTAAAAATGGTAAATAAGTTTTCATCATTAAAAAATCTGTGGCTATAAAAATGTTTCATTACAACTCACTCATTCAACATATACGTTCGTCGTACGGCAAACTAATGCCATTGGTGCTTTTGGTTTTGCTCGTTTTCGTTGTTAATTTAGGTATAATCTAATTTCCGAGAGGAAATAAAATATAATGTACAGAATATATACAGTTGAAAACTTTATGACTGGACTAACTATGTAAAGAAGATTAAGAGATTTGTAGTCTAGGATTGGGCAAAACTTCGGTGCGGAAGCTTGACAAAGTTTAACCCAATCCTAGACTTAAAAGCAAGTTTTATTGCCTTCATCAGGACTCAAAACAATATTACGAGTATAACAATCCAATGTATAAGCACGCTTATGTATACACAAAAACCAAATATTCGGTATTTCAAAATGTATCAGTTAATAAGATGAACGGAACGCATAAGTGCGTTGTATCTAAGCTTGTTTAATTTTTTTTCTGTCAATATCACAAAATGATGAATATAAATTTCTTAATAAGTTTCATAAAAATCTTATAATTAAATTCGCGATTATGTAAAGTCTACGATACAAAGTTCCAAATTAAACGAGATTGTTGATGAAACTGTAAAAGTTGAACCAAACAAGAACAAAAAACTCTCAACTTCTCAAAAATATATTAATCAAGTACCAGCAGAATAGAACAATAATTTATTAATCAGGCATGATTTAAGATGTTTCCGGAATACATTTTGAATAGATACAATAAATGTACAATATTCATGAAATAGTATTTGTGAGGCAGTTCATCTATCAAGTAAACTGTCTCATATTTGTAGAAAGTTTGCTTTAATATGCAAATTATTTTGACAAATGAGGTTATATGCAAGTATATTGCTTGGCAAAATTAACCATCTCTATACTTATAACTATAATCTTTTACAAACTGTGTGACTTCAGTACAAATTTATGTAAAATGCTACATCACATTTTGAAATGTGACCTATTTAAAATATGTGTTTAGTTTGGATCATATCTAAATTATAATGCGTGAAAGTTACACAATTAACATTGAAGTTGAAAACCAGATTTAATTGAAACTGGCAGTTACTCGTTACCTACACTTGCTTATATTTGCAATTTATAAAATAAATTCTCGGTGTAAATTCATTACATTTGCATTTAATTTTGGCATGATATAAAACTTGTCGAGAATATTTTGGTTATGAAATATTATAATAATAATTACTAAAGTAACCTTAAATTAAATTGGAAAGGTGTATTTTCTTGACTGAATGTGTGATGAAAAAAATAATTATAATTGCTTGAGAAAAGCAGTAACTTTTTTTAAAATTCTATTCTCAATGTTTCGGCATCGCCTATGTCATCTTCAGGAGTTTAAATCGTCAATAATTTAAATAAACTTCATGATGTAAATTAGATCAAAATTTAAAAAACAAGATTTGGTACGCGTAAAACGCACCAATGCGTAGAGCTCGCCTTTAGGAAAGATATGCGTTGCGAGCAGTGGTTTTTAATTATTATGGCCTTTTGGTTAAACTTTTTTAAAAATGTTATAGGTATAAAAAGTCTTAATTTTTTTTGTAGATTATATTGATAAAAAAAAAATTTGTACATATTTTAAAATTCAAATGTATAATATTTAATAATTGTTTTCGGACTTTGGGTTAACAATATGAAAAAATGGTGTAGACATAAAACATCTTAGAGTTTTTAGAAAAAAATTGAGAGTTTTTAATATTTTTATAAGGGCAGTATTAAGGGGGGCTCCAAATTTTGGGGCCCTATAACTTGAGAAGTATATGGGTGATTGGATTTGAACTGCAAGCGAATTCAAATGGGATGCCAAATAATATGTGTACCAAATTTGGTGTGAATCGCTTCTTTTTGTTAACCCGAAGCCCGCAAAAAATTATTAAATATTATAATTTTGAATTTTAAAATAAGCACTAAATTATTTTTTTATCAATATAATCTAAATTTGGTACACATATTACTTGGCATTCCATTTAAATCCGGTCGCAGTATAAATCCAATCGCCCGTATACTTCCCGAGTTATAGGGCCCCAAAATGTAGAGCCCCCCTTAATGCTGCCCTTATAAAAATAATTAATACACTTAAAAATTCTACTAAAAATTCTAAGATATTTTATATCTATAAGATTTTTTCATTTTGTTAATCCAAAGTCCGAAAAAAATTATTAAATATTATAATTTTGAATTTTAAAGTATGAACTAATTTTTTTTTTATCAATATAATCTAAAATTAAATGTAAGACTTTTTACACCTATAACATATTTTCAAATTGTTAACCAAAAAGCCATAATAATTAAAAAGCACTGCTCGCAACGCATATTTTACCTAAGGGCGACCTCTGCGCGTTGGTGCGTTTTACGCGTACAAAATCTTGTTTTTATCAATATAATCTAAAATTAAATGTAAGACTTTTTACACCTATAACATATTTTCAAATTGTTAACCAAAAGGTAATAGTAATTAAAAACCACTGCTCGCAACGCATATTTTACCTAAGGGCGAGCTCTGCGCGTTGGTGCGTTTTACGCGTACCAAATCATGTTTCAAATTGTGAACCCATAGTTCATAATAATTAAAAACAATTTTTTTTAATCTTAATGCCAAGCGTGAAGGGAGACACTGCTCGCATTGCGTATCTTACCTAAGGCGAGCTGGACGCATTGGTGCATTGTACGTACCGAATACCACAGTTCTTCTGTACTAGTCAATGTCTAAAATCGCCATAAATATTTAAAATCGTGAATACGTAACTATAATGTAGAAACATTATAATGACTAGTTTCATTAACAGAATGTGATCACATAATTATTGAATGTGTGTGTTTATGTCGAAAAACTTGATTTTTATAAATTGAACCAGTCCTATAGTTATAATGAACATTTATAAACAGTATTGAAACATCAAACCAAGGAGTCAGATGTGTGACAGTTCCAGTCGAGGTATTATTTACGATATCGATATCGAGGTAAAATCGACGATTTAAAAGCGCTAATTGTTAACCTATTGTATTCCTATACCCAAATAAACAAACAGCAATCTTTACAATGTGTCCGTTCTGTTTTGTTGTCCTGAAACATTTGCCGGCGTGTCCTGTGGGACGAAACACAGGACACTTTCTTTTTCGTCATCGTCAGGTTCTTCTTCGTTGAATCGTGCTTCAACGAAGTCCGTTCTGTATGCTATGTGTGGTATGCTGTGTGTGGTATGCTGTGTATGGTATGCTTTGTATGGTATGCTGGTGTGGTATGCTGTGTGTGGTATGCTGTGTGTGGTATGCTGTTGTGGTATAAATGGGAATGATTGCGGTTTTAAGGCCACTTATTTCAGTTACAACCGAATTTGATCGAACACTTTGTAATGATTGCTCAAAAATATTTCCCAAACCCCAACTTCTAATTATTAAATTATGTTTTCAGGTCTACAGTAGGGCCCTACGAGTATTTAATTTAATTTAATTTGTATTAATATATATTATTATTTTACAGCTAATAAGTATCAGGGGCGGTCGCCGTTTCTTTTTCAGGTCTACAGTAGGGGGCCTACGAGAATTTCCCGCTCCTGAATACTATTTCATTTGTATTAATTTGTATAATTATTTTACAGCTGTGTATGGTGCACCAAATGTTTGAACTTTAAGGGGTATTCACACGTATGTAACTGTTTGCAAACCAAAGTTACTCAAAATATTCAGTGGCCCCGTGTGATCTCCTGCTGGAGTATAAAATCATATCGTCGCGCGCAAAAAGACCACAGAATTTGGGTATTCCGAGGTTGGAAGAAACAAACTCTTACTTAAGTGTTGAATAAATGGAATTAAATGTAATAGTGGGCACCCAACGAGCGACGAATAATAATTCGCACTGTAGTAACGTTGCAATCAAAGGTACTCGTTCACCAGTTGGCGGCCGGCAGCGCTTCCTGTACTGATCCAAGTCCTGTAAGTCCTTGGTAAAACGAACTTTAAGTTCGATCGCCGTGCGTATCCTTAAATGGGTTAGCGTCGTTGAGGCGTCGACTAGATCAGAAGAAGCAGGGGGTCTGTTCGGTGGGGCTCGCGCGATAGTTAAGTCCAAGTCTGCGGCGAGTACTCGCGATTGCCACTCTTACTAAAGTGACGAATTTCAGGGGGGAGGCGGGTCCCTGCCGACGTGGAACCGACCTTGTCGAGGTGGCAGGGCTTAAGCATCAATCACTATTATTCATTGCAATTCAAATACTGATTGATGCAACTAACAGGTTTCATAAAAATCACTTCTTTTTCTTTCCAAAAACTACATTCCAAATATTGATTTTGAATATTCAATTAATATTATAATAAACATTTTGTTAAATACGATTTTTAAAAGACTGCAACACTATGTAAATAATGGATATAAATTTACAAGTCCATGTAAAGTTACAATTATAAATCATGTAATTATACGCAGAAATATAGTAAAAAAAACTCAGGTAAATTAATTAAAACTAGAATTACATAATTTTTTGGTTGTAGTTTATCAGTAAATGTTTTAGTTTTATTTGCTTTAAATAATTTTTATATTGAATATTTTTGCGATTAGCGTTCTGAGAGTTTGAATAATTTTTAAGTAAATATTTTGTACATGGAATAATTCTGTTTGTTTTAAATCATTGTGGCTTCAAAGTATTTTTATAATTTGTTCAATTTACCTAAACTTTTTATTTGTATTGTTTAACTTTTATTAAATATAACTCTGTGATTATTAATGTATATTTTATCTGAATTTAATGAATGTTTTGTTAATTAAATTATATTTTATTTGTGCATTTTATTTCCTTAATCCACATCACATTCAAAAAGGCGAACTCGTGAACAGTAACCATCAGTTACATGTTCACACAAGAACCTCCGACGTAAAGATAAAGATATTTCTTCATATTGTGAACCCAAGGTCCATAAAGACATATTTGAATATAATAAATATTAATTTTAAAATATGCAATTTGTTTTTTATGTATAACAAAAACTCGACAAAAGATAACTATACTGTCAAATTTATGTCGATATTTTAACAAGTTTGCCACGTTTCTTAAATCTTAAATGAGTTTAACTTTGCATAAAATATATTCGGTTTATTAAGGGGGTTATCACATTGTGAAAAGAAAAAGAATCGAATATTTTTTTGTCTTAATATGTCTAGAATATATTCTTAAAAGTGTTTTGCAAAATTCGACTTAAAAAAATAATTATATAAATTTTAAGTATACCATCTCATTTTTTAATTCTATTAATTTTTATTTAAATAAGATTTGGTACGCGTACAACGCATCAATGCGTCCAGCTAGCCTTTTCAGTGTAATATATACGATGCGAGCCTTTTGGTCAACAAAATTCAAAATTATAATATTTAATAATTTTTTATGGCCTTTGAGTTAACAATATGAAGATATCATGTAGGCATAAAATATCTTAGAATTATTAGTAAAATTTTTGGGTGTTTAAATTATTTTTATAAGGGCAGTATTAAGGAGGGCTTTACATTTTGGCGGCCTATAACTCGGAAAGTATACGGGCGATTAGATTTAAACTGCGAGTGGATACAAATGGGATAGTAAGTAATATGTATACCAAATTTGGTGTGAATTGCTCCGGTACCTTCAGAGGAGTTACAAATTTGGTCTTACGAGCGACGACTAACATCCAGTTATATATATTTTTGGATTCAGGGCGACGAGACAAACCCTTGTTGTTAAGATATTTTTGAATCCGAGAATGCTACAGACACACGACCGATTGCTTTATATATTTATGTATCAATATAATTTACAAAAAATTGTAAGACTTTTTATATCTATAACATCTTTTCAAATTGTTAACCAAAAAGCCATAATAATTAAAAACCACTGCTCGCAATGCATATCTTACCTGGGCGAGCTCTACGCGTTGGTGCGTTTTACGCGTATCAAATCTTGTTTTAAATGAAATTTTTTGTTCCGAGAAATATACATACACACGACCGAATGCTTTAGCTTCTTCGGTACTTCGTACGGCGAGCTTATAATACCAGGAAGTATGACACCATTATTCCTTGGCGGGAATACTTTTAGAATTCATATCTCCGAAACTAGAAGTTAAATAAAATGATTATAATTGAAGAATATTATAATATTGCATAAATAAAAATTAAAAACGTCACTTGCATCATACCAATTGGTTTACGTTACTGCTAACGACATGTAATTAAATATGCAGTGTCATTTAAATAGTGGTCACGTTGTTATGTTATTGTTTTCATTTCTATGTTGTCTTTTGTATTATTTATAAAATGGTAAATTGGAATTTATTAGTTAGGCTAAGTTGGGTTATGTTGGTTAGCTTAAAAAGCTAGAAAAACCTATTTACACATCATTTAGATATGTTTCCATTAAGAGGAATCCCCATGGCTGCTCGTCCATACAAATCGGTGTAAAGAGGGAAGCGCACGAATATCGTAGCGCCATAAGAACCAATGCTATTTACTACTCAGTTGAAGCATTCGTTTGACCCTTAAAATACTTGCTAATACATTTTATTGAATAAAACATTTAGAATATTCCGGTAGAAAAATACTCAATGTATCCTTGTCTAGTTTTGAATTTTTAAATTTGTCATCTCAATAAAGGCTATGGACATTTGAAAATAGGGTAAATATAGAATACAAAAAAATATCTAAGCAAAAACTTGAAAATCGAAAACTAGAGATGGCTAGAGCGAAGTATTGGCTATCTGAAAAATAAAATTTTCATTCATTTCAATGTTGTAATAAAAGAGTTTTAAGTGTTCGACGAAACCTTGTTTAGCTATGTTTGCAGCGGCTATGAGGATTCCTCTTAATAAGTGTCATTCAAGAGTATTTTGCACAAGTAAAATCTGCGCCTGTTGTACTCAGTCAGATCCCTTTTTTTTGCGGGGGTGTACTTCTAAGACCGGAGAACTTGGGAAAAGCAATGAACGCACCATTCACCATGATAAATCAGTATCACAGATGAATAATGTCATTCGATGTAGTCAGGGCTCATGCCTTAGAACCACATCGTGCAACAAACTTTAAGGCGTCTGTTTCCAGATCACCGACATTCTTTTTAGCTAGTTGTCTTATAAATAATTAAATACTATGCCTAAGTATGTTTTATTTCATGATAGCTAGAAACAAGAAGCCGATGTGGCCTTCACTCGCCTTTCTTATCTTAACAATATCTGTATTTTCAATGTTTAATTTTTTTATTAAATTCAACCTGCAAATGCTATGAAATAAAATCAATATCTATTGTAATTATGTATACATAAAAAGATCTGAAGTGAAGCTTTCACTCGGTTTTTTTGGTTCATTCGTTATCTAGTGTGAAAGTCGTGAGTCTTAACCATTACGCCATAGCTTAATAATTGATTTTCTGTGTTTACTCATGAAAATCAAAAATAATCTTGAGATATTCCAAATATTTGTAAGCATTTTATTTTGTTTGTTTTATTTTATGTGCCGCTTCTGCCTCGATATTGTTGGTGTGAAAAGGGACTAGCAAGAATAGAAGCGAACCGAACCCTACCGAACCGACATCACGCTCATAGAATTACGAATATGATACGATAATATAAAAATTTATTTTATCTTCTTCTCCTTTGTACCATTTATATTCAAATATCTAGAAATTATACAAATGTGAATTTTTTTGTTTACTCCTAGACCGACGATGGTTGTATAAAATTAAGGGGATAGCAATATTCAGTCATATTATAAATATTTAACCAATAACGGAAGTCCATGCCGTTACTTTGATCTGGGGTAATTCCACTTTTACTTTCTTATGCGAATATATATATAGAATGTCAACTTTTCTTTTATTACACATAGGAAATGATCATTTGGCGTTATCTCTTTACTGTTTAGTTTTAGAGGAAAGTAAGATTTTTTTTTTTTTAAATTAAAGTATTTAATTATTTAGTGTACCTAAGGAATTATTGTATCATGAAAAATGTCGAACTCCAGAATTTAACGTAATAATCGAATCTGTTTTTAGTTCGTCGTACGATAGTACTATAGTGTATATGTGTGTAACATGCTCGGATCAAAAAGAAAAATCTAAACAAAAAGTTATCTTCTCGCCCTGAATGCAAAAATACGTGGATGTATGTATCTCGCTCGGTCATAAGACGCAACTTTGTGACCGCAACTCCTCTGAAGGTACCGGTACTGAAAATTTATATACATAAAATATGTGTGATCAATCCTTGCATTTTAAATCCAATCATCTGTACAGGTCCGGCGTAATAGAGCCCCAATATTTGAAGCCCCCATTAAAATTGGCCTTAAAGATTTTTCTTTATTAAAGAAATCTAAGATATTTTGTGTTCAGTAACTTTCTTTAAATTGTGAGCCCGAAAGTATGTAATAGACTTTTTTTTATATTCAAGCATTTATAAGGTTTTTTATATATAGAACTATTTTCCAGATTATGAACCCAAAGCCCAGAGATTGCTAAAATTCTACGAACTTGTTAATTTCCCATAAGAATAGATATTTAATCAAGATGTAGCTTTGGTAAACAATAAAAATACAAAACAAATAATCTTGTAACGTCCTATGTAATTTGTTTGATTATTTATCAAAGCTTCCCTACATCATGTATTCTATAGGGAAATTACTAGTAAATTTTTATGAACGATGAAATTACTTGTCATATTTAAAATCTTTTAAATTAATTCCTCCTGTTCTCATTTTCTTAGAAATTCAAAATTAAAGATATTTTATACGGTCCTTATAACCGAATGGCTTTAAAAAATCAGGTTTATAATAATTCAATGTGAAATATAATTTAATAAATATAATTTACTTTTATTCGGGGATTCAGTTTAAAGAATCATATATTTTTCTTTAATGAGCTTTAGCACTAGAGCACGCACACACACACGGACACACAAGCACTCACACAAACATCATTTCGAAAGAATCAGACTCGATTTAGGGATGGTCAAAATGTGCATTTTCGTTAAATTTCCGAGTTTGTAACTTATGTATATATGAATCCCAACCACAGTTATGCTATGAAATTGTACCATTTAGCTTATTATTTTATTACGATACCAAATACTGTTTCTTTAATATATAATATAGAATTTTTCTTAAATATTAACCTTATCAATATATTCAAATATAATATTTAATATGTACTATTCAATATGTATTTCAATATTATTCTGCAATAACCAAAACGCTCGAAACAAGTTCACAGTTTTGGATCTAGAGCGTTCAAAGACACACAGATATCATTCTGAAAATAGTCACATTCGATTCAGAAATGGTTAAAGCGTATGTTTCCAAATTTTTCATGATTACAAGGCTAAGTTATTAATGCGTAAAAGAAAGTAAAATATAAAAAAGAATTATATCTCTATGGAGTGTTTTAATATTGGGAACACTGGGTTGACTTCACTCTACTAACTTAAACATCCACTATTTATATAATTTAATATTACAGTATTTTGTTTTAAATGAATGCTACCATGGTCATGTATACCAAATACCAGATATTTAGGATACAACTTTACAAAAATATCTTTTATACAATTTCATTTTGAAAAGTACATTGCTTCTAGCTACATATATGTACCTACTATATATACTATAAATATATATATAACAAACCACACATCGTTTAGAGAAAACTTCAGTCAATGCATATTTCATGTGAACTCAAGCTAGCATTAGCATTTGTAATTATAATTTAAATATTCTTCATAGATCATTCACATAAACATTTAAATTTGATTTCCGTTCTATATATGTACACTGTCTGAATAAAATATAAGAAAATTCGTGCAAAATAGTTGTTTGACATTCTTTTGAAATACCAGTGTAGCACCGATGATATTTGACTCTTTGAATCTTTGGGTCAAAAAAATCGTTTTTTTTTTTTCTTAGTCATTTTATAACTTACGGGCTCACAATTTAAAGAAATTTGCTAAACATAAAATATCTTAGAATTAATTCATATTTTCTAAGGGCATTTTTAAGGTCTGTGATATTGCTTCCATGGAATTGTTCGTATTCTGCAGTAAATTATATAATACGCTTACACGCTCAAAACAGACATTTAAAAGTTAAATAATATTAAATAGCATTAGTTTCAAACTATAAGCGCTAAATAAAATATTCTGTAATATTTAAAATAGAACATTACACCGAAACATTATATTCTACTCTAAAATTCAGGTATATTTTTACATTGTAGATATTACAACATAAATACCGAAGCTGTTCATAATGATGCTTATAAAAGGAATTTAAATAAAACTACTTGCCTGAACAAGCATTGATGCAGGCAAATAAAGAAGCTGGAGTGTCCTTCACTCAGCTTTATTATCAACTTAGCTTAACATTCATTATAAATAATAAACATTTTAATTGTGATGTATATACACCTATATAATAATGCTTAAATTATATTTAAATTCATTTAACGATTACTCTGAAAAAAATAAAGTACGAAGTACTGAGAAACCAAAGATTTAATCTATGTTCCTTGGTGAAACGGAAAAGTACAATTTTTCTCAATCGATAATCAAAAGTATGAATTGTTGCGTGATCTGCACTCGACTTACGTAGATTTCAATAGAAATATATTTCACAAGAAAACTGTGAAAACAACCAATACTCCATAATAATACTCTGAAATTGTACCATTTAGCTTATTATTTTATTACGATACCAAATACTGTTTCTTCAATATAAAATATGAATTATTTTTTCAAATTTCACCTTATCAATATATTCAGTTATTATATTGAATATGTACTGTTATTCAATATTTACTAATGGTTCTTCCAATACACTCGAAACACGGTCTTGGTCGATCTATTGATGTCAAATAACAAATATCAAATTATTTGGATGTTGACGCATAGTTCATACAATTTATTAAATATAATCTTCATACGTGCGAATCTATGGCAACATAAATTAGAAATTTAAGATTTACCGTAGCAGTTTTCTCGTAACTGGTACATTTTTAAAGAAAGTTTTCTAACAAAAATAGTGTGAAATATGAATATCTTTCATTATGAACCTAACTAATTTTGCCATAAGTGCAATTGTTCTAATGATATTGGAGATAGGACAAAAAATGCATAGAGTAAACATGCACTTCCGGTGTGAATATTATTTTCAATAATAAGAGGTGCACATTTAGATCATATACAAGTCTTAAGTTTGAAGTTTCACAATTTGCGTTCGACTGTTTTGGCTCTAAAGCGTTCACAGACAGACATAGTAATATGTTTTAGTCATTATCCTTTTTATGGATATGCCTACACCCTTATCATTTACCGTTATTTTTTCCTATACACAATAATTGATGTTGTATTAAACCTTAATATGTATTATAATTAATATCGCGCAATAAGATCATCAACAAAGCATAATAGATTTGTGATCATTAAATTTCAAACCATGACGGATATATATCGAATTATTATATTGCTTTTATTAGTTATTTTACTTATAAACAGTCTATTATCACCAATGAACATACATAAAATCGACACAAATTGTTTGTAAACTCTAGTACAGAATTTAAACTCTGAATATTTGGTAACAGTGTTAGAAGAAGAACTGCTTAATTTGCCGCCTAAAATAATACTTAATCCTAATGTTAAATTTCAAGTCGATATATAGGACGCTACCTGGATTAAGCTACTAGTTATTTAATTGTACTACACAACTTAAAATTTAAAACAGTAATACAATATTTAAAAGAATCTTCAACATGGTATCCACGAGCTTAATTCATTGGTTTTGCTCCAAAAGAAAATGTATCTCAAATATTAAATACTGCATGCAATTATTATATGTATAACATAATAGTATTGACAAATAATATGAAGGATTCCAGTTGGTCGAAAACAAGGATATGTGGACGACCCCATGATATAATACAAGTAGACTCTTGTGAAAATGGAATATTCAAGAACAAAGCAATATTATTTCCAGAAGAATCCAAAATCCCTTGGACTAATTGCAAGTTACGAGTACTTCCAATTATTATAAAGCCATACGTGTACTGGAGGAGTGATGGACATCTTGATGGTTTGGATATCCGAACAATTGAAATGAGCCAGAATAAAATGGGTTTTAAAGTTGAGTATATACAAAATGAATTTAAAACTTGGGGTTTAAAAAACGGCTGTACTTATACACAAGCGTTTGGGGCGATTTCAAATGACAAAGCAGAATTACTAATGGGAATTTGGCCTTATAATTATACGCAATATTGGGACTTCGATCCATGCTTCCCTTTAATTTATGATATAGTTACCTCACTAGAAAAAACTAGCATATATCTATCCATTGTCAATCTGGATATACTGTGGAATACTACTCCTTACAATCCCAACACTTTGGCAATTTGTAAATCGATTTTTACTGAAAACTGATAATGCACAGTACCAACATTGAGGATTGTGTTTTTTGAATGCACTCGCAGTGTTTTTAAACGCAAGTATTCCAACTCCTCAACCACGCTCCTCAATTATACGAATAATTTTCATCACTTGGGTCACTTTTAATCTGCTATTGGTGACAATGTACCAGTCCAAACTAGTCGCATCACTAACAAAAACCCAATTCGAATACCAAATCTCAACTGTCGAGGAATTAATCAAATCTGATCTATTACTTGGTATGGATATCAACCTTATGGATGCATTTAACGATCCAAACAACCCAACCTCAATGACAATATTCCGTAAAGTAAACACTTGTGACCTTACACCGACTTGTTTGAATCGTACGGCGTTGCAACGTGATTTTGCTACTGTTAGAAGTAACAGTATTGCCAAATACTTAGGGATGAAATACTACACGAATCCAGACGGATCGTCGATGATCTATTTGTTTAAAGAAACTGTTCTTATTATGTATAGTTGTAAGGTTTTTATTAAAGGACACCCTATGTATGATGAGTATAATCAGTACATAAAGTGGATGTCGGAATGTGCAATTATTAAATATTGGCAAAATGGCTTCACAGTTACAGAATTACTCAATAATCTAAGGGGGAAAACGTCTGAGGTTTCTATGGCTTTGAATTTCAGTCAAATGATGGCTGCGTTTGTTTTGTTAGCTATTGTGCTTGTGTTGTATTTGTGTTTGAATATGGCATTGTAAAAAGACGCAACGCACCTCATCCTGCGGAGAATAAATAATAATTTTATATGAGCAAAAGCGATTACCAAAAGAATTTCATATTTAAAATGTAAAAAATGTATATGCTTTATGATTGCAATAAAAATTATAATAATATAAAAATACTAATTCTTGAAATAATAATATTCATACGCTATGTGATGTTCAAGTAAACTGTTGAAATGGATAGTGGGATCTCAACATTTTACTCGAACGTATACTTTGTTGAGATATAAATCGGCAATTGCATTCTTTAAATCGGTCAACTCTAGGGGCGAGCACAGTATATCTTAATTGCTGATTTCAATGGAGTAATACTGTGTAATTGACACAAAATAATTGGTAAATTGTACTCATTTATTCTTCATCTACCAACAAATTAAACATACCATATCATTTATTAGAAAATATTGATGTATGTTTACAAAATATTGTATTACAAATTAAATAATGAACCTAAAACATAAATAAAATCGTAAAATCTACAGGAATTTCAGAACTAAATTTAAAATACAGAAATATTTTTATCAGGACGGTTTTTGAAATGATATTGTGATTCCGATGGAAATTAAGTTTGCTAATTCATATTTCTGATAACATTGTTTAGAACTCTAACCTAATATACACCTATATCCGTATATCACCTTTCAATAGCTAAAATTACAATTAATTCTAACTTGGTCTAAAACAATTATTGACAATTTATTAACAGCGATACTTTAGAAGAATTTATTTTTAATTCATGCCATATTATATTTAAAATTAGTAAATTCTTGTAATAGAAATTGGCGATATTTATTTTTATACATATGTAACTACTTTTACAAATTATAAAAAAAAACTGGAGTAACTTTTACAGATCATTCTTGTCCTTTCACCATCTGAATTTATTATAGTGCGTTATTTTGTTTTAAATTCAGCCTAATGCCCTTTTCACACCGAGATTTTAAGATAGGGTCCGCTATAAATTTGCTTATCTTGAAGTTCGTTGGGCGCTCACACCAGATATTTAAATCGCTAGTACTGCCATCTATAATTACATATATATTCTTGGGTTGGAAATACATGTGTGTGTCTTAATAACATATATTTACATATTTGGCATCTTTAAATACATAGATAAACGCGTTAAATAAATCATTTTAAAATCTGACAATTGTATTTTCAAGGTTATATTTTAAGATGGTAACGAATACCACGTGATCTCAGTTTAAGACGCAAATATCCGTAAAAAAGAGGTGCAAATCGGGGCTATATACAAGTATTAAGTTTAAAGTTTCACAATTTTGCCTTCAACAATTTAGGCCTAAGAGCTTTCACACAAGCAAACACAGACACTCGTCATTCCGAAAATAGTCAGATTCGATTCAGGCACAATCACAACGTGTATTTCCGTTAAAATCTCGAGTTCAAAGATGTTCATGATTACAATATTTCCTTTTAGATTTCAACCAGGAAAGTAATAAATATGGAACGAATATAATCATATTTTCACAGATTTTTGACAAAAACAAGAGTTTATGCTATTCTGAGATTTGGTTTTTATTTTCAGATATACCATACACTGTAAAAAAAACCTCTTAAAGCTATTATACACTTATTTTAACTAAATGTTAAATTAAATACAAACAAATTATATTTATCCAAATAGTAAAACACATTTGTTTTATAGATAATAAACTATATAAATTATTAAATTTTTGTTACAGTATTTGATTTAATTTAATACGAACAGATTAAATTTAATTTGCTTTGATATTATACACGATAGACGCATGCAATAGCAGTGCAGCGAAGAGATTTTCAAATTTGTTATTAAAAATTAATTATCTTATTTTTTCTAGTTGCTTTAAAAAGTTTGATAATTTTCTAAAACACGAAAAACATATTTCTCAATTTTTCACCACGCTTCCGTAGAAGGCTTAACTATTACCACTTGAAATTTATACAATTATTAAATAATCCGGTTGACCGCTATTTTATGTAAGAGTATAGCGTCGTCATATATAATTTCACACTAATAAGTGAACTGCTTACACAAACACTCGTCAGTGTAAATACTTAATTAATTTTAATTGTGTAACTTGATATGTTTATAAGAGAATAGATCAACAAGAATTATACAGCGCAAAATAATCATTAATATCGTCTGGTTTTTACTGGTCATTAAAATAGACCACTTTCGAAATTAAATGCGCAAGCACCAGCATCTAATGGGTGTGCCAGCTGATTGCTAATATATAATGTTATATCTCGTCGTTGGTCGAGTTGCGAAAATAAATTAATTCCCCGTGTGTAATGTAATGTAATCCATGAAAATGTCTGTTTAATCCTTTTAATAAAGAAAGATTAAATCAACCCCAAATCTTGACTAAATTTCCTCAGTCTCGGACTATGTAATGGTTTGGTGAAACAGTCAGCAAGTTGACCCTCGGTGTCCACCCTCTCAATTTTGATTTCTCCTTCATGAACCTTTTCCCTGATGAAGAAATGACAAATCGCTATATGTTTTGTTCGTTTGTGCCAAACCGGGTTCCCTGCTAGTTTAATCGCTAAGTTGTTGTCCACAAATAGTGTTGCATCTTTATAATCCGAAATCTCACTTAATAATTTTTTTAACCATGCCATTTCTCGAGCTCCTTCACTTGCCGCTACAATTTCAGCTTCCGTGGTTGAAATTGCGACAGGAACTTGTCTTTTGCTTAGCCATGAAATGGCTCCACCAGAATATATACTAACTGTGCCTGTAGTAGATCTCTCTGTGTGGGCATCTCCTCCAAGATCTGCATCTGAGTAGCGCTCTAATATTCCTTTTTTAAAATTTCGTTTGTACATGATACCGAGATCAATCGTTTTTTTTTTAATATCGGAATATCAGTGTATCTTTAATTACCTCACTTTCAGCAGGATTCTCCAGTGTTCTTGAAACAACGCCTACTGCATAGGCAATGTCTGGTCTCGTCCCAGTCATTAGATACATCAAGGAACCCACTGCTTCTCGATATGGAAAGGTAGTCTTGTTTTAAAACTCTTATCATTCAGAATTGGTGAACTAACCACCTTGTATTCATCCATCTGGAATCTTTTAAGGAGTTTTTTAGTATACGTATTTTGACATACTTTGATACCCTCCTTGTTTTGTTTAATTTCAAGATCTAAAAAGTACTCAGCAGGTTTAGACTTAATTTTAAACTCAGTCTGTAATTTTACCATGAATGTTTTTACTTCTTCTTGACTTGAAGCTGCAATTAAACCATCGCCAACATACAATACTAACAACATTTTGTTTCCCTTTTCGTTTTTTATGTATAGACATGGATCAGCTGTACTTGTCTGAAAGCCACATTCTTTAAGAAAGTTGTTGATCCTTTTATTCCAACAACGTGGGGCTTGTTTCAGACCGTACAAGCTCTTATTCAATCTGCATACTGTTCTAGTTCTGTCCTCGAATCCTTCGGGTTGTCTTACGTAAATCTCTTCATTTACTTCACCGTTAAGAAACGCTGTTGACACATCAAATTGATGAAGGTACATATTCTAATTAGCTGCTTGACTTAGAACAGTTCTGATGGTTGTACCTCTTGCAACTGGGCTAAAAGTTTTTTTGTAATCGATACCCTTCCTTTGCGAAAAACCTTTTACCATAATCTAACCTTGTAACGGTCCAGGGAACCATCAGCATTCAACTTCTTTGTGAATACCCACTTTGAAGATATTACTTTCTTACGTGACCATGTGTTGTTTTCTTTAAGCGAATTCATCTTAGCGTCCATAGCACTGCGCCAATCTTTAACTTCATCGCTTTTCACAGCTTCTTGGTAAGTATCCGGTATATCACTGCCCTGTTCAATGACACACAAGTATTCATCAAAATATTTCGGTTTCTGGATTTTGCTACGGTCTCGAAGACCAAACCGCTTCATAGGCTCATCTTGATCTTCTTCATCATTTTCCGTCATATATTCTTTAGTGATTTCCTCTTCTGGAGGTTCTTTGTCTTCTTCAGATTCGTTGTTCTCCTTTTTATAATTAATTTTAATCTGTTGATTTTGAATTTGTTCAGACGACTCCTGAATTGGTTTTAATATCGATTCTTGGAACATTACGTCATGGGAATGTATGAGCTTATCATCACATAAAACCCTTTAACCATCATCACCGTCGTATCAAAATTCCTTCCCGTGCCTTTTTGTCGATTTTTTTTTCTTTTTACCTTTGGAAAGTGCACCCAACATTTTGATCCAATGATCCGTAAGTGTTGACCTGGCTTACGACCTACCCATAATTCATAAGGAGATTTTTCCTTAATTGATGAGACGCCGGTCCTATTAAGAATGTGAGCTAAGTGTTCTTGCAACCTCTACGATTGCCCGATTTTCTCTTTCTGCACATCCGTTCTGTTGTGGAGTATGAGGCATGGTATATCTAGCTTCAATTCCATGATTTCGAAGAATCTGATGAACTTCTTTATTATCAAATTCTCCACCATTATCATTTAATAATGTCTTGATTACATGACCTGCCGTTTTTGCTTCAGCTAGAAATTTTGTTAATTTATTGATCATTTCCCCCTTACTTTTTACAAAATAGACTTTTCTAAATCGAGAGTAATCATCTTTGAATACTCCAAAATATTTGAATCCGCTCTTGGATGCTATAAAAGGCCCACACACATCTGTGTGTATTAATTCTCCAAGGATTTCAGCTCTTCTACGATGTCCAAACTTCGATCTATGCATTTTTCCATATATGCAACCTTCACATAACTCTCCATCTAAAACAACATCTATTTTTAGTTCACTCTTTATGAGTTCTCTTACATGTCGTTTGTTCTGATGACCCATCCGTTCATGGAAGATTTGGAGTATGTTATTTTTTTTGTTTGATATGATTGAGTTGGCATTGCCTTCTTTTTGTTGTTGCATAGTTTTAATTGCTAGCTTGTAGAGTCCACCACATCTCTGACGAACTCCCATAACAAGTGTTTCTTTGCCATCTGTTAATTTGCAACAAGTAGAAGTCGATTCGAACTTGCTTAGAGGTCTATGATCTTGAGCTGCTAAGACTGAAAATAAATTCTTGGAAATATTTGGTACATACCAAACATTAGTCAGGTCATGATTTTTCCATTGACCTTCTATTCCAGCTTGAACTGTAATTGATCCTCGACCAATTGCCTTAACATGAGTTCCATCTGCAGTGACTATCCCATGTTTACTCTCAAAATGAGTAAATGTTTTAAACCAATCTCTTCGTTTTGTAATGTGATTTGTTGCACCATTGTCTACATACCAACTTTCATCGCAAGTTTCTGCTCCAAATGCCTCTGGGTTGACTGTTATGAGTGTAGTACTCTCCATTGAATTGTTTTTTTTTAAACTTAGCTTTAGCTGGTTTTGGAGGTCGGCCATCTGCAATCCAGTATCTGCATTCTGCAATATAATGACCCTCCTTTTCACAATACAACCATTTTGCATGTTTTTTCTTGTCACGAGTTTTCTTATCATATGCTTTCTTAGTATTGCTACTTGCATTTGCATGAAGAACCTCTTCGACATTGTCTGACAAATTACTTTCAAAAGTACATAACTTTTGTGTCAAATTATTCAAACTTCTATTGTCTTTATTAATTAACCTCCAACCAGATGTGAATAAGTTAAATTTATCAGGCAAGGATTTCAAAATTTTACAGACCAGTAATAAGCCTTTATTATTGTTAGGATGCTTTTTTTCTTGCTCTAATTCTTCCCAGCTATCTGATAACCTTGCTACGAAGCTCACAGTATCGTCTTCAGGCATCCATTTAGCTTCAAAAAACTTATTATAAAGGTCAAAGATTCTGCCTTCAGAAAATGTATCAAAAAGTTGACACAATCCAAGCCACATTGATCTGGCAGTTTCGTACCGTCTTACTTTCTCAAACATACCTTCTTTCATGTTGTTTGACATGATTAGCAATGCGGGATTGTCAGCTGTACGAAATAACGCTAACTCTTTCTTGTAGCTTCTTATTTCTTCTAGTGCCGTACTTTCAGGTGCTTTTGGGAGTGTGATATCACCTTCAATAATCTCAATGGCATGTGGTACCATCCTTAAGGCCATTTTAATTTTTGCTTTCCAATTCTCCCAATTAGCTTTTCCTTCGAGCATAACTATTTGGGGAATAGAAACTGGTTTATAGTACCCTTCTTCCATGTTTTCCTCTACATGGAACTTGAATTTTTCAAGGTTGATAATTGATGCTCACTTTGAACTCTAGGTTTTACTATATATTTCATTTAACATAGTGGAATTAAGTGTCTGGCCCTATAACCTGTTTAGGTTTAGTCAATAAAACACTTAACTTATCGAAAAACCTTTTATTTATTCTCTAATTTAATGAAACATATATTTTGACCAAAAATGTCATAGCGCAATTACAGAACACACACCTCAACAATACACTCCTCAATTGTTCTCTAGAACGAACCCTAAAGTCCTACCCCTTAATATTAGTTCATACAAATTAAACTAATGTATATCTTTAACAGTTTTCGGTTGTGTGCCTGTAGCATTCTCGAATGAAAAGTTATGTTATACGTTTGGATCAAGGACTAATTAGTTGATTTTGATGTCAACAAGATTTCTTCATATTAGTCAAAATTGTCAAAATTATAAATTTTGTTTTTTAAAATATGCAACTTTTTACTTTCTTTTACGAAGTAATAAGTAAGTCTTGTAATCATGAAAAATTTCGATTTCGAGATTTCAACGGATATACAAGATTTGACCTTCCCTGAATCAAATGTGACTATTTTTGGAATGACGTCTGTGGGTCTGTGAACGCTCTAGAGCCAAAACTGTCGAACGTAAAATTATGAAACTTCAAACTTAACACTTGTATATGCCCTAGATGTGCACCTATTATTTTTGAAACACATATTCAAACCGGAAGTGCATGTTTACTCTATGCATTTTATATATATATATATATATATATATATATATATATATATATATATATATATATATACATATATTGAAACGTGCCACAAATTCACAATAAATATTACAGTATTAAAATTAAAAAGTATTCTTAAATTTCAAATCATATATAAATATATTTTTGTTTCTGACTGTACAAGGGCTTCTTAGAAATCCTAACATTGAGACACTTGCATATATGAACTGGCTTTTGGGTCTTAAAATATCAAATTGCAAGTGCTCGACTCTCTCGTCGGAGTCATAAATCCACTTACAATAACATATCTGAACCTTTAGTAGAAACAGATGTTGGCCTTTGGTATTTTACCACCATGCCATGGTTGACATATTTATAAGTATTTACAACTATATTCTTTAGTAATATATAATTTAAACAATAGCTACAACTATTAACTGGGATCTAATGTTATTTTGCATAAACTTAATTTTTATTTCATTTTAATCTAATTTCGTTTTTTTATTGTTACATCCGAAGATGTAACAAGTTAGTTAATAATAATACACTCCCGAAGGTTCATTCTGGGTTATGTTAGTAATTAATTAACAAAGTATAATTGGGTCGATAGATGATAAGATTTGAGTTGGCGACAACAATTCAGTTTAAGTTTTTTATTGATGTCAAACGCATTTATTTTTATTTAATATCATAAGATTGAGAATAACAGCTCAATTATTGTACGTGGATTACGATGTAAATTTATGGAAAATGATGAAGATTCTATTTGTTCGTGATTTTTATAAACAAATTAGTTAATTATTTAAACTTTGAAGTTTAAATAAGAGTTACATTTATCGTGATAATTATGGTGAAATGTTGTGGTGGGGGTAAGAACATCTCCGGGCTTACACACGAAGAGACGACGGAAATGGACCAGGAAATTTGAACGAATAGGGAAGTATTATTAGTCAAATATTTTAAGAATATGTGTTCTGATTCGTATTCGACTTATTTGTTGTAGTGACGTCATCATTGGCGAGGGCGGAGTTTCGAATCTGAAGACATTGAGGAGCGCATTTGTATTTGGAGATGCCAGTCAGATTTTCTCTGTCAAAACCTTCAGACGTTTAATATTGCTGCTAAATATTAAAAGTTTCAAATATTTAAATTCCTGAAATTCTAAGTTTTGACCAGCATCGTATTTGTCTTGTTGTTTGAATTAGAAGTTGCAACTTAATTGAGTGTATGGTATCGTTTTAAACAACTTAATAAAAAATAAAAAAATTGTACGTTGTGGTTAATTCTGGTATTTGGAGAACTGCGAATAATATACTTCTTGAAATCCCAAGTTTTGAGCAAGATTGTATTTGTTTTGTTGTTCGAATTAGAAGTTGCAACTTAATTGAGTGTAAGGTATCGATTTTAACAACTGAACGTGTACTTTATGTCCAATTCTGGTATTTAAGGATCTATAAGTGTTATATAACTTGGAATCCCAAGCTTTGATCAGGGTTGTATTTGTTTTGTTGTTTGAATTAGAAGTTGCACCTTAACTGAGTGTAAGGTATCGATTCAAGCACTTGAACGTGTACATTGTGATTAATGCTGGTATTTAAAGATTTATACATATTATATAACTTGAAAACACAAGTTTTGGTCAAGATTGTATTTGTTTTATTGTTTGATTTTGAACCTGCCACTTAGTTGAGTGTAAGGTATCGATTCAAATAATTGAACGTACGCTGTGTGATTGATTTGGTTTTTCTCGTAATATAATTCCGCAACGAAGAGAGGAGACATAAGGGTTGCCAACCAATAGGCGAAGACCCCTTAATTTTTATGAGCAAGTATTTTTTAATTATTTATTATTTTTGAGCTAGTAAATTTTTCAATTATTTCTTGTTTGAGCTAGTAAAATAGTCAATTATTTATTGTTTTGAGTTCGTAAATTTGTCAATTATCTATTGTTACTGAGCTAGTAAAATTGCCATTTATGAATGGTAAATTGAACAAGCAAAATTGTCATTTATTCTTAATAAATTGAACAAGTAAAATTTCATTAATTTATAATAACTGAGCAAATGATATTTCGTTTATTATTGTAAATTACTCTGTTATGATACCTTACCTTGTGTCTGTTGATTTTATGCGCAGTAATAAACCAGTCGATGTCCATAACTAGTAGCTAATTTAGCCAGTGGTGTATCGGTGAGACGTGAAATGTATTGTATAACATATTTGATTAAGTAACTCACAATTTCATACATTGTAGTTTTGGTTTGAATCATATAAAAATTATATGCAACAAATTAACTTCTTTTGTTTTTGAAATTTGATAAAATACGTTTATTCAATTGACTGTTATCGAAACTACCTTTCATAAACGTATGTTCAATAAATTGACTTTTATGTTAAAGGATTCAAATTCTTTTATTTCGTTATCCTGTATATTTCCATTTCTGTGAGACTTTAGATAATAGAATTATGAGGTTAACACGGTTACACAACGAAGGGTTTATTTTACACGATCACGCCAATTAAAAATTTGTTAAATAAAGTAGAGTCAAATTAGATATTTATAAAATAAAAACGATTAAGTTTTTGTTCTTTGTATTAAATTAATTTAAATTCATTAAATTAATTCTCGTTTAACTTAAATTGCTAGTTATTTTATTAAATTGATTTTGAATTATTTGTTAGTTATTTATCTGACTAAATTTTACGTAATGACGTCACGGGACGTTTTATATTTTACTGACGTAATGAGTAGGATTTAAGATCCGCGCGTTGTAATATATTGAAAATAGCGTTATTATAAAAAAAGATGGCACACTTAAAAAATAATTTCCACAAATCATGTTCTACCTATATATATATACTATATTTATTATGACCATAGGCCATATGACCATAGGCACCGTCCTGAGAATTTCTAATAATCGGCACCTTTGCTTCCGACTAGTGTGTACGGAACATAGTAATTATCGTATTAAACTAATTCAAATGAAAACTTTATATATGAAAATAGCGATTGATTCGCTGCTGGATGGCCTCAAAATAAACGTCAAATAGCGATTCATGTTTGAGATAACGATAACGATATATCCTCTGTCGAATTGTGGTTTTACAATGTCCAAAATACGTTAATAGTTATTTCTCGCTGAAGTGGTCCGTGCGGACTAGACGCCTCAGCTAAACACGCACTGGGGACAATCTAATGTTGGTAAGATAAGGATAAGATTTTGCAATATTTTACCCAACTTTTCATGACAAATATACAACTTGCGATTCTATCCTATTTGTCGTAGTTTGGTATTGCCATACAATACTTCACAGCGTTGTAGTTGAATTTTGAATCTTTTCCCGCAAGGATAATGGTCGTTGCCGTAATTCGTTTTCTAAATCGTTTTCCTTGACAATTGCCGTTGGTGTTATGTGCATGTTATTTATATGTTGCCAATGGCTACTTACTGATAGTTTGATAGTAACCCAAGTGACGGTGATTTAATACATTCATTACAAATCGATTTCTGGTTTTACATTTTTACTTTCTTTTTACAAAGTAATAAGTAAGTATAGGGATCATCAAAAAAATCGAACTCGAGATTTCAACGGATATAAACGTTTTGAGCTTCCCTATATCGAATATGACTATTTTCAGATTGACGTCTGTGTGTGTGTATGTGTGTGTGTGGGTGTGTGTGTGAAAGCTCTAGAGCCGAAACTGTCGAACGTAAAATTATGAAACTTCAAACTTAAGACTTGTATATGGTCTAGTTGTGCACCTCCTATTTTTGAAAAGAATATTCAAACCGGTAGTGCATGTTTACTCAATGCATTTTTTGTTCTATCTCCAATATCACCAGAACGGCTGCACTAACGACAAAAATAATTATGTTCATAATGAAAGATATTAATATTTTGCACAACTTTTGTTTGAAAAGTTTCTTCAATAAATGTACCAGTTACGAGAAAACCGCTACCGAAAGATTTAAGAATCTTGATGTTGTCATGGATTCGAATGTAGCATAATTAATCAGATGATCTGCGCCTGTCAATATTTCGACAAGAAAACAAAATGGTCTGAATTAGTTAAATGACAATTTCAGAATATTTCTGTAGGGTATTGGTTAGTTTTGATAGTTAGTACTTCAAAACCATTAGAAATTGGTATTGGAATAATTTTCAACCCATTCATTTATATAAGGTAAGCTTGGTTTTCATATTGTTTCTGTTGGATTAATATCTCCTAGTATTATATTTTTATAATCAATAAACATTGATGAAAACTACGTAAAAGAAAGTCCCTCGTTGGCCACAACCCATTTTTATTTTTTAGTATATCAAATTAATCTACATTATGCATTTTATTTAAATTTATATTATTAATTCATCGATGATGATTGGAACTGTATATGATATGAGCACATGGTGCCCACGGGTTAACCTAGTACGTTAATAAATAAATCTTTTATCTCAAGTACCGTTAACGGAAATTGCTATAAATCCTTGTGCAATTTTAAGACTGAAGCTCCAATTTCTGTTTATTTAAAGTTTTATTATTTGAGGTTTCTCTTAAGAACCGTATGAGAGATTTTGTTGGCAACACTGAACCGTCAGCCAGAAGAGATTATGGTATGCAAACCATGAACGTGATGCTTTCAGCAAAGAATAAATTCTGTGATCTATCTCTCTCTTCCATATTTTATAATAAAGAAGTAATTCGGAGTAAATCACTATTTTCGAATTCCATTTTCTTTTTATATACATAAATTTTACACGTTTCGACAGAAGATCGTTAAATTGTAATATGGAGGACCCCTAGTAAAAATATAATATACTAAATTCAAATATTACACAAAGTATTTTAATTGAGCTAAATACGTATTTCGACAACTAAGTTGTCATCATCAGTAGCAATGGGAGTATAACGTAATATCTCTGGCTAAGGCAAAAACCAAGAATGATGTGCTCTTTACCAGGATATCAAGGTTACACTAACTTAAGAGCTAAGTATTACCTATATATATACTAATCAGCAGTTACGCTTGGTCAACCTAGGGAGACGTGTCTTCTAATAAACCATAAAGTGCAGATTTCGGTATAGGACCTTTCTCGGAGTTCATTATCTTATCTGAATTTTTAAAAATATTTATGCTTTCCAAAGAATCTAATTCTTTATTTGAAGACACGGATCTCACTAGTTTTAAATTATCATTTGTGATAGGATGACCTGTAGAAAAAATATGTTGAGCTACACTAGACTTGTCAGGATGGTTATGTTTAAAATGGGCAATATGTTCTTTAAATCTAGTTTTATTTGCACGTCTAGTTTGGCCAATATACTTTTCTCCACATTCATCGCAATGGATTTCATAAATTCCGGACTTATCTTGATTTTCAATTTTATCCTTGGGATTACCTAAAAGATTCGTAATGGTGTTTTTGGAAGTATAGGAGATGCCGAAATTAAATTCATTGACGTTGGTTTCTTTCCTATAAATATCAAATTCTAATTTGTTATTATTTCTGATGACTAAAGTATCTTTAGTCATCAGAATTAATAATAAATTAGAATTTGATATTTATAGGAAAGAAACCAACGTTAACCGTTTTATTAGTTCAGATTCATATCATTGTCATCAGCACAAAATAGTGGCAATCAATTTTCTTATTCATCGTTTGTTAAACTTCCCTTTAACAAAGGATAAATATGATAAAGAACTAAAATACATCAGAAATATTGGCACTTATAATGGTTTCTCTCCTAAGATTATCAATGACATTTGACGTAAACAAAAACAAAAACATATAATTAAAAATTTCAAGACTCTTGTTACTTCATTACAATCCAAAAATCAAAAATATATTAATCTCCCATTTCATAAGTACGCCACCAAAGGATTTACTGGCTTATTCAATGTATTTAATTTCGGCATCTCATATACTTCCAAAAACACCATTACGAATCTTTTAGGTAATCCCAAGGATAAAATTGTAAATCAAGATAAGTCCGGAATTTATGAAATCCATTGCGATGAATGTGGAGAAAAGTATATTGGCCAAACTAGACGTGCAAATAAAACTAGATTTATAGAACATATTGCCCATTTTAAACATAACCATCCTGACAAGTCTAGTGTAGCTCAACATATTTTTTCTACAGGTCATCCTATTACAAATGATAATTTAAAACTAGTGAGATCCGTGTCTTCAAATAAAGAATTAGATTTTTTGGAAAGCATATATATTTTTAAAAATTAAGATAAGATAATGAACTCCGAGAAAGGTCCTATACCGAAATCTGCACTTTATGGTTTATTAGAAGACACGTCTCCCTAGGTTGACCAAGTGTAACTGCTGATTAGTATATATAGGTAATATTTAGCTCATAAGTTAGTGTAACCTTGATATCCTGGTAAAGAGCACATCATTCTTGGTTTTTGCCTTAGCCAGAGATATTACGTTATACTCCCATTGCTACTGATGATGACAACTTAGTTGTCGAAATACGTATTTAGCTCAATTAAAATACTTTGTGGTTAAGGGGTTTTTATTATTATTCAAGTTATCAGCCACAGACTCCAAACTAATTTGTGAACTAATTGTCATTTAAATTAGGAACCATTTGATATAATGTAATCACTAATCGGTAAAATGGAGTAGAAACTGTTTAAATTGTCAGTTTTGGTTTTTAGTCGTAAATAAGAAAGGTATGAACATTTTTTGTTCATAAAATTAAGTTATTAATTCTGTACAATGGTTTTGTTTACATATATTTTTTTACAACTTGTATTTTCTATATAACTTGTATTTTTTATATAACACAAACAGATATAGGTACAGGTATGCCTTCACTTCACCGGTAACAAATGTAAAATGCAAGACAATGTCTTACCGCTGTAATACTAAATGTTTTTAATTATAACGGCCACTCGGTTCACTACTAGAAAAAATGTCCTTCATATTTTGTAAAAAATTTTGATGTACTAAAAATAAATGTTTATTGCATATTTTGAAGCCATGTAGACATACATCACTAATCATCTAAAACTCACTGATGAAGACCAAATATTGGTCGAAATATATCAACGTGGTTCTATCTATTTCCTGTACCAATTCCAAAATATTTTTTTTTATTGTACAAACAAGATTTGGTACGCGAAAAACGCACCAATGTTATAGATATAAAAAGTCTTATAATTTTTTTATATAATGATGTTAAAAAATTTAGTGCATATTTAAAAAATTTAAATTATAATATTTAATAATTTCTTTCGGGCTTTGGGTTAACATTATGAAATTATTTTGTAGATATAAAATATCTTAGAATTATTAGTAGAAAAATTGAGTATTTTAATTGCTTTTATTAGGGCAAATTTTGAGGCCTTATAACTCGGGAAGTATACAGTGATTAGATATAAACTGCGAGCGGATTCAAATGGGAAACCAAATAATATGTGTACCAAATTTGGTGTGAATCGCTCCGGTACCTTCACAGGAGTAGAAGGCACAAATTTATTCTTACGAGTGAGCGACGACTAACATCTAAGTATATAAGTTATATATATATATGGATTCAGGGCGACGAGATAAACACTTTTTGTTAATGGAATTTTTTGATCCGAGAATGCTACAGACACACGACCGAATGCATTAGCTTCTTCGGTACTTCGTACGGCGAGCTAAAAATCACAATAACTAAACAAATAATATTAATATATCGGAAATATTTTTTTGAAAAGTTTCTTCAAAGAATATACTAATACTGAGATAACTGCTACGGAAAATTTTAAATTTCTTATTTATGTTACCATAGATACGCATGTATGTGGATTATATTTAATAAATTGTAGGAACTATGCTTAGCAATATTTTGACAAGGAAACAAATTAGCCTGAAATAATTTGATATTTGTCATTTGACATCAGTTATAATAATCCTACAATACTTAACGTATGTTGTGCTGGCAACATTCAATTTTTTCAGATTGTGAATCAATGATAAGTTTAGTATAGGCATGCGCGGAATTGGGTAGGGATTTGTATCTTACGAGCAATGTTATATGTTATACGCTCTACCCTCTGCGTTATTTTCATTTATTCGGCGAGCAAAAGACGTAGGTGCTTATACCTATAGGTTTGTTCTAACATATACATATGGGGAGTTGTAGGTTTGGTGCCTATACTAGCGATTGTTTTATTGATTGATATTGAATTGCTATGGTGAACATTGAATGATTTCAGTATTTGAAAATCCAGGATCCATACCTTGGTCAATACAATGGCTGTTTATAACTTATTTGTTAGCAAGCATTCAATCGAGTAAGCTAATTTCGCAATCTTTCTTCAAATTTATTGAACAGCCAAAATTCATATGAATTTAGTTCATGCATATAAACCTATAATCATCATTTCCTTCTCTTAACTATTAACATGTATATGGAAACTGTCTTCGCATCGGCCAACCATTTAACTATGATATACAAACACCAACTTATAATGAACACACCAGTGACACTGCAACTATACTGTTGTAGATGGTCCAACGTTTACTAAAGACAGTAATTTAAATGTTGGCTGTGTATTTAAATGTTCAGTGGTTAGGATTTGTACCACAATTTACATTTAAGCCTTGCCAATTAACTAAATATCTTATGCACTCCATCTACACGAGAGCGTAGTAGTGAGGGAATTGATGATGACTGCCATCCCTTTTGTAAGTGAAACGCAAATTCGTTTAATGAAATTGAATTTGGCCACCGTGCTTAATTTATCAACCTTACGTTTCGCATTTCAATATACGCTATACATTCAGCTACTAGAAAATTCACTCGAATAAAGCAAACTTTACGTTTGAAACGCCAAGGCTTTTATAATAAAGTCGTCGTTGTTTGTAAACACGGACTTGAACCGAGCCAAAACCGTAACCGAATACAGTACCGTAATCACCTACTTTGGAAACTGAAACATCAACCAATATATTAAGTTTCAAAACACCTAAAAGCGTAATCAAATACATTATTTAATATACTGCTTTTGAGTTAGGGTGTACATCTCGAAAAATTGTAAATATTGAGATACTTAATAGTTAAATCAAGATTGATGACAGCAATACTGTACTACGATGAAGAAAATCATAAGATTCTATAAAATTTTACCGCGTTAGTGTTTACTTGTTCATTTAAAACCTAAATGTGGTCGTATTTCTTAGGACTGTTCCGGTAACCGGAACAGTTCGTATTTACTTGCGTTGTTTTCTTGGAGCTGGAGTGCCAGTAGGTACACCGGAACTGTTCAGGAACTGTTCCAGTCGTACCAGCTGGAGCAGTTGATGTACAGTGCAACCGCACTTTGGTGCGTTTCCTTGTTCATTAACTCAGCCATTCTACAACTGGACCCCTATTCTGAGTATCTCAACTCAATATATTGAAGTGAGATTTGAGATAACGATGACGTACCACTAGGGAGACGCGCATGTGAGATCTTTAGGGATTTTTCTGACTTCAAGTTTACAACACTTGTTACAATTATTATTTTAAAAAGATTTAAAACTACAGTAAATACAAATATTATATATATAATAGCCCGGAAATGTTTGTAAGTGAGTTTTAAACAACACAAAACAAGGAAAACACAAAATACAAAAAACACAAAGAGACCAGCAAAAGATTTCACAATTAATAAATGGGTAACAGTCAGTTCAAGCGATTTCATTAATCTCTGCGCTTGTACAAAGATGTCATGGCACACAACTAATAATCTGTCAATTTTCTCACTAGTAACTTTTCTGGTCTCACTACCTACCGAGGTAGTGAGATAAATTTACGAATTGATTGAGATCCATGACGTCATATCATGTTTACGCAATGAATCCAATAGATGGCAACAGCGTTTTTGAGTGAAATCTCACTTCAATATATTGAGTTGAGACACTCAGAATAGGTACCCTGTAGTGTTACCGTTCAGGGGCAGTTTGTTATTAATAGAAGAAAAAAACGAATATACAGTCATTTAAATATAGTCATAAAGAAAATAAGGTTTTAATTAATTTGACGCCAAATCGAGCCATTGTAACCTAGGGCCCTAAAAAATTGTATACTTATTCTAGAAGATATGACAACAAAAATGAGCCCATTGGCCCGTGTGGTTGAGAGGGCTGATATTTGAAGTTTTAAACATAGGCTCAAATTGGCCTATTATCGAGCATTTAAGTGGCCCACAATAAGGACCCTGATGACCTAGGGGTCTGAAATTTAGGATCAACCTTCATTCGGCAAGCCTAACAAAATACTAAATTTTGAATATAATTCGTGACTTACATGCGTCCGGTTTTTACGAAAAGTAATGGAGCTGCTCATATACTTATATATAGAGGTTCAAAATCTGCAGCTATTGCTCAATAGCGAATTTGACTGACTTCTATACTTATTTTATAAAATATAACCTACACAAAAATCCGTCTTTTTTTACTATTAGGGTCTAATTTCCAACCCATTAATGTTCCTCTGTAACAGGTAACGTATTAATCAATGATGGGCGTAGAAACAATGGCTTGTCGACAACTCAATCTTGTCGTGGACAATGTCAACTGTGTCAACAATGTGTATAACGCTATAATGTAACTAATTGTCTTGCATATGATGTATAAGTAAACTATTACTATCAGTAAAGATTTTGATATTATCAATATATATATATTGTAAATAGGGAAACGGAAATTAAAAATAACCAATTTCAAAGTCGATTTCTTCAATTCTCAATACCTTCAACATTTATAAGAATCTAACTCATGTTGTATATAAGCCGGGTGTGCAATTTTTGAAAACAATATCTTAACCGGAAGTAAAGCTTTTTTTTTTAGCTATATTTTCAATAATTTGGAAACTGCATGAGTAAGAGAAGAACTGATATTCTAAAGGGTTGACTAAATTAAACATTTCTAGAAACTGTTGTCTAAAATGTTTGTTTGAATCATTATTCCATTTACTAAAAAACCGCATTTGAAAATGAAAATTCAATATTTATAATTCTCTTATTACTTGTTTCGTTGTTATCGTTGGGTGAATTTAAAATAAAATAAAGCTATATTATAAATACAGATAGTGATAGGACAAGAAAGTAGAGTAAAGGTCACTGCAGCTTCTGATTTTTGAAATGCATTAAATACAAGATAAGTCTAAGAAAATATAACAGTAGGATTGCTTTGTTGCAAACATATTTTGCAATAAATATGAACAAAAATATCCTTTTTCCAAAGTGTTTCCACTAGTTATTTGTAACTATAAAATAAAAATAAGCTATCCTGTATCTGTAAAATAACTATTAGTTCATGTTTCTGATTTTAAATGGAAAGCAGTAATAATGCTACAAAAAATCATACTTCTGCAAGAAATATTTGCAACCGCTTGTCTCGTTATATATTGATACATCGAAGTCGACTTTTATTTGATTATAAAACAATTATAAATCTATAAACTAAGTCACAATGTTGTCTTGGAATGCTCGCGCTTGCAACAGAAAAGAGATATAGTAGAGTCGAAATAGATTTTTTTGGAGAATTTTGGTGGTAGGATTGAGTTTTTGGGATATTATTTTATAAATATCTTGTGAAATTTTACCGCGTTAAAAAGTGCAGCTACCCCTTGAAAAGTGCATTTAAAAATAATTTTACGTGTATTTCCGGCTATTTTAATTCGCTTTTTTTTTTATCTAAACTTGATAAGGAAAAAGAAAAATACAGGGCTATAGAGAATTAAACAAGATTTGGTACGCGTAAAACGCACCAACGCCTTTAGGTAAAATATGCGTTGCGAGCAGTGGCTTTAAATTATTATGGGCTTTTGGATAACAATTTGAAAAATGTTATAAATATAAAGTCTTATAATTTTTTGTAGATTATATTACTAAAAATAAAAATTTTAGTGCATATTTTAAAATTTAAAATTATAGTATTTAATAATTTTTTGCGGGCTTAGTTAACAATATAAAAAATTCTTGTGTATATAAAATATCTTAGAATTTTTAGTAAAAATTTTAAGTGTTTTAATTATTTTTATAAGGGTAGTATTAAGGGGGGCTCCAAATTTTGGGGCCCTATTGTTGTATATCATAGATAGCATTACTAGCCACTAATACACGTCACCTCTCCCGGTGACGACACATGGCTACATGTACTTCAATACGTTTAATAAAACCACATACATATATCTTAACCATCTTGTCTTTATTGATACAACACCTATAACTCGGAAAGGATACAGGCGATTGGATTTAAACTGCGAACGGATTCAAATGGGATGCCAAATAATATGTGTACCAAATTTGGAGTGAATCGCTCTGGTACCTTCAGAGGAGTAGAGGGCACAAATTTTTTCTTACGAGCGAGCGACGACTAACATCCAAGTATATAAGTTATATATATTTTTGGATTCAGGGCGACGAGACTAACACTTTTTCTTGATAAAATTTTTTGATCTGGGAATGCTACAGACACACGACCGAATGCTTTAGCTTCTTCGGTACTTCGTACGGCGAGCTAAAAACGAATAATTTTATGCCAAGGTGACATGGCAATGGATTCAGTTACTTTTTTTTTAAACCACGCATTTTTTAAAGCGCTACAAAGATAAATGAAAATTTATATATATATATATATATATATATATATATATATATATATATATATATATATATATATATATATATATTATTGTAGAGTGGCGCTCAAAAATGGCTTTTTTGACTGCAAGACCTCTTTCTTGCGCGTAAGCACGTACTGTAACCTAAAAATCTAGTTCGTTACTTAAATCGCTGCGATTGTCGCACAGTCCTTTGTATTTACTTCAGTGTTTCCGGTGGTAGTTAATTGCGATATCGAATGGTCCCATGGTTCTCGTGATTACCAGTACTACTCCACTTCGCTTCCGTTTGTCTTCCAGAGCAGAGATAAATATTTGGCATGAGGCCAAATGTGCTCAAGCACTCATGTGCATTCGCAGGAGATACGTCCGTCAATTAAATTATTGCTATATGAAGCAAATGAAAATTTTCTAAATTTTGTATTTGAACGTATATACTAGTTATTATGCCAAGTATAACCAATTTTAACCCGAGCATTCAGAAACGTATAAAAACCATATAAACGAAATTCGAGGTTGAGAAATACATTTTATCTTATTATCTTGTAATACTTGAACTTCAGGGGCTATCAGGAAAATAGTCAATATGGATTCAGGGACCTTCTAAACACTTGATTCACTGTACTTTCTTTTATACATTACGTATAAGAAAATAACAAGATAAAAATTGAGGCGGTATACACCTTAATATTATACAGTCCTTTTGAAAAACTAGTGGTTGTTTAGTGTGTTGGGTGCAGAATAGTTTGGCTGTTTGTGCATTTGAAGAGCGCTTGGCTTGGTAAATATAATCGCACGATTGTTTATCGCCCTGGTTTGAGATGTATTCGTGTTAAATTTGCCCCAGTGGACCTGTATTCTTGAACAGTTCAGTATGTGAATCAATAGTTCCGCACGTTCTACCGGTTCTACCGAAGAAATAACATTGCGTACGTATACGTAACTGTTCGCGTGAACTCGAGAATACAGACCTTAACCAGCCCTGCCAAGAATAGTTTGTTTGAATTTTTGTAAACATTGGCGTTTCGTGAGGCGAGATTTTCAAGGTATCTGTGACATGATTCGTTTCTCTGACAATTTAATTTATTATTATTTATAGGTGGAGTTAATTTTAAGTATGTGGAAAATATGTATTTAAACACTAATGTTTTTAATGAAACAATTCTAATAAGAACCACTGGGTTTTAAAAAAATAAAAATAATAATATTGAAAGCAAATCTATAATACACTAAGACAGAATTCAACATCATCATTATGCTATGAGACCGTGTGGCCTAATGGATAAGGCGTCGGACTTCGAATCCGAAGATTGCAGGTTCGAGTCCTGTCACGGTCGAAATTTTAAACTTTAGAATAACTGGATATTGTTTTATAGGTGATTGCAAAAGTGCAAACTACCTCTGAATTATTATCGTGCTATGTTTCTTCACCGCCAATCACATTTGTGGAAATTATTGAGAGATAATCGAACAGAGATTCATATATTATATGTGATTCCTATTTGGTTAAATTTGATCCAGCACTTTCAGAGGATATAGCACCAACACATTTGGTACAATTAATTCTTGCAATCGAATATTTTTAAGTTTGCAATACTTGCTATATACATTCGTTTATAAAAAAGTAAACTTAATTTTCATATTGAACATTTCTTGTGCCTTGGTTTTGGTGCCCAATAGTTCTGTTTTGGTTATAGAACATACCTTTTACAGTACGTAATAATAATATTTTGTCTGTCTACCTGTCTGTCTGTTTATCTATCTATTTGTCTGTCTGTCTGTGTGTCTGTCTGTCTGTTTCTCTGTCTATTTGTCTGTCTGTCTGTCTATTTGTCTGTCTGTCTGCCTGCTTCTCTATCTATTTGTTTTTCTGTCAGTCTGTCTCTCTGCCTGTCTCTCTTTCTCTCTGTGTCTGTCTCTCGGGCTATGTGCCTGCCCGACTGTGTGTTTGTCTGTCTTTGTGTCTGTCTGTCTGTCTGGCTGGCTGGCTGGTTGGCTGGCTGGTTGGCTGTCTGTCTGTCTTTGCTGCTTTAGAGCAAAAACTGTTGAAAGTCAAATTATGAAACTTTAAACTTAAGGCTTGTGTACGACCCAGAAGATAACCTTTTGCTTGAAAGGTTTTCGAAAAAATGTACCATATATACTAGAATATTAACTTTGAAAATTGCTGTTTTACATTTATGTTTTCCTGGTTGACATTGTTTCACAGCAATTATTGTATGAATTAATAACACATTATAAAAAAATAATATAGTTGCTATATTAGAATATACATAATATGTAAAATAAATATTTATGAAAGCTGCGTATAAAATAAAGTCGCGTGAAAGACAAGACACCGATGCGTATTTAAATAAAAAATGGGTTATGGCCAACGCGGGACTTTCTTTTACGTAGTTTTCATCAATATTTATTGATTATAAAAATATAATATTAGGAAATAATAATCCAACAGATACAATTTGATATCCAAGCTTACCTTATATAAATGAATAGGTGGAAAATTATACCAATACCAATTTGTAATGGTTTTGAAGTAGTAGCTATCAAAACTAATCAATACTCTACAGAAATATTCTGAAATGTCATTTATCAGGCCATTTTTTTTTTTCTTGTCGAAATATTGACAGGCGCAGATGATACGATTAATTAAGCTAAATTCGAATCCATGACAACGTAAACAAGATACTTATGAGAAAATATTAAATAAATATTTTCATTTACCATTTTGGATAACAAATTTATGTTATACATATGACCTAATTAGCCTAACCGACCAGTCTATCAGCTGGATTCAATTTTATTAAAGTATAAATATTGCATAAAATGATATTATATTGATGGATTGATGGACATATTGAGGCAATATTTTATGATGTTGAGGATTTACCTTAAATAAAATGTATCTTTCAGATTACAGGCTTTAATAGATAGGTAAATGTTTTCAAAGGCAACTTCATCATTTTCTGCTCCAACTTATACCACTGCACATTAAATTACCGTACTTGGTTCACAAGTGTTCTCGCTAGAATTATCGATTGCAAGCGATAGCAGCTAGGTACACTACTTAAAAAGCTCGTCTAGGAGACATTACTTATATAGTAGAACTTATTTAAAACATCACTAGATTTCGATGGGTTTCAAAGCAGGTACCATTCACTGATTGGATATAGACATTCATCAACTACACCTAAAACAAATATATAGGTACATACAAACACCAATGCCTTTAGTTTTCTGTACATAGGGTTTATATTAATAGAAAAATATGCGTTGAAATCCCGAGTTCGAAGTTTTTCATGATTACAAGACTTACTTATTACTTCGTAAAAGTAAGTAAAAATATTAAAGAAAACCTATTTATAATCATAGATTTTTACTTTCTTATACGTATTGTATATTGTGTGAGTGTGAGGGTATGGGTGTGTATGTGAACGTTCCAAAGCTAAAACTGTTGAAGATGAAAATATAATGTTTTGAATTGAAGATTTGAATATCTCAAAAATGAAAAACTTCTATTTTTGAAAAGAATATTTCAACCGGAAGTGCTTGTATATTTCTGTAATGTTTTGCATATCTCGAAACGGACACAAATTCGAGAAGAAGTGAATCTTAAAAGTTTTTTTTTCAGGAAAGGCATGTTAGTTGAAAAACTGTGTTAACCATTACACAAATTAAAATTCCACAGTCACCACACCTATTGATATTGTTTCATGGTAAACTAGGCGAATTAAAAGTAAAATAAAACAATATTATATTAATTAGATAGTAGAAGTATATAAAGTATATAGAGCGAATTTGAAACATAATAAAGTTACAATACAAACATTGATTTTAGAAGAAATAATCATAGCTTGTGGCGAAGCACAAACATTTCGAGACACAAGTAATTGTTTTAATAAATATTTTCCAGATAATTCTGTTCAATTATTTAGCTCCTGCGTTAAATATGAGTTATAGGGCAACAAAATTTGGAGCACCCATTATCTATTAAAATACCAAAAAATTCTATGATATTAATGTCTAAAAAATTTCTTAATATTGTTAAAAAAAAATATAATAATTATGAATTTCATAATACTTAATAATGTTTATTTTATTGAATACATAAAAATAATCAATGAAAAGTTATAAGACTTATTATTCCAATAACATTTTCTACAGATTGTGAACCCAAAGTCTATAATAATTAAAAAATATATATTTTTAAATTTAATATTTGCAATAAACTGATACTTTCGATTATGATATTGTTTTCAAAAATGGAGGTACATTTATGTCTTAAGTTTGAAGTTTTGGCTCTATACACTCAATACACGCAAATAGTCAGATTCGATTCAGGAATAGTCGAAGCGAAAACTTTCATAATTACAATACTTCTTTACATAAATACGTTTAAAAATATCTGGAGTGGCCTGCACTCGACTTACTTTTACGCAGTTTTCACTTTACCCTTCAAGATTTTATTATTTAATTTATAATTTAGTTTATAAATTTATTTACTGCATCTATTTGTAGTTGTACAATGCAAATTTAATATTATTTATTAATTTGATGAAGTTTATAGTTTGAAGTTGCGATATTTGTCAACATGAATAAAAAGGTTGTGTTATCCGAATTTCTGAATGACGATGCAACGTCAAAAATAGTTGTACAACTGGCGGACTGTATTTATTAACGGAAATAAATAACCAATTCTGTATTAATACATAAAAATAATCAAGATATTTATGTTGATTTAATAAATAGATGTGTTTTGCTATTTTCAATTATTTAAAGGAAACACAACAACTAAATTGACCGATGTACCTGAGTTATAAAATATTTTGCTGCTACCAGATGTTAGCGAATAAACCAGCGCTAGCTTTGCTACCTCTTCAAAATTCTAATGTTATTTCAAAATTTGTTATTGCTTTTATTAAATGTTGTAACTGCGGTATTACTGCGAACTAAATAATACTGTCAGCGGCAATTTTTGGTATAGCATTATGCAACGCGTTTATATCAGTTCTTGTAAGAAATACACAGTAGGGAGACTGGTCAGAGCCGGTCGAAGGGATTACGTAGTACCTATTGGTTATGATATTTCTCTGTCAGTATAGTTTTGCTGTTCAATGAGAATGGTAGTGTTTTTGTGATTTGTGCCCTGTGCATCTGGTATGGAGAATATTAGCGGTGAGTCAAGTCTGTCTGATTATATATTTATATTCTTGCAATCATATGTATAGGTAAATGGTGATAGCCATTTTCCTGAATGTACGTTATGTGTATGTCAAAATGTGTTATTGTCACCTATCCGTAACCTTTGTATCGGTGCTGGCCTGGAAACCGCTTTATGCGGGGGACAGTCGAGAAAGTGCCCAGCGATGTAGCATATATATTTACCGGTATGTTGCCAGCGATGTAGCATATATATTTACCGGTATGTTGCCAGCGGTCCCTTTACCTGCCAACCTTAATGTCTATCCTCAGGACTGAGCCCAACGTATCGCTTCGTACCTCCGGGGAGATATGGTGGAGATTGAGTTTCACTCGACTTTCAAATCTTTCTCCCGATACCATGTAGATCTCATGGCGGAGGCAAGCTTCTTGTAGATTCACACTAGTTTGTGTGGAGCACAACGATTACCTTCGTACCTTCGAAGGGATATGGTGGAGACTGAGTTTTAGTCTTTCTCACGATGCCGTAAGGTCCCGCGGCGGAGGCAAGCTACTCGTTGACGCACACAGTTAGTTGTGAGGAGAGATCCCTCTGGCATTTTCCCGTAATTCCCACAGCAAGTCTGTGGAGCGGGGCCAGGTTCTAGCAGACCTAAGCACCAGTTGCTTAGGCTGTGATGTTTCTTGTGCACAGTTAAATACTGTATTCTACCTCCTTATCCTGATACAAATGGCTTAATCATTATTGTTTTATTAGACCGTCGTCAGTCACTGCTAAATGACAGCCTTCTCACTGAGCGTTAGCTCAACTCGCATTCTATTTTCAGACTCAACATAGAGGCTCGTATCGGAGGTTTCCGTGGGCCGTCGCTTACAGTGTGTAATGTGTATATGCCCTTATGATTGGTGTTAATGAAATAAAGTGTCATACAGTAAGGTTCAGTGGTTAAATATCGTCGGTTACCATCCATCTACATACAACTTTAACAACAGGTAAAATAAACCCTTATAATACAAACAATATTTTGAACATTTGTACACGGGCATTAAATCAGTCTCAATGCATGTATTATTACACAAAAATCGGGATTATAAATTTACATACGGTTTCTGTTTTTTAATTGAATCAATTATTTCAAGTATCTGGAGTGGCCTGCACTCAACTTTCTTTTACGTAGTTTTCAATAGATAGATATTAATATACACATATATATATATATATATATATATATATATATATATATATATATATATATATATATATATATATAATATAATGAAAATAACTGGATAATTATACCAATTTATAATGGATCTGAATTTGAAGTACTTATCGTATTCACTCTTAAACAGTCAAATTTCCCAGTAAAGAAATTGTTAATTAAGAGGATGAGCAACCCGTTTTGCATGCACGTGAGGGACGGGTCGGGTGTTAGGGCAGTATAGCACGTGTATCATGTTGGGCGGTGCTAATTGTGTGACGTAGTGGGTAACTCAACGGAGTGGGAGCACAAAGTACACTCAGAATTAAATTGACTCTCCGTATGCTTCGTATCTGATTTTTACACAACTATGCATTATTATTCTACATATACAAATAACGATATCGTTCTAAAATATACAAACAAGAATGCTCATACAATATATTATAACTATTGGAACGTTTTTTTTTCAGTTTCAGAAAAATGAAATATATATTCAATATCGAAAAATACGTTTATTATTTAAAAAAAAAACACATATTATAATAATAGAATTATATTTACAACAAACAATATTTTTTATATATTATAAGAATAACAATAGAACAGATATGTATATAAATGATAATTGGTCTACCATTTCACTACGAAACTTGTGGCCGCACATCATCTCTGAAGGTATGAGGCCGTTTTTAGTCATTTGAAATACAGGAAGATCTGAAGATCCCGGAACGATTTAAACCAAAGATGGTATTCACATATTCTTTGGCATCCCATTTGAATTCGACCGTAGTCAAAATCCTATCGCCCGTATTTTCCCGGAGTTATAGGACCCCAATATTTAGGTTTAAATATTCAAAAATTTACGATGTTTTTCTAATATGGAAATTTTAAAATAATTTTCGATTAACAGTTTTTTTATTTTCTTTTTCTCGCATTGCTGCAATTATGTAATCAGGATCCCTTATAATGTCCTTACGTGGTATTCGTGGATCTACTAACTCAGGTAGAAGGCAATATGTATAAAATTTAACTAATTTTTCTTCGATGTTCTTCAACCAGAACATGTCATCTCATTTTTTCTGTAAAACTAACTTGCTGCTAACAGAGCTAGATACAAAGTGAACTCATAATTTTATAAAATTGAAATAGAACATTGTAGTAATTGTTGCGATTTAAAATAATATTTACTTGTGTTGACGAATGTGAGTCATGCTCTTATGCATGGATTCTAAGCACCCTGCTATTACAAATAAACAAAAAAATATAAAGAGTTTTGGGTATTAGCATTAGTAAAAATATATGATAATATAATAAATATAGGTACCATAGGCACCAATATCTTCGGCTCGCTGTATAAATTATTTGGAGGAATATATATTAATTCCTTGAGCTCAATTTTTTTTGCGGCATACATATATTAGGGGTGGCTTTAAGAAATATCCTCTCTAATTTATTTTTGGTCACTCTCACGTTAAGCGGAATTGCCGAATAATATTTCAGATTTAAGTAATTTTTCTAATTTTGTCTTTTTAAGGGTAGTAGGTAATCCTAGGAAGATAAGAATGGCAAATTTGAATTCCTTGAGCTCAAATTTGTATACATAGATGTGCGGCATGCATAAATGAGGGATATTTTTTTAAAGGATGAACCTACCCCCTCTAAAATATTTCTTTGGTCACTTTCACGTTAAGCGGAATTGCCGAATATTATTTCAGATTTAAGAAGTTTTTCTAATTTTGTCCTTTTAAGGGTAGAGGGTAATCCTAGGAAGTTAAGAATGGCAAATTTGAATTCCTTGAGCTCAAATTTGTATACATAGATGTGCGGCATGCATATATGAGAGGTAATTTTTTAAGGGATGAACCTACCCCCTCTAAAATATTTCTTTGGTCACTTTCACGTTAAACGGAATTGCCGAATATTATTTCAGATTTAAGAAATTTTTCTAATTTTGTCCTTTTAAGGGTAGAGGGTAATCCAAGGATGATAACAATGGCAAATTTGAATTCTTTGAGCTCAAATTTGTATACATAGATGTGCGGCATGCATATATGAGGGGTAATTTTTTAAGGGATGAACCTACCCCCTCTAAAATATTTCTTTGGTCACTTTCACGTTAAACGGAATTGCCGAATATTATTTCAGATTTAAGAAATTCTTGTAATTTTGTCCTTTTAAGGGTAGAGGGTAATGCTAGCAAATTAAGAATGGCCAATTTGAATTCCTTGCGCTCAAGAGTTCCTTGTATCTGATTTAATATATATATAGATTGTTGAACTCAATTTTTAAGGGTTGAACTAAGGGTAGTTCACTCTGAATTTTAATAAATATATATATATATATATATATATATATATATATATATATATAATTAATTCAGGGGCGAGGAATTTATAATGAACTACCCTCTAAATTCAACCTATAAAAAATTAGTGTAACACATTATTGAATAAAACCCTAGAAATTCAAATGTACCACCTTATATAATTCTCGATTGTATATTATTTTATTAGAACAAAATACTACATGCTGTCTATGAAACATATTTCATCGTATAAATACTTTTGAAAATATTGTACTGGGCGGTGCCAATTCACTTTTAGCAATATAGTTAATTTCGTTTTAAATAGAAAAAATTGAAATTTTTAATTATGTGAAATGAAATAACAAACTTTGAAATGATCGGATTAGATTTTTGAATTTGGCTTACATATGTCTGCAAGAATTGTTTAAAAATTGGATATATTTATACATTTTTATTTAAAAAATGGAACCAAAAATGAAAATTTTAATCCGATCATTTCAGAGTTTCATTCTTTCCAAACGTAGAACATTTTTTCAAAATTCGATACTAACAAAAATAAGGACTGTGTGAAGGCGCAGAAAAACGTCGTTTTTCACATGGGTTTCTCATCGTCTTAATTATGTCAGCAAATTTATAATATAAATTGATTCTATAATAATTTACCTGATACAATTTATTCTAATAAGAAATCAATATTTTAAATATTAATTCATACAGATAACTGTCAAAGTAATGCTTGTTTGTTTTCTATAAACAGGAAACAAATGATGTAACTCGTGGTTAATCCGATTTAAAAATAATAAAATTTGTCACAATTGTAGGTATCACCATGGCAACGTAAATAAGATATTTGAGTTTTTTCGTAGCAGTTATCTCATAACTGGTACAATTTATGCAGAAACTTTTCAAACAAAAATTGTGCGAAATATTATTATCTTTCATTATGAATAGTACTATTTTTAATAACTTTAATGGATGATGCTGTTGCCACTCGGTGAAACTTAATGAAAAATTAAAATAAAAACACTCGGTGTAAGTTTCACAAAAATATTTATTGAGACGACTAGTTTCGGTTGTTAAACCATCTTCAGGTCAGACATGAGAATACATCAAACATGCTTATATACTATAGATTAACAAGATTTACAGTATAACCTTACATACTAAAATACAGTGAATACACAAATTCGTTCACAAGGTTAAGGGATTAAGCGGTATATGAGGAATTTCCAGAAGGTGGGTAAAAACAAAACTTTGTCGGAGAAGGAATAAACTAAAGGGAAATTATGGCAGGTAAGTTGTCGATCTTATAAATACACTAACTAAGGTAAAATTTGGTTCAAATATGGAACAATTTCAGAAAAATAAATGTCTAACTGTTCATTGAGTATGGGTTCTTTTCGGGTTATGGCTTTATTTATTTCTACAAATTCTAGAAATGATAGTTTATCACCTTTCTCTGCTATGTGTAATATTTTTAAGTTATCTATTTTGCAAGTATGGTTTTCTTCTATTAAATGATTGGCTAAGTTAGAGTCAGTTTTTTCCAATTTCCAGGAGCGCATGTGTTCATTGAATCTTTTGCCAAAGCTTCTACCTGTTTGACCTATATAAAATGAATCACAATTACTGCAATTAATTTTATATATTCCAGATGAGTCTAGTTTATCTTTGGAAAATAATTTATTGTTCACTAATAAATTCTTTAAATTATTGTTATTGTAAAAACCTGGTATAATGTTATCTGATCTAAATTTATTGGCTATTTTGGTCGAAATATTTCCTAAGTATTTAAATTTCATATAATAGTTTTTGTCCTGAGAAAGGTTACTAGTACCGTTATATACTTCTTTTTTCAGTGTTTTGTTATTAAGTTTGTTAATTATTTTATATATTAAATTAGGGTCATACCCATTGTTAGTTGCAATTCTTTGGGTAGTTTTTAATTCGCTATTATAATTTTTAAGAGACATTGGTATATTTTAAAGTCAATAAATAAAGCTATTAAAAGAAGACATTTTAATGTTAATTGGGTGATTAGATGAAAACGGTATAATTGTGTCAGTGTAAGTTTCTTTCCTATAAATATTAAAGTCAAAAGAGTTTTCTAAACGTGTTAAGGTAATATCCAGAAAATTTATACTGCGATCCTTTTCTTTTTTTATAGTGAATTTTATAGCATTATTTTGGGTATTTAATAAATTCAGGAATTGGTCTAACTGTCTATCAGAGCCCGTAAAAAGACATATAATGTCGTCCACATAGCGATACCAGAATATTACATTTTTAATTAAGTTATTGTTAGAATTAAGTATGTTGTTTTCGAAATTGTTCATATATACATCAGCTAAGAGAGGACTGAGGGGAGAACCCATAGGTAAACCATCATTCTGTTTGTAAAATAGATTTTGAAATTGGAAATAATTTTGATCTAGACAAACATTTAACAAAGAAGATATTTCAGTATTAACCATTCTATCCACATTTGAATTAATTAAGTGTAATTTTAGGATGTTTTTTAGTTCGAGGATGGGTACTGAGGTAAATAAGCTAGAAACGTCAAAGGAAACAAGTTTAGCATTACTTGGTAATTTTAAGTGTTTCAGCTTATTTATTAGATCTAAACTATTTTTCAAAGTATATTTAGGTTGATAATTTATTAATTCGGGGAGAAGAGTATTTAAAAACTTGCAAATTTTGTATGTAGGAGCTTTTATATAGGATACTACTGGTCTGATAGGTAAAAGTTTCTTATGTAATTTGGGTAAGCCATAGAGAATAGGCGCGTTAGGGTTCATGTGGACATATTTAAATTGAGACATTCTAGGTATAAGAGTAATACATTTTTTAATAATCTGTTTTAAATCTATTTGATATTTATCGGTAGGATTTTTTGATAGGATGGTTATATTGCTGTCATTAATAAAGTTATTAGTTTTGTGGATATAGTCTGATTCATTTAATATAGTAATCGTATTGCCTTTATCACGTTACCGTGTAATACTTCAGATATTTTGGATTTAGCTTTCGACACCGAATTAGCTTGTAAGCGTGCTAATATAGAGTCTGGTATTTTCAAACGTCAGTTCAATAAATGCATCAAAACTTAACTTGTTTTAAAAGAGAATTACTCCCAAATCCATATTATAAAGTCTATTAAAAATAAACTTCAAAATAATAAATTAATACTGTCCAAAGCATATAAAGGCAATACGATTACTATATTAAATGAATCAGACTATATCCACAAAATTAATAACTTTATTAATGACAGCAATATAACCATCCTATCAAAAAATCCTACCGATAAATATCAAATAGATTTAAAACAGATTATTAAAAAATGTATTACTCTTATACCTAGAATGTCTCAATTAAAATATGTCCACATGAACCCTAACGCGCCTATTCTCTATGGCTTACCCAAATTACATAAGAAACTTTTACCTATCAGACCAGTAGTATCCTATATAAAAGCTCCTACATACAAAATTTGCAAGTTTTTAAATACTCTTCTCCCCGAATTAATAAATTATCAACCTAAATATACTTTGAAAAATAGTTTAGATCTAATAAATAAGCTGAAACACTTAAAATTACCAAGTAATGCTAAACTTGTTTCCTTTGACGTTTCTAGCTTATTTACCTCAGTACCCATCCTCGAACTAAAAAACATCCTAAAATTACACTTAATTAATTCAAATGTGGATAGAATGGTTAATACTGAAATATCTTCTTTGTTAAATGTTTGTCTAGATCAAAATTATTTCCAATTTCAAAATCTATTTTACAAACAGAACGATGGTTTACCTATGGGTTCTCCCCTCAGTCCTCTCTTAGCTGATGTATATATGAACAATTTCGAAAACAACATACTTAATTCTAACAATAACTTAATTAAAAATGTAATATTCTGGTATCGCTATGTGGACGACATTATATGTCTTTTTACGGGCTCTGATAGACAGTTAGACCAATTCCTGAATTTATTAAATACCCAAAATAATGCTATAAAATTCACTATAAAAAAAGAAAAGGATCGCAGTATAAATTTTCTGGATATTACCTTAACACGTTTAGAAAACTCTTTTGACTTTAATATTTATAGGAAAGAAACTTACACTGACACAATTATACCGTTTTCATCTAATCACCCAATTAACATTAAAATGTCTTCTTTTAATAGCTTTATTTATTGACTTTTAAATATACCAATGTCTCTTAAAAATTATAATAGCGAATTAAAAACTACCCAAAGAATTGCAACTAACAATGGGTATGATCCTAATTTAATATATAAAATAATTAACAAACTTAATAACAAAACACTGAAAAAAGAAGTATATAACGGTACTAGTAACCTTTCTCAGGACAAAAACTATTATATGAAATTTAAATACTTAGGAAATATTTCGACCAAAATAGCCAATAAATTTAGATCAGATAACATTATACCAGGTTTTTACAATAACAATAATTTAAAGAATTTATTAGTGAACAATAAATTATTTTCCAAAGATAAACTAGACTCATCTGGAATATATAAAATTAATTGCAGTAATTGTGATTCATTTTATATAGGTCAAACAGGTAGAAGCTTTGGCAAAAGATTCAATGAACACATGCGCTCCTGGAAATTGGAAAAAACTGACTCTAACTTAGCCAATCATTTAATAGAAGAAAACCATACTTGCAAAATAGATAACTTAAAAATATTACACATAGCAGAGAAAGGTGATAAACTATCATTTCTATAATTTGTAGAAATAAATAAAGCCATAACCCGAAAAGAACCCATACTCAATGAACAGTTAAACATTTATTTTTCTGAAATTGTTCCATATTTGAACCAAATTTTACCTTAGTAAGTGTATTTATAAGATCGACAACTTACCTGCCATAATTTCCTTTTACTTTAATCCTTCTCCGACAAAGTTTTGTTTTTACCCACCTTCTGGAAATTCCTCATATACCGCTTAATCCCTTAACCTTGTGAACGAATTTGTGTATTCACTGTATTTTGGTATGTAAGGTTATACTGTAAATCTTGTTAATCTATAGTATATAAGCATGTTTGATGTATTCTCATGTCAGACCTGAAGATGGTTTAACAACCGAAACTAGTCGTCTCAATAAATATTTTTGTGAAACTTACACCGAGTGTTTTTATTTTAATTTTTTAGTACTATTTTTGCCGTAAGTGTAGCCGTTCTAGTGATATTGGAGATAGAACAAAAAATGTATAGAGTAAATATGAACTACCGGTTTGAATATTCTTTTCAAAAATAGGAGGTGCACATCTAGGGTATATACAAGTCTTAAGTTTGAAGTTTCATAATTTTTTGTTCGACAGTTTTGACCCTAGAGCGTTCACAGACACACACACACACACACACACAGACACACAGACGTCATGCCGAAAATAGTCACATTCGATTCAGGGAAGGGCAAAACATGTACATATATCCGTCGAAATCTCGAGTTCGAAATTTTTCATGATTACAATACTTACTTATTACTCTGTAAAAGAAAGTAAAATATCTGGAGTGGCCTGCATTCAACTTTCTTTTATGTAGTTTTCAATAGATAGATATTAATATACATATATATCCCAAACAAACTGTCTACATATATATACATATATATATATATATATATATATATATATATATATATATAATCTCAAACAAACGGTCAAACTAACCAATACTCTACAGGAATACTCTGAAATGTCTATTTTGTTTTCCTGACAAAACGGGCGCAGTGCGCAGATAATTATTATTATCATTAAGTGACAACATAATCTTTTGCTGACCAATATAAAATGAAAATTCAAATTAAATTACTATAACTTAATAATAACTGGATAATTATACCAATTTATAATGGATCTGTATTTGAAGTACTTATCGTATTCACTCTTAAACTGTCAAACTCCACAGTAAAACTCTGAAATTGTTATTTAATTATGTTAGTAAATATATAATATAAATTAAGTCTATAATAATTTACCTGATACAATTTATTCTAATAAGAAATCAATATTTTAAATATCAATTAATTCAGATAACTGTCAATGTCAATGTTTTTTTGTTTGCAATAAACAAGAAACAAATGATGTAACTCATGGTTGATCCGATTTAAAAATAATAAAATTTGTCACAAGTGTAGGTATAACTATGGCAACGTAAATAAGATATTTGAGTTTTTTCGTAGCAGTTATCTCATAATTGGTACAAATTATGAAGAAATGTTTCAAACAAAAGTTGTGCGAAATATTAATTTCTTTCATTATGAACATAACTATTTTTGCCATAAGTGCAGCCGTTCAAGTGTTACTGAAGATAGAACAAAAAATGCATAGAGTAAACATGCACTACCGGTTTGAATAATCTTTTCAAAATAGGAGGTGCACATCTAGGGCATATATAAGTCTTAAGTTTGAAGTTTCATAATTTTTGGTTCGACAGTTTTGGCTCTAGAGCGTTCACAGACACACAGACAGATGTCATTCCGAAAATAGTCACATTCGATTCAGAAAAGGTCAAAACGTGTATATCCGTTGAAATCTCGAGTTCGAAATTTTTCATGATTACAATACTTACTTATTACTCTGTAAAAAAGTAAAAATTGTGTATTACAAACCTTTTTACACAACACTTTCAATGATTTGACATTTGATTCGTTATTATTTTTGAATCAAATAATCAGGCTAGATTCTGAATTTTGATGTGGCACGGCAGTTTTAAAAGTGATATTGGGTTCTATGCTAAAACACAATGGCACAAGGTACACAATTCGATATGCAATTTGAAGATTCGGAATATATTTAAAATTGACATTTGAATTATTCTGACGTATAACCTTTAATTTTTACGTAGGGCAGTTTACTTGATTAGAAATTTATTAATTGCTGTTGTTTAGTCTTTTATTTCAGTATAATCTATTTGATTATATTTTATTACATTATAAGCAGTCACCATGGCACAGTGGTTAAGAATCTTGCCTTTCACCCCGAAGGTCGTGAGTTCGATCCCAGTCTATGCCAATTTGTATTTTTACAAAAAACGCGTTCTACACATACACATGTACACACTCACTTACTCACATACATACAATCATTTCTGGGTAATTATATTAATGATATATGTATAAATATGTATATACATATATATAACCAAAACCAGCTATCAAACTAACCAATACTCTACCGAAATATTCTGAAATATCATTTATCTAATTGAGTTTATTTTGTTTTCCTATCAAAATAACAGATGATCCGATTTATTAAGCTACTTGCCACATACGAATCCATGGCAACGTAAACAAGATATTTATAATGTTTCGTAGCATTTTTCTCGCAACATGCACATTTTTTGAAGAAACTATTCTTACAAAAATTGTGCAAAATATTAATATCTTCTATTATAAACATAACTATTTTTGCCGTAAGTGTAGCCGTTCTAGTGATATTGGAGAAAATGTATAGGGTAAACATGCACTACCGGTTTGAATATTCTTTTCAAAAATAAGAGATGCACATCTAGGGCAAGTCTTAATTTTGAGGTTTCATAAGTTTACGTTCGACAGTTTTGGCCCTAGAGTGTTCACACACACACAGACAGACAGACGTCATTCCGAAAATAGTCACAATCGATTCAGGGAAAATCAAAACATGTATATCCGTTGAAATTTCAGGTTCGAAATTTTTCATGATTACAAGACTTACTTATTACTTCGTAAAAGAATACATATATGCATTTCCATTTCGTTTTACTACGAGTTCAATATTTTCCATGAAAACAATACCTTATAAACTTCTAAAGTGAAAATGTAATTAAATATTGTAAAACCTACCCTACGGTTTTATATTTAATTTAAGTTGGTATTTCTTTTTAATATAAAAGCATATACGAATAATGTCATCGGATATTAGAAAATATCACTTCCTTGAGTCGTCCCGAGTGAACTGCGTGAAGGATTTAAGTTGGGGAAGCTAAAGGCAAGATAAATTCATCTTATACGAATTCTTGGCATTTATACCAACATTATTTCTCCGAGTCCCAGCTTATCGCAAGTAGGGCATCTACGGCTTAAATTAGGAAGCGAATACTATAGTCTTATTTATTTTACTTTCTTAAACGTAATGAAAGTGCTTGAGATATCTTATACATTTCTAAATAACAAGCTAATTCAGAATATATCTTTGGTTACGGTTACACAAATAGATATCTGGAACCAGATTCATCTTAACCAAACGTTTAGATACCACTGGCTTACATCTGTTTCTTTCTTCCTGATTCTGCTAGATTATATTGAAAATTATATATATATATATATATATATATATATATATATATATATATATATATATATATATATATATATATACTATATTTGCTACACATATTATTTGGTATCGCATTTGATTCCGATCGAAGTTTAAATCCAATCGCCAGTGTACTTTCCGAGCTATAGGGCCCCAAAACTTGGAGCTCACGACGATTTTTATATCAACAATATTTCTTCATAAACAAAATTTGATATACCGCCCGCAGAGACAGTCGGATATCCATTTGGCCGAGTGTAAAGATAGTAAATTCGCTTCCTAGACTACCTTATCGCACTAAAATGAAACTATGATGGCCATTAGTAAAACGATCTAATTATTATTATTTCTTATGCTGCTCCTAACATAATTTTCGTATTCCTGAACATGAAATCCAGGCCCTCTGCTATGTAAATACAACACTGGATACTCGGTACGAACTTGTTTGTTTAGTTCCTTCGTTGCTAGCAATGATTCTAAATTTCAAATTATCTCACGATTATTTGTTCTCTTCTCTGAATGCATCTATTGTCGCTACTAAAACAAATAGCATTATCCGTCGAAGTGAAAGGTTTAACTGAACGAGCGAAAGGTTTTTGTTACTTTATTAAATTGAAATATAATTCCAACATAAAAAGGAAACGCTGCGTGCAGTTGCATTCGTTACCATATTATGTAAAGTATTGAATAAATATTGAATAAACTGGCTTGAGTATCACTATGACTAAGTTTACAAGTTGTGGATTTATATAAATATATGTAGATGTATACACTTTTGCAATATATCCTAAAGTAAGCATAACTATATAAAAACTACCATAAGCACTGTCGACTTGGTATATGTTATGTAATATATGTGTTTGCAAATATATTTAAATAATAAACTTCCGAATATTTAATGGTGCAACTGCAAGTCACTACAAAAGCACGAGATTTCGAACATTCTTAGAATTGGTCATTATGAATACTAAATGTGCAAACCAAGTATATGAAAGTCGAGTTCAACCTTTTTCTTAGGTTGACGCTTTATATTTGCTATTATTGATTTTCGTGGGTAACCAATCTAAATCTAAGCATTCCATTTACAGAAGCTGTAATGCTATCAATGTGCTGGTTGAATGATTATTGACTATCTAATACAGATATCGCAACGCCGTAATGAACTGTTAGATTAGCTAAAATCAATGGAGATACAATAATACAATAATTTTGTTGTGTTGTATACAAAAGCGGAATAGGAACAGTATGATTCATGGCGATTGTTGAAGTTGAAGATTTGATTTTATTACTAGAGCCCGTGCCAAATAGAAATGTGCACATCAGTCATTTCTTGCGCAGCTACTATGAACGAGGTCCCATCTACAGTGGCACCAGCGGCGTGAATTTTACAAAATATTTTCGGTTTATGCCTACATTAAATATTACTAGCTTCTTCTTCCATAAACTTTATTACTTTAAACATCAAACACCTACTTTTACTGTTTAAAATCATGTTTACTAACGAGTTTAATAACACACAGTAATTTTCAATACTATTTGGGTAAAATCAATCGTACGTCACTGAGTCCAATATGGCTGAACGCATTGCATATTATTGGCCCTATAGGAAAGAAGGAGGAGCAATACTCAAATGTGTCTTTCGCGCATGCACATTTCAATTTTGCACGGGCTCTAGGAATAAGTTTTTTATTGAAAATTTCATTTAATCAACAATCTCGACGTTTTGACAACACATGAGTTAAAAAATGCCTGGTAATAAATCAGATATTTCTGTTTTATTTTTGAATTTTGTTTCACCCCAATGCCTTCAAGTGTTTAAATGAATAAAACCTATTTATAACTATTCAATTATGAAGAGATAAAATGCTAGAAGCCAATAATGACCGTTATTGATTGATTGCAACAATTTCGAAATTATTATTTCTATTTTTCTGGCTTTTTGGTTTATAATGTGAATAACTTTAACAAACATAAAAATATCTTTTTAAGATAATAAAAAAATGAATATATTAAATTTCAGATAATTGTTTTGTATTAAGGAAGGCTCCAAATTTTGGGTCCTATAACTCCGGATATGTACAGAAAATTTGTTTTAAAATCCACGGGAACTTTTTGGGCACTCTAATTATATGTGTACCAAATTTCGTAGAATCGCCTTTCAGTACCATCAAAATATATAAATTATTAACAGTTTCGGAATCAGAGCGACATGACAAAAACAATTTGTTAAAGATATTTTTTGGTCCGGGAATGTAACAGTCACACAACTAAACATTAGAGCTGTCTTATATTATGCTACGACGAGCGATACATATTTTGTTCATACATTTTTAATAATAGTATTATTTAAACATATTATTAAGTCCTACAAACGTTTAACATTGGTACTACATTCATTATTGTACGTGCCACCAATTTGTACATGTATGTATATATGTTGAAATTGACAGGATGTTATGAAACGAGAGAACTAAATAGAAAAAGTTTACAGCGCAACACTAAGCTCCGTGTTAGTATAATAATCTCATAACATACACAACATGTTACTAAACGGAATCAAATTCACACACACAAACAATCTTAAAATCAAACAATTCACAGTTTACAGAAACGGTAGAAACAAACAAGGAGGTACCAACGGTGTTTACTGGTTAAGAACAACATACCACACTTTGTATTGTAAATCACCAAATATCAAACTTGAAACATTAGCAACAAACTTATCGACAACAAAATTATCACCTGCGCATACAACCGACCGCTCAACAACATCAAACATGCCGACCTCACACCACTATTTACAAATACAAGACGCTTGTAATCGGATACCTGAAAGCGAAACACTCTCACAACGACTGCCCCACATATCACAAACGGCCAAACACTTAACACGTACACAAACACACCCGTTCCCATCATACAGCACCCTTACATGGTTTCCACCAAATGGCAACACTATCTCCACAATAGATATCATCCTCATCATATACGTTGAAAAAATCGACAACCCTGAATATCTTCCAGAAACTAATTCCAATCTAAATCACATTATTTTTACACTTAACAGCCAACATTAAGAAACTTATAATAAATGCTTTTCTTCAGACCAGGGATTCAATCCGCTTTTGAAAAAACTTAAACTGAATTCGGTGAAAATACTAGTGTTTGAATATGTAAAATATCGTTCTAAGTAGTAGTGAGTAGTTTATTATTTCAAACGAGTTTTTTCTTCATTTCTTTCATAGTTTTGTTACGATGCGTTTTAAATATATGCGTTATAACTATATTCGTTTATTAAAAAAGATATTATGTGAGCGCCAGTCTTCTTTAATTCTTTATTTCAGAACGCATAACTATTTACAGTCTATCTATCAGTGAAATAAGTCGTGTATTGAGAGTGTTTTAGTGAGTGATAAAAGTGATGCGTTCTATTATTTGAGATGAGGTTGATAGCTAATCTATAACGTATTATGATATTTTGGTATTCTATATGTATTGAAGTTGATGTATTTGTCTTGATATGCAGTATGAATAGGTGTGAATCAATGTGTGAAGTTACACTAATCTGTTGAATTATTAATGTTATTAATATATGGCGATGAGACGAAATATCTGGATTTGCATTGAGGTACAATAATGAAGTAAAGTAAAGAATATGAGCTGGACCTATTAAATAAGTGTTGAGATAATACTAAAGAGCTGATTGTATAGAATATGAGTTGTGTTGAATGTGTGACGATGATGACTATGGACAGTGTCCTGCTTTAAGTAGTCCCAACGTGGCCTATCCGGTGCTAATTTGGTGGTCCCAACGGTGGCCTGTCTGGAGTGGCCGGGGGCTCCAACGGTGGCCTATCCGGTGTGTTCGGGGGTCCCGACGGTGCCTTTCTGGTGTGTCCGGGGGTCCCAGCGGTGGCATTGATGTGTTCTTCAAGAGGTGATCCCATCGATAGTAGGAGTGAGGCGTGTGTTGCCCACGGAAGACCCCTCATACGTAAGCGTTAAGATTACGTATGAGGGGTCTTCCGTGGGCAACACACGCCTCACTCCTACTATCTGCCTACTTGACTTGGTTTAGAGTTAAATATGTGAGGTCTTTGATATGCGAGAGAATTATAGACTGGCTCCTCACGAAGTTTATACTCAAACCTGTATTCTAACTAAGACCAAAATAAATGTATAGCCCGGATCACTTATGAATATTTATTTATTTATACTTATGTAATTGATATAAGGGTTTATTTTACCTGTTGTTAAAGTTGTATGTAGATGGATGGTAACCGACGATATTTAACCACTGAACCTTCCTGTATGACACTTTATTTCATTAACACCAATCATAAAGGCATATACACATTACACACTGTAAGCGACGGCCCACGGAAACCTCCGATACGAGCCTCTATGTTGAGTCTGAAAATAGAATGCGAGTTGAGCTAACGCTCAGTGAGAAGGCTGTAATTTAGCAGTGACTGACGACCGTCTAATAAAACAATAATGATTAAGGCATTTGTATCAGGATAAGGAGGTAGAATACAGTATTTAACTGTGCACAAGAAACATCACAGCCTAAGCAACTAGTGCTTAGGTCTGCTAGAACCTGGCCCCGCTCCACAGACTTGCTGTGGGAAATACGGGAAATGCCAGAGGGATCTCTCCTCACAACTAGCTGTGTGCGTCAACGAGTAACTTGCCTCCGCCGCGGGACCTTACGACATCGTGAGAAAGAGTAAAACTCAGTCTCCACCATATCCCTTCGAAGGTACGAAGGTAATCGTTGTGCTCCACACAAACTAGTGTGAATCTACAAGAAACTTGCCTCCGCCATGAGATTCGCATGGTATCGGGAGAAAGAGTTGAAAGTCGAGTGAAACTCAATCCCCACCATATCTCCCCGGAGGTACGAAGCGATACGTTGGGCTCAGTCCTGAGGATAGACATTAAAGTTGGCAGGTAAAGGGACCGCTGGCAACATACCGGTAAATATATATGCTACATCGCTGGGCGCATTCTCGACTATCCTCCGCATAAAGCGGTTTCCAGGCCAGCACCGATACAAAGGTTACGGATAGGTGACAATAACACATTTTGACATACACATAACGTACATTCAGGAAAATGGCTATCACCATTTACCTATACATATGATTGCAAGAATATAAATATATAATCAGACAGACTTGACTCACCGCTAATATTCTCCATACCAGATGCACAGGGCACAAATCACAAAAACACTACCATTCTCATTGAACAGTAAAACTATACTGACAGAGAAATATCATAACCAATAGGTACTACGTAATCCCTTCGACCGGCTCTGACCAATCTCCTTACTGTGTATTTCTTACAAGAACTGATATAAACGCGTTGCATAATGCTATACTAAAAATTGCCGCTGACATTGATGATAATATTATTGGTTTTAATGAAATAAAGTGCCATACAGGAAAGGCAACAATGTTAAAAAAATGCATACATTTAATTTGAAATATCATCCAAATGTATATATTTAGGAAATTCCGTTAATTGAAAATTACATAGCGGTGAGAGCATGTCGCTTGGCAAGGAGATTGTTTTTGTACAAGGTGTGGTTCGTATAGAAGTTGGTTCAGGTGTTTGGCTTGTTTGCTCGTTTGTATAATGAACATTTTGTTAGAATTATTACGATTGGAAACCAATTAATTATTTTGCAAACAGTATTGCACGCAGTGTATAATTTTGGTAAGAACATAAAATATACGTAGGTATTTATAGAATTTCAGTAGAACGTATTTTACTAGTTGATATTTAATAAGCAGAATTCGAGAATTGCTTCCTTAGATTTAAAAGGTAGTTGAATTTCAAAGTGATTTTAAATATAACAACATACGCGTGTAATTTTGTTATAGGACAGGACTTACGACCGATCGAGCGAACAAGGGAACTATCGTCATTATCAGGAAGACGTGCATTTTATTTATATGCTACTATTAAATCCGCCTATGTAACAGACACACGACTTAATGATAGCTCTTTTGAACGATAGCCTATAAAAGTAAAGGAGTGATGCGTGCCCGTTTAACAGCGCAAATGTAATTCACAATCTCTCCCAAAGTAATTCTACTTCAACAACTTCAATTCGTCTGCGTAGATTTGAGAATGAATATTTATTTTAGAACACGTTTTCTATTTTTCAATATTAATTTTATTAGGTTATGTAATCTGTGTCGTTCTGGCGTTAGATGTTAATCCGTAGGGACGATGTGGGTAGGTGGTAGGTATGTTTATGTATGGATCAGGATAGATACACCAATTATCATCTAGTTACAAATGCTACAAAGTTGTCCGCATGGAATTAGTGGGTATATATGTATGTATGTAACTTGTGGTTTTCGATAACAACCCAAGCGACAATTAATAATTCCCTTTGCAGTAACGGCCGCATTAGATAACTCTGCGTGATATTATGAATCATTAAAAGCATCTGATTATTTACACAATGAACTAAATCACATTTATCTATAATGAGAGTGGAATGTCAGATATAATGCAGAGACCAACAGCATTGCATTCTGAATGAATATTTGGCAATGGTTTGTGTTACATTCCCGTGCCTGTCATACCAACTAAATTATCGTCAAATTTTAGTCATAAATTCAGTTTAAAGCAGACGAACACCGTTAATATAAATGATAATGCATGTGTTGCATGTTTTGATTTACTCTTGCAGCTATACATTTTCACTACTGTCATGTTAGTTACACGCTTTGACAACAATATCCCCATATCATAAATGTCCAGTTATAAGATGACTCAATGACTGAAATATTTGTAACGTGATTCACACAAATTACTGTATTTCCATTTTAATTTGCTCATCGTACGGTAGTACAAAATAACTGTAGTGTTCAGTCGTGTCGCTCGCTCGGTCCATCGTAAAACCTGAGCACAGTATATATAACCAGAAGCTACACCATCATAATGCCAGTTTCAATGATTTACTGCGCGTCTAGTCGCGCAATTAATTCTAGAAGATGGCTGCCAAAACGAAAAAATTAATCAGGTCATTAATAGATAGCATTACAATTACCGATATTGTTATGCTCACTACTTGTATCTATGTGTAGTTTTTGGCTATGCTGGATGCTCTTTTTGATTTGTCTACAAATTAATATTTTTTATAATACATTTATGATCCCTTTGAAACATTCGTATTAGTGCAAAATATGTTTAGCAATGTTATTTCCATAAAATTATATTCGATCATAACTGCAGTGAATTAAAAAGAAAATGTAAAATGGTACTATAGAATGAAAATATATTATATAATTAAATATATCATTCAAACTTTTAAAATAGACAATGGACAAAGAAAAAAATCTAAAATATTATTAATTTTAATATCTGGTATATATCACGCGCTTCTTCATGTTTTCCAACTAGAATAATTATCAATTATATATAAAGATATATTGAAATGCTAAAACTAAAGAGCTAAACCAGCAATAGAATTATAAATCAGCAAAATGGCCACTCTTTCAGAAACTTGAGTCACCAACATCAAAAGCGCCGACAATAACTCGCTAATGGTTATATATTTATAATGTGACCACAGGTACAGCTTTAACCAAATTTAGTATACATATAATATGTGTCATCAAAAAGTTTCGGTCGCATTTGATATCTAATATGCTAATTATTGTTAAACTTTTCGTGATTATAAAGTCTCCAGAAATGTAACACGAAGGCCTAAAAAAACATGGAATGACATTCACTCATTGTGAATACAGCTAAAATGTAACAAGCTATATATAACTTATAAATGTGCTGTGTAATGCTGGAAGTTGAATAAATTAAGAATGCCAAAACATTTGTGAGGATGAAACAGATCACTTTGGGAAAAGGGTGGAATATCTATGAAACATATCTTACGTGACCGCCATGTATAAACGTAGCAGCAACTTTTATTAAAACAACGGTCACGTTTAACTCTGTCAGTGATTTTCTATCTATTTGTAGAATAACGGGAGCAATATGTGTACTTTAAATTATGTCCACCTAAGAAAGATAACAGTGACTATTTCTTTCTGAATTTTTTTGTCAATATTGCAGAAGCTTAATGGTTTCCAAGGAACAGTATAACTATTTATACTTCCTTGGATGAAGTGTAAGAAGATGTATTGTTATATTCAAATATTTAAAACACAAGTAAAAGATAGGAAATTATTTTTCTATTCGCAACTAGTGATGCATGATTTTAATTTTCATACAGTTTTTACAATTGCGTGTTCACATACACACAGATGCAAAGACACATACTTAGATATACAGAATCACGCAGATAATGCATGTAAACTAGTTACAGACAATTATCGTTAAGAGGAGTGTTGATCAAATATATAGAACTAAAGTACAACTTTTGGTGACGAATTCAAACCAATAAACAATTCCAAGTTGACGTCTTGTACCCGTAACTAAGGCAAAGATGAATTGGTTCGTGATCTTTATGAAACAATCAAAAGTTTTAATGCGCATCTAACAAATGGTGCATGCAACAGCTGCGCCAACATTTAGCGTGGAAAATAATTGTAATATTAAATTAATATTATAATTGTATTCCGTTCAGTCTTGCAAACGTACTCCATTGTGAGGACGTTCCTCATTAGTCAATACATTTACAATAATGCATATAGCTATGTCTAACAGTTGTGGAAAATTACTTATAATATAAGTGTATTAATTATTTTTATAATGTTCATTATATTTCATCATTCTTTGATAAATTTTCTATACTTCTAAAGCGAGTTAAAGAACCGATATCTATGCCGATTCTAAAGTAACATTTTATAAAACAAGCATTAGTTCAATAAAAACTTATGATACGAACAAATACTATAGATAGATATATGATTACTTTTTGGAATTAATGTGGATACAGGACAAAAAAATCATTTCAATACTTTTCACAACATTGAAAAGAAACCTTTTTAGAGTATACAATTTAGAAAGAGAAATGTCATAAATCTCATATACAAAAGGCTGAATTTGAAAGAGAACATGTTTGAAATACAGTGGACATATAAGTATACATAAATAGAAGTGGATGTCCACCTATACCTATCACGCAAAAAATATATATGCCCGGATCTAAATCCATATATTGAAAAGGATATTCTAAAGATGATATTACGCTTACAATATACATATGAATTTCTCTTGCTCCTGTTGGTATCCAAAATACTGCTACGGTCAAATAGAAAATATTTTTGGATCACTACGCAATATTAATTATTTCACTGTAACTTAACACTAACGATGCATTTCATTGAAACGTTTATCAATAAATATTACTAATTCATTCACTATAGCCTATAAAATCAATCAAAGTACATACACCATTTTCAACCAACCACGTGGATATTACTCTGGTGAAATCATTGCGTATTTCAACTAATCAATGCAATACAATGTGGTAAATAACTGATAAGACTGTTTAATTACTCGAACATTTTCATGAAAACCAATTCAATTGTCACCAACTATCCAAATAATAGTGTAAACAATTATATGTGCAGGCACCAATGCGTTTGCCATCTGTTGAGTTTTTAATTCGTAAAAACAAAATCTTGAGTGCCCTTCACTCACCTTTCTCAAACTTAGTATTCATTATATATGTAATTTAGCTTTATTGTGTCCTATATTCAGTCTACCATTGTCATGAAACAATATCAATATGAACTAGGGATGCGTAAATGTAATATGGCTATCTTCAAACGCAATGGCACCAGTAAACGAGCATTTCCGGTTGTAGTATCCAGTTCAATTACAAAAGGTTTTCCAAATTTGAAATTCAAAACATCATATTTTTTGTGCAACGACATAGACTGTAGAGCGATTACAGACATCATTTAGAAAATTGTTATAATTATTTTATGAATATCGTATCTTAACCAAATCTACAGTTTACTCTTACTTCTTTTTTATTATCTCGAAAACTACCTAAACAGAGAAAAATTATTCTTATAATTATTGTTATAATTATTGTATGAATATCATAACTTAACCAAATGTACAGTTTACTCTTACTTCTTTTTTATTATCTCGAAAACTGCCTAAATAAAGAAAAATTATTCTTATAATAGTGACTTTTGTTTGAAATATTTATTCGAATAATATACCATTTAGGCTTCTTTTTTCTAGTATTAGGTTAAACAAAAGGTAAGATAACAGAAACTTCCGTGACACGCATATTAATGTATATCAAACTCAGTCCGGTACCTTCAGATCACAAACTAAGGTCTTACGACTGCGGAAAACATAATTATTGGCGATTGCTACCCGGTTATCTGATGATAGGTGACAAGTCAACAGAAACCGGGCGTATTAATGAAGAACATTGTGGAATCACGATGATTAACTACCATTTATCCTCTAATGAAACCACAACAATGTTAAAATTTCAACATGTAAATCAGTTTACCTAATCCAAACTTTTACATGTTATATTATAACTTATATTTTACTCGGGCGGCTCATCCTCCATAGCAGATTATTATAGGGTGCCACTGGTGAGGGAAATACTACTCCACCCCATAATGTAGATCAACTAGTGCTTGATGAGTTTTTAAACGATTAGTATGGACAAAATATTAAAAGAAAGCTTTCAATTATAAAAGGATTCACAGTAATTGGTAAATGATGATTCAGTTGAATTTGATTAAATTACAATGAATTTCGATAGTGTATGCATGCCTTATATAAATTCGCAATTCAAAATCCCACTTATATTCCAATTGGGAAAAATAATTCTAAATTTTTTTTAAGTTTCTTTTAAACAAGTTACAAACAGAGACAATATTCTCAGCCGTGGATTTGCGTAAGCCCTCGCGGAGCGACAGGATTTAAATTGTATATTCTGTCCTTCATTTTAAAAGTTAATTTAACCGCGTTGCCCCGATTCTGATAAATTGAGCAAAAGCGAACCTGGAAACAGGTCAATATCTTTTACTGATTGAAAAACTTTTTCAAAACGATTTATATATATATATATATATATATATATATATATATATATATATATATATATATGGATATATATATATATATATCCACTGGCACCATGTGTCCATATCGATATAATAATGTATATTTTTTATACAGCTAAATATTACAAATAATATAAAGAAAAATTAGGAATGGCCTGCACTTACGTAGTATTTATTAGAAATATATATCCAAACCAAACTGTCAAAAAATACCAATACTCCACAAAAATACTCTGAAATTGTACAATTTACCTTATTATTACAATACATCCTTATCAATATATTAAAATATAATTTTTAATACGTACTGTTTTTCAAAATATATTTCAATACTTATCTGCTATACCATGCTTAGTCGATCTATTTGTATTAACAGCTGTAAAATGACAAATATCAAATTTAAAATTATTTCTATTTTGTTTCTGTCAAAATATCTTTTGGCATAACATAGGATTTGTTAAACATACATATAGCAACATAAATAAGATATTTAAGATTTTCTGTAGCAGTTTTCTTGTAACTGGTACATTCCTTAAAGAAACTTTTCAAACAAAAGCTCTGCGAAATGTTAATATCTTTCATTATGTACTTCACTAATTTTGCCATAAGTGCAGCCGTTCTAGTGATATTGGAGATAGAACAAAAAGTGCATAGAGTAAACATGCACTTCCGGTTTGAATATTATTTTCAAAAATAAGAAGTGCACATCTAGGGCACACACACACACACGCACAGCCGTCATTCCGAAAATAGTAACATTCGATTCAGGGAAGGTCAAAACGTATATATCCGTTGAAATCTTGAATACATCATTTTACATGATTACAATACTTATTAACGAAAGTAAAAATTCTTACGCGTTCAATAAGACAAGTTCAAAGAAAAGTATTGTTGCATTCTCTTCTGTATTGTTTGGCAATATCAATGAATCAATAACATTATTATTTTAACTCTTTGAAAGTCAGGATTATATTACATGATGCTAAACTATTTAAAAATTTGCACCAAATATGACAGCAATCCTACTTCTCAGACAGCCTAAAAATCTGCTCGAATTGCTCAACCAGACTGATCAGATTCACTTTACGAACGCGAAGAGATCCATCTGATTGAATATACGAACGTCTACAGACCGATTCGAGCGGTACAAACTGTGTAGCTAACATGTTCATAAACAAAGATATCGGAGTATCCAGAGAAACTGCTGGCGCACTGTTTACACACAAGTGAAAAATCCGTTCAGAAACGGGTAACTGGTCAACTTCATTTTTTCATGTATTGTGAGGCATCAGGAAAACTATTCGAGTGTTTTCTTGGTAATATTAATAAACATAACTTAATCCGTTTACTTTCTGCAGAAACTGTCTTTTAGCTGGGAGCATTGGTGGCTGCACCAAGCAATATATTCCAGCTCCTATACGCTAAACGTATAAACCATAAACAAATACGTGCTAGACAGAGAGATTACACTTCTGGTCGTCTCAGATTAGAACACTTGTTATTGCGAATACTCATCAGAGGTGGAATACTCGTATACAATCGCAGATTATTGTCATGCAAAATAATCCTAACATCACCGCTTGTGCGCTGTAGCATTAGTGGGATAATTTTCTAGGTTACGATCGATAGGTCTATGTGTTGTGGTTATGTTTTAGTTGTCAGAAAAATAAGTTTGTAAAATTATGTAGCGAGAACGAAGCAGGATAAACTTATATTTACGAAGACAGCGTCTTGACAGCATATTAGGTTTTTTTTGTATGGGATTGAATGATGCATAAACTGGCGTATTCCAGTAAATTCTAGCACAACCAGCTTACTGTAATTTATTGCAACGTCTAAATTTCATATATATAATATATTGTTGTAAAGAATACATGTTTTTATTTTCAAATTCAATTACTCTCATAAGTTACTGCAATTTAATTTTATATTACTCTTACGTAATCTGTGAATCGAAAGCGTGCATCATTTTATAACCTCAAAAATATTTTCGTGTGTTGTATACAGTGTAGATAATACACGAACTTGGATCAGAGAAGCAAAAAGATATCAGAAAGAATGGCATCCACTAATATGGTGAATTCGACAAGAATCGAAATGCTAACGCGGAACAACTTCAACACGTGGAAAATACAAGTAGAAGCAGTACTCATAAAAAACGACACGTGGGGCTACGTCTGCGGCGATATTCCGAAACCAGAAGTCTGCGGAGAAGGAACAGCTCTCAGCTCATCACAGGCTGCATTTAACGCATGGACGGCAGGAGATCGCAAAGCTAAGTCAGACTTAATTTTCTCCATAAGTCCTAATGAACTCAAGCAAATACGAAATTGCAGCACTTCCAAAGAAGTATGGGATCAACTAGAGTATACGGACTCTAGTTGATCCCATACTTGGTCTAATGGTCCCACCCGAAAAGCAACATTGCTGAAAAGTTTAATGCAACACAAAATGGAAGAAAACGGTGGCATTCGCGAACACTTGTCAAAATTCTTCGACACTGTAGACAAACTACAATCGATGGAAGTTGAAATTAATGGCGATCTTTTGACCATTATGTTACTCTACAGCTTGCCTAACAGCTTCGAAAACTTTAGAGTTGTTATAGAGTCGAGAGATAACCTCCCTGATGCCGAATCATTGCAAATCAAAATTGTAGAAGAAAGCAACGCCAGAAAAACGCAAAATACGAACACAAACCATTCATCCGGAGCGATGTTCGTTAAACATCACAGCAAATCAACTTCCGGCATACAGAATAACGGCACCTACTTCAATCAACGTGATGGAAATCAGTCACAAGGTCCAAAATACAACTGTAACTACTGCAAGAAACCAGGCCATAAAGCAGCTAATTGTCGTGCAAAGATGAAGAACTCCAATCAATAAGCAAGCTACGTTGAAGAAAGCTACGCCGCTAACGTCAATGAAGTTGCGATCGAGGTTGCAAATTCGTTATCTACACTCAAGTCAAACGATATCAGCGGAGAAAGGTGGGGTCTGGATAGCGGATGCACTTCTCATTTATGCAAAAATGAAGAACTGTTCATAAACACCAAAAACACACAAAGTGGACTCAAGCTAGCCTGCGGTTCCACAATTCCATGAGTAAAACAATAAAACTCGAAGACACTTTACTTGTTCCAAACTTAAATACAAACCTGATGTCCGTTGCTAAAATAGTAGACAGAGATCATGAGGTGTTATTTAGCAAGAACCGTGCTGTTGTCAGAGACTCTCAAGACAAAATCAAGCAGGTGGCCAACCGTTAAGGCGATTTATACTTTCTGAGAAGAAATCTTCAAGAAACATGTGCCCTTGCAGAAGACAATCGTAGCGAAGCAGATGTCTGGCACGAGCGTCTCGGACACGTCAACCACAAGGACTTGTTAATGATGAAGAGAAATCAAATTGTGAACGGAATGAAATTCAAACAAGACGAAAAACCAAGCAGATGTAAAATTTGCGTACTAGGGAAAATGACAAGTACTCCATTTCCAACTCGTACTGAAAACGCTCCTGGCATTCTAGATGTGGTCCATATTGACATACACTCCCGTCCATAAGTTTAATCGCACTTAAATAAATTAGATTTGTGTTGTTTCAAAACTCAAAAACGAGACTATGTAGAAAATTTTTTTCAAGATAGGGTAGTTATGTTATAAATGAAGATATATAAATAAATTAAACGACGTTTGTTTTGACAGACAGTGAAATTTTAGATCGGTGATAGTAAAAATATAAGTAATGTAAACAATGCCCTCCAAGAGGAAAAAATGATCTTTGGTCATCTCTTAAAACTATTTGGAGTACTGTTGATGGCCAGTATTTGCAAAAGCTGTGTGATACGACTGCCTCGAATTTGCCAGGCTATCATTAAATCTAAAGGTGGTCATTTCGACGAAAGTGCGATATAATTTAAATTATTAGTTCGTGTTAATATGTAATAATAAATATGTTTTCTTTTATGGAAATTAAATTAGGTATAAAAAATCTTAGAAAACTGCCATTTCACTATAAAAACCACTATTACGCAAGGTGCGATTAAACTTATGGACGGTAGTGTATATGGTCCAATGAGGATGGAATCGATATTTCATCACCTTCACCGACGAGCACAGTCGCTGGTGTGAGATTTACTTCATGCGGAACAAGAATGAAGCATTCGCCAAATTTGCTGAATATAAGGAATTTAATTATTATTCGAAAAATAAAAGCTCTTCAATCAGATAACGGGACGAAGCATTGTATCGACGAAATGAATCACTTACTGAAGAATTCTGGAATTCGTCGCAGATTAACCGTACCCCATATCCCTCACTTTTGGTTGCAGAGCATACATGCTATCCAAAAATCCTAACAAGGAGAAATTCGATGCCAGAGGGATCGAGGGGATTTTCGTTGGATATTCTGAGACAGCCAAAGCCTACCGTATCTGGATTCCTGAAGAACGAAAAATCCGAGTATCAAGAGACGTCAAATTCTTCGACGAATATCACTCTAACGAGGTACCCGAAGATATCATCAATGACGGAACCAAGTACTCCAACGGGAACGTGCCAAAAGAATTCAACCAGGAGATGATGGAACACCGAGAAATGGAGATAGCCACAAGCCAAGGCGGAATCTCTGCAACAAATCCACATCCAACAGAGTAAGCGATCGAGAAAATTTCAATCATAAAGAGAGGCCCGAAAAGACCACGAAACATTCGGACAGGTAAACGGGGTAGACCTGCCAAGCAGTACAACTTAATAGAAGAAAATAGCTTCGAGGCATCTAACGAGCCTCAAGCCAGCTTTTCGAACTCACCAAACAATCAGACAATTGATGATACCGTTGAAGATACATCTGATGAATCAAGCGATGAAAATCTCCAAGAAATCAATCACGCCATGTTTGCTTCGGAAATACCTTTTTCGGAAGCTGTATCCGGTCCAGATGGTGAAGAATGGAAAGAAGCCATCTTATCTGAAATAAAATCTCTGATTGCCAACGACACTTGGGATATTGTAGACAAACCGTCAGATGCCAAGGTCATCGGTAGCCGAATCGTTCTCCGAAATAAATACACAGCCAATGGAGACGTAGAGCGTAGGAAAGCACGAGTAGTAGCCAGAGGATTCGTTCAACGCCCTGGAATCGATTTTCATGACACTTTTGCGCCAGTGGCTAGACTCAATTTTCTCAGACTACTGACAGCTCTTTCGGCGGAATCCGGAATGAAAATACATCAACTAGATATCACAACTGCATATCTTAACGGAGACTTAGACACCGAGCTATACATGGAAGCACCAAAACTCTTAGAAGAAATGCTAGAGAGGATAATACAAGCCGACCATGATAAAACACTTGTCACAAGAGCTAATAAAATGCTATCAAACCTTCGTGGAAGAAACAAGGTATGTAAACTCAGGAAGGCTCTGTACGGACTACGTCAGGCCAGAAGGCAATGGCATGCCAAGCTTGACGATGCCCTGAAGAACATTGGATTGTTACCAACAAATGCCGACCCCTGTATATACGTCAATAAAGATAGACATACATTCGTATTAATATATGTCGACGACATACTCATTGCATCGGCGGACAATCACAAAGCGAAGATAATCCAAGATGAATTGTCGAAAAGATTCGTCGTTAAAGATTTGGGACTCGCCAAATACTGTTTAGGCATAGAAATTCACCCAAGCAGGGAGAGAATTTACCTTTCACAGGGTGGACACATATCCGAGGTGTTGAAAAGATTCGGTATGGATAATTGCAAGCCAGCACCAACTCCTATCGCTACCGGATCTAAGCTGACCGAAGATGTAGAGAAAGAAGAAGCAAAGTATCCTTATCGCGAGTTAATTGGGGCACTAATGTACCTTGCTATGAGCACACGCCCAGATATAGCACACGCCGTTAGCTCTCTGAGCCAGTTTAACGTTTGTCACGGCAAACAACACTGGGTTGTGGCGAAGAGGGTCTTAAGATATCTCAAAGGGACAATTGGCAAGGGATTGAAATTTCAACGGACACGAGAATAACTTGCCGGCTACGTTGACGCCGATTTGGCTAATTGTACCATGGACAGACGATCCTACACCGGGTATGCCTTCATACTCGCTGGAGGAGCAGTTTCCTGCGAATCGAGGAAACCGCACAGTTGTCCTTTCCTCGACGGAGGCCGAATATATGGCTATCGCTGAGGCCGCCAAAGAAGCCATCTACCTCATTGGCATCCTAACCGAACTGGGATTTGGCATTCTCACCGAAGTCACTCTCTATAATGATAACCAAGGAGCAGGTAATCTTGCTATGAATCCGATTCATCACTCAATGCCCAAACATATAGACATAAGGTACCATTTCATTCGAGAAGTCTTGAAGAACAAATCCATGAAGTTAGAATATATGCCGACCGAAAAGATGATCGCAGACGTTTTGACGAAGGGATTACCGACCGCCAAGAATTAAAAATTTACTACAGCCTTGGGAGTCATGAACATTGGTTGCCGGGAACGCTAAAATTGATGTGTATATAATAGGAATACCAATATTTTTCAAAATAACGCCCAGTATATTAGCTATTTTGTATAAGTTTAATGCTCGTATTTATGTAAAAATTATATTTTTCGGAGGAATCTCCTTATTGTAAGACATCGTTATTTTTCATATTGTGGGAAAGACATAATATTATGTTGTGTGCAAAAAATGTGCAAAGAAATTCATACAATAAATTTGAATGTAGGACCTTCCAAATTGTTAGGTTACCGTACAATTTTACAAAAGAGCTTTAGTACTCGATCGTGTCTAAACTCAAATAATTTAATATTTGTCATATAGCCTCGGTTATGACAAATAAGGCGACTGAGTACGTGTTTTGAGCGTATTGGTTATTGAATATAGCAACGCAAAACAAACGATAAAATCAACAAATTTGTGATTGATATCTAACGTATAAGAAAGTCACAAGCTGGTCACAACCGATTTTTTTTGTATTTAATTCACCCTACGATTGCTATGAAAAAAAAAAAACAATATTTATTGTAACCTGAAAAACGATAATTTGTAATAACTATTTTCAAATGTGATTTTTCAGTAAATGGTACGTTTTTCAAATAATAATTTTGAAACAAAACTTGCTTATAAAATTGTAAAAGCGCAATATTTCAAGTTAATAACTAGAATTTCAAACTCTATAATTTAAATTTGATTTGTTATTCAATACAATAACAAACTTTGTCTTATTCTCGCTCTGAACCAAAAATTGTTTTATTTTCTTTCAAATTTAATACTCTAAACGTTGACAATTATAATTTTAAGTCGAAAAGAATATTTGATTAAAATAGATACTAGTGTTAAATTATGCTTCCAGAACTTATTTAAATTATATCTAGGACTTCTGTTTGAGTTTGAATGTAATAAAAGTTTTATAATACGCATCCCTATCGATATTCCAGAGTATTCATAACTGCTTCAATTGAAACAAACTTGTGATAAACTAAACGAATATATACATATATATACATATATATACATATATATATACATATATATATATATATATATATATATATATATATATATATATATATATATATGTATATATATATATATATATATATATATATATATATATATATATATATATATATATATATATATATATATATATATACATATATTGATTAATATATAATGGTTTTGAATATAAAAATATATTTAAATAAGCCACAACCAAGAATATATACATATATATATATATATATATATATATATATATATATATATATATATATATATATATATATATATATATATATACATATCTTGATTAATATATCACCACAACCAAGATTGGCTTGAACATGTTTTTTTTTATAATTAAACATGAATCATGTTTTTTACTGTTTTAAACATATTTTCATGTTCTTAACAAACCCAAACGTGAAGTAGAACGGGGAAGTCTACTGCTCGTATCGTATATATTACTTATTAGGCGAGCTAAAGGCATATATGCCATCTAAAGCTTCTTATTTATATTATAACAATTTTATGAGGTAAATAATTTATATTTTTGTTTTGTTCGTTTGTCCTGCACTAACTGTTCAGTTCATGATTTGTCTCTATTATATTTATGATCAAGAAAAAGGACAGATTATGATCTAAGCAAGAAGTGCAAGACAAACGAACAAACCTTTTGATATCGGTAATATGTTAGACATTATACTGCTGCAGGCGCCTGCCGAACATGAGAAATTCATAATAAACATTTCAGAAGAGAAGAAAAAGACAGAGGATATACGAACGAACGAACGAACGAAGCTGAAACAAGAGGTGAAGTGTTTTATTAGATAGGATAAGAGGTATACGAGACTGGAGGATCGTGTTTCATGTGTTACGGAAAATGGAATAGGAAATTGATGCGGACGAAAGTTCAAATTTAATTTTCCAATACATTATTTTTGACGGAGCTCCATATTTTTTATCAAGCCAAAAGTCCGGTCCACCGTGATAAAATCACTTACAATATTTGCAACAGATAAACACTGCATAATATTTTACATAAACATTTTTTTCTGTATATTCAATGTTTTCATATTCTTCATTATATTATTTGATTCCAAGTACCAGCTCAATAGTTATATTTCTTGTCTCTATTAAGCATTTCGTTAGTTAAAAACTCCAAGAACCGAAATCACCTCTGAACATGCTATGGCGAAAACTCCTAAATTCGTTTATTTTCTTCTGCGTAGTCACCCTCCTATTGGTATTTCCGGTGACCGATAATTGCGCAATCGAACTCTCCGTCTATCAGCTCCTTCGTTCCAGTATATTACAACTGTTAAGAAAAACCATCAGGTCTATCTAGTTCGCGGAAAATCCACTATGGGGGCATTGCAAACTGGAAGTTTGGCTGTGGTCACAGAAATGTGCCTCTGGTAGCCAATGTATCAACTAAAATCTTATACTCTGCCATTGCCGATAATATTATATAGGTTTCTATTTCAAATTTAGATTAGATATTAGAGCGCGAATTTTAAAAATTAAAATAATATATTAACAATTTTACAACAAATTTAGATGTCCGAGTTAGTGAAAAGTATGTATATGTATATTTTAAATATTAAAATAAAAATATATACTCAGATGACTCAAAGCCGATGTTGATCATTTTCTTTTTTAAATACCGGAAAATGTTGATTCAGGGCCGTTCTAAGTTATTTGTAACATTTTCAATCTTATGCGCCCTCAGAGTCTTCTCAAAAAAGCGCTGTTTAAGATTAGTGAAAGATTTTTGAAAAGCAACATGTTTTACTCGAACACAAAAATCGCGAAAACAAGCTTAAGTACAGGGACCAATGCCTTCAGCTCGCCGTATAATAAATATCTGGTGCAATTATTCTTTTTCATTTTTTTTTTTTGTATATAGAAAATGTTATTTTAGCTATTTATATTTTTTTGGTTTATAATCACTAATTTTTAAAGAGAAAAAATATTTAAAGTAATAGTTTTTGATTGACAAACATTTTAAATTTCAAAAATATTATTCATAATATTGGAAAAAATTACCTGCATTAGACTTATTTATACGAATTTTTTACTAGAAATATACGAGTATATCACAAACAAACTGGCAAACCAACCAATACTTCACTGTAATACTCTGAAATTGTACCATTTAGCTTAAGTTTAAGTACGTTATCAAATACTATTTCTTCAATATAAAATATAGATTATTTCTTTAATATTCACTTTATCAATATATTCAAATATAATATTTAATATGTACAGTTTTTTAGTATTAATTTTCAATTACCATTACGCTCAAAATACGTTCTCTGTTGATCTGTTGCTGTAAATTACAATTATCAAATTATTTGAGTCAATTTAGTTTCCCTATTAAAATGTTGTCAGACATAGTTCATATGATTTATTAAATATAAACCACATACAAATATAAACCACAACAAAATAAGAGTATTCCAGATTTTCCGTAGCAGTTTTCTCCTAAGTGGTGCATTTATTGAAGAAACAAAAGTTGTGCGAAATATCTTTCATTGTGATTTAAACTATATTTGCCATAAGTGCAGCCGTTCTAGTGATATTGGATGAAGGACAAAAATACATAAACATGTACTTCTGGTTTGAATATTGTTTTCAAAAATATAAGGTGCACATCTAGGCCAGTCTTAAGTATCACAATTTTACGTACAACAGTTTTGGCCCTAGAGCGTTAACAGACACAGATAGGCACAGACAGACAGATAGAGACAGACATCATTCGCGAAATAATCACATTCGATTCAAGGAGGGTTAAAACGTGTATCTCCGTTGAAATCTTGTGTATGAAATTTTTTTTACTAATTACTGCGTATAAGAAAGTAAAAATTACATTAAGAGTTATTTCGGCTAATTTATTAAATATCATTGTTGACAGCTAACAGATAAGTAAATATTGTTTAATGTTACCAACCAAAATCTTAAATTCCGTCGCTTCAAAATTAATGTGGGTAGTATCATGAACATAACCTCTCTTCGCCTGTTTTCAAATTAAAATATGAGTATTCTCGTGCTACGAGAAAATAATGGGAGCTGTAAATTCCTCGTTAAAAGTCTTGAAATAAGGAAAACAGATGATTTTCTACTTTAAAGCATAAATGATAATACGCAGTGTTAATTTCCCAATTGTATTGGTTCAAAAATAATTGCCCTTTTGAGAGTGAGTTGGTAAATGGAATTCTCTTGTTTTTGTAAGCTGACCTACAATGGAACAAACTCCGGCTTCCTGTATTTGTTTTCTTTGTTAATGTTATGTAAATGAAGATTGAAGGATATTTAATTGAAAGCCATGTTTTTTCAACGTAAATAATAAAACTTTTAACCATGTTTAAGGTTTCTCTCATTTATTTTACTAGCATGTAATTTCTCTATATGGTACTGGCAAATTAGTACTGAAGCATTCTGGGAATACTTAGGTAATCTCAACTTAAAATGGAATATGTAAAGTTACTAAAAATGCGTTTGTTTACTTTATTATATATATATATATTGTATTGTAATGATGAAATGGTTCAAATTCAAGGATTTTTCAGAATCTCACGTTTTGAGCTTCTACGAATTTATATTGACTATTTTCGAGATGATGTCTGTGTGAGTGTGTATTGTATGTGTGTGTACTCTATATGTCTAGAGCAGTGGTTCTCAATCCGTGGTCCATGAAACACTGGTGATCTGTGAAGCCACTTCAAGTGTTCCGCGAAAAATTAAAATGCATAATTAAAAATAGTTTTGCAAAAGAAAAATCATATTGAAATTCCTAGCAATTATTTTTATATATGGATAATGAAAGTATAAGAGAGTCAAGCGGAGGTTACTCCAATTTTTTTCCAAGGATCCAAAACCATATGAAAAAAAAATGAAATTTAAAATATTCAATAAATCAATAGCTTAGCAATAGTCTCATTGTTGTGTTATGGATAATTTCAATCCCACCAAACAGGTGTGGACTAATAATTTTCTTCGTTTAAAAAACATAATTAGACACGGGCACCTATGTCTACAGCTCGCCTAAGAAATAAATGCGAGGCGAGCAGCGGTTTCCGCCCTCTTATTCCGAGCTTGCGCATGAAATTTTAAATGGTGTTATAGGTATAAGAAGTCTTATAATATATTGTAGATTTATTTTATATAGGTTCTTTAAAATTAAAAGAAATTTAGTCCATATTTTAAAATTCAAAATTATAATTTTTAATATTTGTTTTATGACGTTAAGTTATATTATTTTTATTATCCTTCTAGTATGGTAACTAGAAAAGCGTTATACTTCCGTTTAAAATGTCCTTTTCAAAAATACGATATTTTCATTTTCGGTATATACAAATCTTAAATTCAAAACATCATAATTTTGTATTTAAATTTATAGGCTGCAGAGCGTTTGCACACACACACACAGACAGCCAGACAGACAAAGACAGACACAGACACACACATACAAAAACCCATTTCTATTTTTTACTATACTTTCTATTATACATTAAATACTAGTAAGTACAAATTAGTGGCTCCCACCAATGCTCATTCGGTATTTGAAGCGGTTAATTTGTATAAATTATTTTGTTTGTTTAATTGTGTATTTGATGCATTCCAAAACAAAGGCAATTTTAATTATCAACCATCATCATTTAATGTGTTCTCGTAAATTAATATTTTACTTTTAATGGCCGTCGTTTGTATAGGTATAAATTACAACTGAACTCAATATGACATTTAATGCGGGTCCTTTCATAAAATATATCCCGGGGATCCTCCTTTTTGTAATTATCGAATCCTGCAAACTTTGTTTTCCAATTGTAGTGAAAATGGGAAGTACCAAACCATATTTCTACAATATAAATACTGCCATTGAAATTGCTATCAACTTGTTATTATTTATATTTCAGTCAGTCAGACACGGAATATATTACATTGCGGAACAGAACATGCTTTTCAATGTTTAAAATAACGATTCATATTCGTGGTGCGTGAAGTTGGCACCCCAAGTGCGGCACTAATTCTAGTTTCTAGTATAATATTTAGTGCTTAATTATTGTCTTATCTATTATATTAAGGGAGATATGCACTTGTTAAACAATTTGGTGCCAACTTCACACTAGCACCAAACTTTTAAATATTGTTATGATTTTTTAGATAATTAGTGCTAATTGGTGCTTTAAAAACGGAATTCATAACTATTATATTAACAGAGATATTCGTAGTTAAATCACCAAAGTATTTAAAATTACTATATTTTTTATGATGAATATTTAGTGCCTAATTGGTGCGTTGTTATCGTTATGGAGAGGTTTTCTTTCGGTAGTGTGGTCATCTGGGATGATCAATTATGTGCGGTGTCTTGGATGTTTGGGATATAATTCATGTGGTGTTGTCAGCTACTAGAAATGTAATTGTGGCGTTGTTGGTATTTGGTGTCTTCTTTGTAGGTGGAGTCTTCTATTGATTGTGTTGTTGGATGGAAGGATGTAGTGTAAAATATGGCATGGGGTGAGTTAGATGGAAGGATGTACTGTGAACAATGGTATGGGGTGAGAATACATATGAATGAAGTCTCTTGATTGTAATATAATAATTGATTGTTAAACAAAAAAGTGGATATTTCGTCTAATTTTTTCGATTCATTTAGTTTAAAAAATAGAAATAATTCAAATTTCTGAAAAAATATCCGCCAAACGATGACAAATTTTTTAAGCTACAAGGGAAGAAGAAAATAAAACAATTGGATAAACCGTTCAAAAATTATCCCGGAAACCGTCAATAAGAACATAGTTTTGTGAGAAACGCAATTAAAGTCGTCTCGGACTCCAATTCCAACATCTTTGCGGCGGCTTACGTTTGTCCAGTCTTTTGGTTCGAAATGTACTGACATTTTTTAATAACAAAAATCTTTAAAAATCTTTACGCGTGCTCTTCACGATGCGTATCTAAATTTCACTGATACATGTAGCGCTCGGAGGTTTCTCGACCTAAACCGCTGTAACTTTTGTAATAATTAGAATTTTGATAAACGGCTTCGAAAATCGAATTCTTAAATAATTTTCATAAAAGAATATGTAAAAAATGGAAACGATATTTTGAAAACGCAAAAGGAATATGCCCCTTAATCAATAACCTAAAAACAAGAGCAATAGCACTAAGCCATCCCAAATTTCACCAGAGAAACTTACAACTAATACACTCTGAACTTCGACAAAACGGTTTCTCTGATCAAATCATCACTAATCACTTATACAAAACAACATAAAAAAAACACACAACCACAATTCACTACACTACACAAGACATCTCTTATTTCCCATTATCCTACACTCCACCTTTCTCTGAAAAAAATAAATCTATCCTACAAACTAATAACTTATTAAATCTTGAATAGTATTGGCCTTTACTTTGTAAAACTCCATAGTAATAATAGGAAAAAAGAATAACTTTGTAACTGGTTTTACTTAATTTTATTGAAATTAGTAACTAGTTTCACCACACTGTGGCATCATCAGACTAACTAAAGTCGGTCAATGATCTTAAATGAAAAAAAAACTATTGTTATTATGCTATATATTTCAATATCACAATATATCAGTTACAATATTATCTATTGAACATAAAAGTAGTGTTCAGCCATGCCAGAAATAATGAATGCCAAGGATAATTAAGATTGTTCATCAAATATTTATTTTTTAATAACAATCCGATCACAGTGACAGATTAATATAATTCTACATTCTTGCTAAACTAGTATAGGTGCAAGCAACAATGTATATTCTATTTGTTGTTTTATTTGTTTGCGTTGAAAACATTTTTAGCTCGTTGTACAAGACAGCGAGTGCGTCTGTACAAAGTTCGGATTTAAAAATCCTCTGAAGATACCAGACAGATTTTAATGAAATTTGGTGTACATATAATTTTCATGCCCAAAAAGTTCTCGTCGCATTTTAAATACAATTATCTGTACAAGTCCGGAGTTATAAGGCTCCAATATTTGGAGCCTCCCTAATACTACAAAAAAAAAAAATTATGATCACAAAATTTGTTCAAATTGGGGGCTCAAGGGCTATATAAAATATCTGGAGGGACTTGCCCTTAGCAAGATTTTATGATTCACACAATCAAACGCTTTTGACAGATCGACGAACGTGGCAAATGGTATTTCTTCTGATTCAAGAGCCTCAAAATATTTAACAATTTTATTCATTGTGGTGCCAACGTCACGCACCTTAATATTTATAATCGCTCGCAGATTATAATATAGATATACATCTTCTTTAATGTGCGCTGGTAAAACAAGCATCCAGCATTTCTGTTGCCAGTACACAAAGCACGAGACTCGTTTCTAAGTGAATAAATTACGGCTTTATATACAAGGGTTGTTAAAACAAAAGGTATACAAAAATATACGGTCTTACGTTCGAATTCAAGAAAATTCAAACCGCGTCTAATTCGACCTACCTTTTATTTCCTTGAAAACAAATTTGTGATACCTTTCTAAAGCCTGCAATCGACTTTCCCTTACATTGTTTACTTTCTAAATTATAAATATTTTCTATTTTTTGTATCTACTTATATATAATATTGCTTTATTTTGTTTTAAATTCCTGCAACGATTGTTGTAACAATTTCTAAATGTATTGTTACATTTGTAACTAAATAGCCGAACATGTAAAGTATTTTGTAATATCGAACGACAAGCTAAATTATCTGAAACATAAGTCCTGATTCATTTATCAGCAATCAGCAGATTGTGGCTTCACATTTACAGCCTTGCAACTGATGAAGGATGGCAGTAAAGAAAAAGCCGATTGAAGCTGAATTCGACGGAAACCCTTTTAAAACCGTAATTGTAGACCTCATATGAGGCAAGCCATCCTATGAAATTAACTATATTGTGGCATCTGCTGTGGTGAGTGTAGACATGTAGAAATCCCTTTGAACAATTACAATATCATTGGCATTTTATGTAGGTTTTTTTTTTTTTAACAACGTACTGGCAATATGTTATATGTGCACTATCGTAAAGTACAAAATTTGAGATATCTACTTTATAAACTGATACAAAGTTATTATTGAGATGAAAGAATGAAATATCCAGTATGACAGCCAGTTTAGCCAACTAAATAAAATAAAATCCGCAATATGTGTTGAATAAATACTATTCCGATTCCGCTCTTATAAGAAAACATAAGCAAAGCGTTGCTAGCCAACAAATATATATAAATATATTCCGTCAAAAATAAATACCGTGTTTTTCCTCTTTACTTCATGTAATCTTATTTCAATAAAGTCGGTTCTTATTTATTAATCCGTGTTCCGATTTACTCAGAATCCGCCAGCAATTCTTTATATTGTAATAGGTTCTCCGTTACATTTAAATAATATGTCTATAAAGTGAATGGATATAGTAGTTGTTTCACAATTATGTTTATTTTATTTCTACGCGTGTTTCGACAAAACAGTTACAAGTAAACTTATTAACTAAATACAATATTGAGGAGGTGAGAGTTGTTTACATCAGTTTACAGTTCGTTAACAATAGGTTTTTGAGAATTGGCGGCCTTTCTTATTTCTAAGCATTCTAACAAGTTGAGTCTTAATCTTTTGTAATCGTTATTAAAACTATGGTTTTCTTCAATGTAGCACGGGTTTTTCCCAATTCCTTCTTTTATATTTTACGTATCAGAAATTAAAAAGCTTCTTCAATTAAAGGTTACAGAGAAAAATTTGTAATATAATATTTGCCACCAACGTAATATGGATAATTCATTACCTAACTTATCTTCATTAGAAATTAGCATAAATTTGCAGGTAATTCATACGCTATAAATTATATTTAACACGTTGACTTTGAAACAAGGCAGACTGACTATTAAAACAAGGCCCGGAGAGCTTTTTTTATGTTTATTGTGTTTTTATTAGCACCATACACAGATAACGACCCTTCTGAAACACCCAGGCTTCAGCCTACTGAAGTCACGAGGCGCTACAGATGAGAATGTTATATTTTATTGAGCAATCGCATATTTTACTATATAATATCCCATTTATTTGTTCCCTATAAGCGATACATTGGCAAGTCGTTTGTGTGTGACTATGCATATGTTGAATTCGCTGACTAAAACATTCTGTCTCGCGAAATTGCAATTGACACTAAAAAAATTGTACTCCTTTCGATTACAGTTTCAATGGAATCCAAGTATGGTTCTGGCCTGAATTCAATCTCGGTTCGTTTTTTTATCCAATTTAAGAAACAAACTAGACTACTGACGATATTTATTCGTAGCAGTTACTATATATAGGAATAAAAAAGAGTTTTAATTAATTTTGTATTTAATTCAATTAAATGGTAACCCTTTGATAATGAAGACTTAAGGCTTTGGAATTGAATTCATATGAAAACAATGAACTGACTTTATCATTTAATCAAAGGCTACATGCCCTCAAAAAGGCTTCATGCCATCAAGATTTATATTTGTTAAAAAAGCTGAATGGTTTCAAATAACTATTCTAAATAATTTATTCAATATTTTAGATTTTATCAAACAAATACGAAACTAATATAAAAACATACTGACAATTAGTTATTTTAATTCCAAAAATTAGCAGCATTACAATTACAGAATGTTTTATAGTAGTCGAAACGACACCATTAAAATGACTTGAATTTGAAATCGTGGTACAAGAAAAGTGATTTAATACAGGTTTTAATCTTTTATCATCATCCATTTTCGAGTATAATTTAAAACTTTTTTTGTTACATCCGCGTCACTAACATGGCTTTTATAAATTCGTCCGAGTGGAAAATTTTCTGCGAATTAAACATTTAGCACGTCATTAAAGATTATTCATTTACGGCGTAGTTGAATACTCCAGGGAAATTTAAATCACATTTTGCATGCCTTTTAATCTTTAATGACCTCTTTTCTTAAAATCGTTATTAACACAGCCATTTAGCATGCACAATATTTACGAGTATACTTCAAAAATTAAACATTTATAACGAAATACAAAGACAACCACTTCAAATTTACACACACAAATACAGAGGCATCTATGAGTAAATAGTCAAAATGCGTAGCGAATCTCTCAAAACGTATATTTCCATTCATATTTCGAAGTCGATTTCTCTTTTAGGATCAGAATACTTTCTTATATACATTATGTATAAGACAGAAAATTAGATAATGCCATTTGTAATAATAGTTTAAAAAATCAAAAAATTAAAACAAATATTTCAATAACAGATACGGCCCCTTGTAAGTCTTACCTAAGAATACCATCGAATCGAATTGCTATGTTTCAATATTACCTTACCTTTTGTAGAATAATAGTTAAAATTTATAAATATGAATAATATTTCCGTAAAATGGAATATTGGGAGATCTAATAATCGCATGAATATTTTAGCAAGTGTAGAGGCTTAATGTTTGAACACAATGTAAAAATTCTTATTACGATATAGTGTGTATTTTTCGTTCATTCTTAATCATATTCATTTGTAGATATGTTTCAAATGTAATGTGGTGTATTACATAGAAATGTCGATTTTCAAATAGTATATTTAAAAAAATCCAATTTTATATGATTTAAAAAATTATCTTTTATTTTTTTCTGAAACTTCTGCAGGTTTTTGGACCTAGCAGAATGTTTTATGATTCGGTCAACATTATTGGGGCAATAAGTCACAGTATTTGAAACGAACTGTACATACATGAATCTTTGCATGTGTGGAAAACGTGATTAAGTATTTAATAATACTCAGATTCCGCAATACCAGAGTACTAATATAATTGAAAATTCAATTGAATACCATGAAATCGAATTGCCATGTTTCAATATTTATTGTAGCACTTAGGAAATAGAAAATAATTCAATAACTGTAAAAAAATCGAATTTTGATATTTTAAAAGAGATATGTAGCCAAAAGTTCTTTCAACTTTATTCGCGAGCAGAGATACAGTGCATTCAAAATCGAATTTTGATATTTTAAAAGAGATATGTAGCCAAAAGTTCTTTTAACTTTATTCGCGAGTAATTCAAACTTTGTTTCATTATATTTATTACGTCGTTGAATTATTAGCTTTATCCTCTTAAAATATTTCTTATTTCTGACTGCTGATGTAATTTTTTATCGTACGTCGAAAGGTTTCTTGTTTATAATTCATTTAATAAATTGTACTTAATCAATAGAGATTTAAGAGATCCATGAATTATGTCCATAGTTGTATTATGCTAAATTAATCATTTAACAAGTCAGTTAATTCTTTTTAATTTTATTTACAATAAGATATTGCTACAAAAATAGTTGACCTCTGGAGACTGATTCAGTCACTTATGGCCCGGGTGTTGTGACTGGGTTTTTTCGGAATATGCATATGACATCATCGTTTGTGTTAATTTATCACTTTTTTATCACCCTCGACTGAGAAGGTGTTAACTTATCACGAATATAAAGTCTGATTTTAGGTGTAAAAAATAATATTTGTCATATTGTTCGTTGGTTACTATTTTGTAAGTGACATTTTGTTGCAGATTCAACAGTTACAAATAATTATGTATTTATTTATATTATAAATATACGAATTTGTAACAAAAATTGTATATAAAGATGTATTCGGTTTTTTGCCAACTTATTTCGCTGAGGACTAAACTACACTAAACCCAACGTGTATATTCCGAAATAATTCACAAGGTGGACACTAAAAACCCGTGAGACACATTAGACCGGGGCGAGCTGATGGCACAGGTGCCTGAACCTATGCTTGTTCTATTATAAAAGCATCAGTATGTTATATTTTTACAAAAGATAGATATTAATTTATTTTGTAAAATAAATTTAATTAATTTTTTAATTAAAATCGATGAAACTATAATCAGAAATTAATTACTTCAAAATATTCTGGTTTTTCATCATCTTTCATAATTAATTTTACTGATTGAATTTGACAATAATCAAAACGTTCAAAACTTTTTTTAAACTTCAAGGACAATTCTAGCTTTTACGATCACTAATGTTTCTGACATATTTGATGGAGGGCCTTAATTCAGAATCGATAATCTGAACTTTGCTGATGGTTTTTAGCTCGCCGTACGTAGTACCGAAGAAGCTTAAGCATTCGGTCGTGTTCTTCTACGTAGGCGACTAGATTTACCAATTTACAATCACTTAAAAAAAATCATTTTGTTGCAGGACCAATCGGAGGACCCCCAGGCCGGCCACCGAAAATGGGAGTTTCAAGCACAAGGGGCCCTTTCACCTGGTGCAGCGGTCACGGGAAGCGGCCGATGGAGTTAAAAAAAAATGGTGCTCGAAAGCTCTTTGTACAATTAATAAATGGATATACCCAAAGTTGTCATTTCCTTTTGTTTTACTCTAAAAAAAATATTCCGAAAAACACCTATTTTTCAGCCGGATTTAGAGGACTACCCCCTTAAGAAGGTAGTTTAGAGATTTAAATTTAGGCGTAATATAAATTGATGCCGTTTATAATAAGACGTGAAATATACTTGCAAACAATAATGAAGATTATTATTTGTTTGAGTACCTCTGGCGGGAGGGTTTATACAAATTTTAACAATTATGCAAATACAATTTACATCTGAACTGTTTTATTTATAAAGATAATGTGATATATGTATCTAATTTTTTATCCGGAACGCCATGCAAATTTTACGAACAAACATACACACAGAGCTGGACATAATCAATTATTAGTGGAATTGAATTCATAATTCTCAATTCAACTTAAAAATAATTTCGATAATTCGCAAACTCAAATCACCTACAATTAATTGCTTTCAAATCACAATTACAAGTTTATGAGAATTTGTGTTATGAGTCATGAATCAAAAGGAATTTAAACCGATTTACCAATTACAAATCTATTATAATTAAAAAGGAATTGAAGCCTTATTGACAATTACAAGCCTATTACATGATTTTGTATTATAATTGAAAATGAATTACCTCTGTTTAAGACCTCTGTTTATCAATTACAAATATCTTATAATTCAAGAGAAATTGAAAGCATTTTAACAATTTCGAGTTTTTTAGGTAATATTATAAACCATTTTGAGGGTTATAAAAACATTTTGAAGGTTTGAAAACTTTGATTAATTTATAAAATCAATTAATTTCTTTCAAATGAATTAATTTTAAAAACTGTCCGCATCATCAAAAGGGCTTGAATTAAATTGAGCTAAATCCTTAAATTTATTAAAACTCTTTTTAATTTTCCATTTAGTAGTTGAGCGATTCTGCATATACAACACATGAAATACATGCCTACATTGTAAGTAAACGTATAATTAATTTAAAATTTTGACATTTACTGTTATTGTGAATTTGTGGCTACGATTATTATGAAACAATTTCATAAATGTCATAACCAAGAATACAAAAAATAAATAAAGCATTATTAAAAAACAAATTCGTAAATGTAGAAGCCATATACAACATGTGAATAAGCTAAACTGGTATCTTTAGTACCTGGATTTATGCATGTTGATTACAGAGTTATCTAGAGAACGACCAAAATATCAAATACATGAATTTCTTCATTCGCCGTTTCTTGCAGTATCAATTTCGAAGCGGTCCAATTGCATCAGATAAGTCCTGTTTGATTCGAATTATTCCTCCCCATGACAGGAAAATACCTAGAGAGTTAGGTAGTAGAACATAATAAGGGTTGATAGTGGAGAACAATGCACGATTGCTTGTTTTATTAAAAATGTAGAAAAATGGAATACAGTGTGACTTTTTTCGACCGTTAGATAACTTTATGTGTCACATAAAATGATAAAGTGACACAACGACCAACATCAACCCTGCAAGTAATATATATTGATGTTGTTTGAGCTCTGACGCCGGGAATTTAACAAATCGCCTTTTTCGTACATGGAACGTGGCATTTCTGAAGTTCACAGTCCATGAGTTCTTCCCTGATATACCAGAACAAAAATATTCTCAGCATCTAACATCAGTAGTATATTTTAGTAACATAAAATCCCCTAGGTTATTTCTAATATTAAAAATTACTAGGGGATTTTATGTTTCTAAAATATACTACTACTGTGCAAATAATTTTTGCGGTTGAAAAAATATCAACATTTCAGTGGATTTCGATGGAAAGTTATTAGATTTTCAAGTGTTCGGTGCGCCATTTAGATATCATGTAAATTCTTTATATTGATGTCTCAGCTTATTTTTACTTTCTTTTGCAAAGTAATAAGTAAGTCTTGTAATCATGAAAAATTTAAAATTCGAGGTATCAACGGATATACATGTTTTGACCTTCTCTGAATCGAATGTGACTATTTTCGGAATGCCATTTGTCTGTGTGACTGTGAACGCTCTAGAGCCAAAACTGCCGAACGTAAAATTGTGAAACTTCAAACTTAAGTTGTCTAGATGTGCACCTCCTATTTTTGAAATGAATATTTTAACCGGAAGTGAAATGTTTACTCTATGCATTTTTTGTTCTATCTCCAATATCACTAGAACGGCTGCACTTATGGCAAAAATAATTAGGTTCATAATAAAAGATATTCATATTTTGCACAACTTTTTTCTGAAAAGTTTCTTCAGAAAATGTACCAGTTGCGAGAAAAATGCTACCAAACATTATACATATCTTGTTTATGTTGCCATGGATTCGTATGTAGCTTAATAAATCGGATCATCTGCGCCTGTCAATATTTTGGCAGGAAAACAAAATAGACTCCATTAGATAAATGACATTTCAGAATATTTCTGTAGGGTATTGGTTGTTTGACAGCTGGTTTTGGTTTCACTTTAAATGTTTTTGATCCTCTCGGTGCTATAACTGCGTATATTTACTTATAGTGAAGATTGCGTTAAAGAAAGTCGAGTATAGGCCACTCCATATATTTTCATGAAATATATATTTGCCACATCACCTCGGCAACAGTACTGTACAGTAAAGTCTGTTTTTCTGCTCATAACTTGGAATAATTAAGCTGGTGAAGCGTAACACAGTTTCGTTGTTCTAAAATTATCCGGCAAAAGCTCATTTATAATACGCACTGTTGTTGTTTTAGGTAAAGTGAAATACATTGTACATTAAAAACTTTCGGTACGTACATACATTAACAGTGGAATTAGAGTCCGATGAGTTTCCTCCTGACAGATACTTATTTACTTTCCTTCTACCACAATTTTACTTCTATAGTTTTGTATATGCAGCACTGTAAATGTACTCTAATTAAATATAACAATCATTTTGTCTTACATATAACAAAAACTTTTCTCCTTGATATTTACATGTAAGCATGGCGTAGTTATTCTTGCTTTTATCATACTATATATGTCCTAGACACAAATTGAAAAAATACTGATTTGGTCTGCACCCGACTTCCTTATAAATCCAATATCTATTTGAGTCGATGTATAATTGTTTAAAATGGCGCTTGGCAAAAGTATATATATATATTTTTTAATCAAGGGTTGGAGAAAAAAAAACTCTTAAAAAAGGCCAATTTTGGAGGTTTTTATTTTTTATCTCCGAAACTGTATATTCAAGATAAATTTATATTTTTATCAGCCATTTTCTATATAATTACGCATCGACTGCTATTTATTTATTAAAAATAATTCGGGCCTATTTCTTTGTCGAACTTCATGCTTGATCATAAAGTCATAATTTTAGTATTTATAATTAGTTTCGACAAAATACACCACTATTGTTGCAATCAATACCAAATTTGTCAATCAATTAATAACAATTACTTCAATTATGGTTTCATCTTTAAAGATTAGTGGTTATAAATATAGGTTTTCTTTATTAAAAGCATCAGTGGTAAATATATGTTATTAACATAAACAAATTAAATTAAATTTCACTAAATAGGTGAGCTAAAGTCATTGGACACAGAAAAATATGGTCAAATATACGGCTGGATTAACCGATCAGCAGCAAACCTCAAGATTCATCAATACAGCGTTGTCTAACCCATACATCATCGAAGAATGCTTATATTCGAAATAGTATATATTACATGTACCAAAACTGAATACAAAATGGCATTAAAGATTTATTCTCGCCAAACTGATAAATAAAATGGGAACAATCGAACTGAATATTGCTTCTCCTTGAAATTTGACAATTGGAGGTCATTAGAGAGCTAAATATGTTTGTGAATTGTGATGTTTCTTGGACATAGAAATCATTACTTTTTTGCGAGATAAACTGACAAAGGATGTTCTAGATAAACAAAAATAATGAATGTCAGCAAGTACGTAAATTACATGTCATGTTTCCAAGAAATAAAAATTAATTTCCGGAAAGTGATTCTTTACATTCTTGCACGAAGTCTTATAGGAAGTATTGTAATCATGAAAATTTTCGAACACGGGAGTTTAATGGCAATACATGTTTTTATTATTCGTAAATTGAACCTAATTATTATTTATTTTATTATTTTTAGCTTTTATATCTAAAACAATCTCTGTAATTCGTGTATTTTTCGGAATAGTAATAAAGTAACAGGAGCCAACTATAAAATTCAAGTTTATATGTTATCAAATTATAGTTGATTCTCTATAACTATAAAGTTTCATTTTATCTTCAACAGATATTAACCGTTGCTAGACAGAGATATGTACAAGTCTAGCGCTTTAACCAGAATCATTCTTGTATCATTTTGATGGTCGTATAATTTACGACACTAATCTCGGGGCAAGTTTAATATTCCCCCGTATGATTAATCTAATTAGTTTCTAAGATGTTATACTTCTAAAAATCACTGGCTATTGAGTAAATATTTGTCATTTTAACTAATTATAAACCTTCTTCTTTAATCCGAATACTGGAGCGATCGGTAAAATCGACCACAATAAATCTAGAACCCAACTTGATATTCACCGTCATGCGGTTATTATTACATAAAATAAACTATATACACAAATCATAAATCTCATTCGGTTATAGATATGTATTTATATAAAAAATATAAATGATTAACAGTGTCCATTGCCCCATGAAACTATTCCTGGTATATACCGTATTATATACAATCATACACAATCAAACTGACCCAAAAGCAAACACAAGCAACTTGCAATTACGATCCGCGTGAAAATTGAATTTGCTGTATTAAATGCTAAAGTATGAGCGCTTGTTCCAATATAGTATTTCCTGCTTGTCCGACATGCTTGCTAAATGTTTCCATTTAATATGGTGTTTTCCTTCTAACAATTACTGCTTCGTATGCTGTTTCGTACGATTCATTGTTAGATCAGTCAGCAGCAAAGCAAACTACAAGTTAAACACAAATCTTTCAACTGTATTTCTCATGGAATTGAATTCTACCGTATTTAGTATACGGAAAACCTTTTCTTTTATAGAACGCCCGTATTGTATGACAAAATTCCAAACGCTTGAATTACACCAAATATTTGTTTGTTGTCATTGTCTTCTGCTTTGTCAACATATTATTTCTTTATTATAATAATTATTTTTGGGATGTTTATATAAATTACATATATATCTTTCGTAACGCGCATCAATACGCAGTGCGATGTACAGAATAGCTAATGAATTCATTCGTGTTTTAACAAAAAGTTCTTGTCTCTTCGCTCTAAATTCAAAAATATATTTAATGTTTATACTCGTCCGCTCGTAAGACCAAATTTTATGCCCCTACTTCTTTCAAGGTACTAGAGTGATTTGAACCTTTGCTACACATATTATCCTATTTGAATTCGTTTGTAGTTTAAATCCTATTGGCTTTAGACTTCCGGAGTTATAGGGTCCAAATTGTAAAGCTCTTCTTAATACTGCCCTTAGAAAAAATAAATTGAAATACACTTATATTTTAAAAATTCTAAGGGTTTTTCAAATCAGTTTTCCATATACTGTGGACACAAAGACCATAATAAATGTATTATTATAATACTTAATTTTTTCTATCTTTTCCCAAAAAATATTTGCAAGCATTATAAAATTTTTGATATTCGTGAATGCAATAGCCAGAGTAATTAAAAATTATTATTTTGTGAATTAAAATATTGTAGCGATAGCACATCGCGCTATCTTGCAACAGGCAGTGTGGTGCGCAGCTCGCATTTTCAATTATTGCAGTCAATTCTGTATCATTCAATAACAATTGCTTTCATTAATGTTATTTATATTTTTATGTTTTCGAATATCATAAATAGATTTTCTTCATTAAAAACATCAAATCTGAAGAAAATCTTTTACAATGAATAATATTCAATTCTAGATTTTCAAAAAATAATTATATGTTGTTTCCATGGATTTGTATTTCTAGGTAATGTGGTCAATATTTTATTTACATTTCTCAACATTTCGACACAATCTGTGTCATCATCAGGAGTGTGTTAATCATTAATATAAAAATTATTTATAATATTTTATTGTGACCATTTGAATGTATAAGTTTTTTAACTTGCAAAATTTTCACTTTTAATGTATAAACTGTGCCGTTTTAATAATAAACACCCCAGCAGTGACGTTTACGAGGGATGGGGGGAGGGAGCGGTAGGAGCAACAATCTCCCTCTTTGTTGCTTAAACTTGTAATTAATGTATTGAAGCAAAATTTATAAATTCAGGGTAGAAAACATTCGTCAATTTTAATTAGTTAACAAACAACAGAATTCTTAATATTGCTGTGGGCTAATATAAACTTTCTTAATAATACTTAAAATATTTACAAAAACAATGTTATAAACACAAATTAGCCCGTTGCACGAAAGTTCAAGACAGCTATAATGTTCTGTCGTGTATCTGTAATTTTATCATTAGTGACGAGGCAATGAGCTTTCCGAATGTTTGAAGGTGAAACACATTTATGCGCTTTTATTACAAATCGATCGTGGTAATAACAAAATTCATTTGTTTTTGGACGGCTTTGACTTCTCGAGCGACGTTGCATGTCAACCTCCAAGCTTGATAATTTAACTTTGATCTTGTCTAGCCGTGATATCAAATCATCTAAGAATTGATCTCGAGATTGTTTATATTGCACGGCATAAATACCTGACGTTTGGTTTGGAATCTGACAATCCAATAATTTGTCTGCCAATCTAAATAACAGTTTCTAGTGGTACGTTGTCTGAGTACATGCCAGTTACTAATATTTTTAAATTTTAAGTCTGCAAATTGTGCCATCCAATTGTAATGTCGTTCACGCTAGTTTAGGCTGTTTGATACCAATGTTTATAAATGTAGATATTACACTATATAATTCGATTGTTGTAATCTAATACACCTATATTTTAAATTATATTATGAGTTATTAAGATTTGTATTAAATTTTAAGGTAAATGGTTTATTATAAAAGAAATTGACATCACTGATGTTCTATTTGAACGAAACGATTGTTTATTTCAAGTGTCTTGCAATATTTACATTTTACTTAATAATACCTATGATATATTTTCTTATATATATATCATACATCTATTTACTATAATAATAAATATACAATTATTTGAATATTTTATTTACTTAAGATAATTATGTATTATTCTCCTACATATAAAAGAAAGACATGATTGTGAGTTTGGCTTAATGCGTCTCGTATTATTTATGATATACTATCTACGTAACATAATTCTAATTATTCATGTCCTTTTCGTAAGTATTTCGATAATATTTATGTATTCTAAATGGACTTATTAATTTATTATAACCTAATTGACAACTTATTAGTTTCAAACTGCAGTATCTGATGCATATGAAATTCTGACATTTACTAACTGGGTGGATTGCAAAAATTATATAATAAATTGTTAAATAATAAAAGATCTTTGAAATATAAATTAAAATTACATTCTAAGTACTTAATTATTAATCGAAATCATAAAAGAATTATAATATATATTTAAAACGTCGAAAACAGGAAGACGTGCACAAATTTTTGTGCAAAATTTTTTAAATCCAGCATAGATACACAACGAACACTTCTTTTTTACGTCGTGCGTCGCGTATTAAATGAAGTAAACCTCTTTCTTTGAAATTTATTGAAAATCCTTTTGGGAATTTTTTTATAATATTTCATAATATATATATTTTTTTTAATTTACGATTTTTTATAAGGCTATCAAATGAATTTCTTCTTTCAGTGATAATTGTCAATGTATCACCAAATACGCAGTTTCACATAATATTGGATATTAATATAATATTAAAGGTATCGTACGTACTTTTTTGTTCCTCTTTCGAAAAATATGAAAACCGTATCTTAGCTTTTTCTCTAAACCGGCAAAAGAAAATCAAAAAGAATACACATTAACAGACGTATCTCAAAGTAGATTAAACGGAATATAAAATCGATAAAACGTATAACATGCTTTTACGAAGAGGTTAGACAGGCAATGTGGGGATTAGGAATGTTGTCGGTATAATACGGTCCATTGCTCCTGATACCAAGTGATCCGTAAAAGAAGCGATCAACCGAAATACGCAGCAAAAAAATTCTATAGAAATATCATCACAAAAACTGTAAATATTTGTATTTAATTAAATCAAACGTATCGAATTCTACCGAAGAAATATATCAATCTTATTTTGTCTGCTACAAAATTTATGTTGGTATGCTATTGCTGTGGTTTATTTGGTTTCGACATTTATCTGGCCGATCTTGGCTTTTTACATTGCTTGTATATGCTGAATTTCAACTTGTATGGGTTTAATGGATATTCTCCAAACGAAACGTAAGTAAACGTTTTTAACATAGTTACTAACTTCGATAAACGAACATAATAAGCAAATTTGCAGATTATTTTAAGAATGCTTAGCCGTAACTTTGGATCAATAATCTTGCTTAATCTTTAAGTTATTGATTTGTCATCCAGTCACTACAATTTAATGAGATATGGTGCGATATATTGTGTGTTTGATGTGACTACCTTCGTTGATTTCATGTGATTCTTTTTCAAATTCTATAAAACATTTAATTAGGAGATTAATTAGGAGAATAATAATTGATTTTAGTACTATACAATTAAGCAATAAGCAAACAATAGTTTACAACGAGATAATCTAATTATATAGTAATAGAAATATATGTTTAAAATAGTTATAATTACATCTACATACATAATATATAATTATTATATTATAGTTTGATACATTTTTATTGCATAATTTATTACTAATTATTATATATTTTTAATTCGCCGTACAGAATGTCCAAAAGAGCTATAGTGATCGATCGTGTGTCTGTAACATGTGCTCAGATCGAAAAAACATCTTTACAAATAGTTCTTGTATTTTTGCCCTGAATCAAAAAATATATATAACTCATATACTAAGATGTATGTATCTCGCTCGCTCGGTCGGTCGTAAGACTTGAGTTTGTGACCGCAACTCCTCTGAAGGTACCGGTCCGATTTTAATGAAATTTGTTATACACATAATTTCTACACCCCTGGTGTTATAGGACCCCAAAATTTGAAACCCTCCTAAACACTGCACTTTTCACTAAAATTTCTAAGTTATTTTATGTCTTTAAAGTTTTTTTTTTTTAAATTGTAAGCAATAAGCTTAAAATGAATATATTTTGAAGTAAATCAAACATTGAACACCATCTATAGGTGAAACGAAGAAGTCATGTAACAGTTATTTCTTTGATTACAAATTTTATATTTTCCAATATATAAACTATTTGCTTCTATGATTTAATTAATAAATTTAGGAAATGTTCATCAAATAATTTTCAATATCCTTGGCTAAACACGAAACGAACGATGTTAACGTTACCCATGAGTGCAATTTTAAATGTGGGGTTATGGAAATTAAAATTGTTATGGTACAGGAATAAATAAATCTCGGGATCATATTAGGTTGGATTGGTTGAGCCGGGTCTGTGAGTATAATGTCGATGATTTTCTCAGGATAAAATGATATTGTAAAATATTTCAAAATTTCACAGTCACAGACGGATTTCACGATAGGGCGAGCCATTAAAAATGATAATTTTTGAATTTTAAATATTTTGGTACACCAATCAAATTTTTACAAATGTTTGATATACGAGTATATCATCAAAATTGTAGGACAATTTTTTTTTGTAATAAGTAATTAATGGCTATAGCCACGATAGTCATGTGGTTAAGTTCTTGCTTGTCATCTTCGCAGTAAGTGGTTCAAAGCGGCCATACTAGACTTTGTATTTTTATAAACAAAGTGTTCTACACATAAATATTTAAACGTATATACAAACATATACATATATAGTCGGTGCGAACTGGATTGTATTCTGTTTTTTAAGTGAACACATGGTTCCCACGGGTTAAACTAGTGGTAGTGGAATAAAGGAATGTAATAGAAAAATAAATATGAATCGAAAATGTGTAACGTACAATTGAAGAAGCAACAATAAACGTTTATAAAGGAACACGAGAGCAACTGTAAGAGAATGTCAACACCATCGACGCCATTCTGTGTGACGGTGGACGAATTACTTTTCCATCGAATTGCTGAAGTGAAACGCTCTCTGTAGATTCCGCAGGGGGCAATTGAGAATTTCAGCATCAAGTTCAGGTTTCATCCATTCCAGTCATCTGATCTGACACTTCGATTATATTCTGTTCAATAGAATTGAAATTCGGACTTTGTAGTCGTTGCTTTCTCTACGTGACATACTTGCTGTAATTTAATATCTTCTTTTGACCCTTGGGTACGTTTTGAAGAAACTTACAAAAATATTATTTCGTTTTTACTTCCTTCGACAAAGTATTGAAATCATTGGCAATTTCGTTTTGTGGTTTTATCGGAATGCAAGTTTTGAACTTTTCGGAATAGATATAGACTATTATCGAGATGTTATCGGTGTGCCACTGCGATCGCTCTACAGCAAAAACTGTTGAAAATATAAATATCAAACTTTAAATTTAAAGTTTGTATAGTTATAGCCCAGATGAAACCTTTTATATTTGAAAACTAAATTTGAGTCGGTCATTTATAAAATGCAGGTTATTTATTATTTTGTATTAAATCAAGCAACGATTGCTATGATACAAAATCAATATGTATATATTGTAACGTTTATATCGACTCGATGGAGAATTATCGCACCTATTTTAACTTAAACTCTACTTACTTTATTTATTTATAACACAAATACCATAATATTAATTTTAAATTATATTTATTTTAACTATATTGAATTTATTTATCTTGAATATTTTATTTGTCTCTCTCCGATTATTGATATCTGACTGACTCACTGACTAGCTATCTATATTTATTCTCTGCATTCTTATTTCTTTCACTGCATATTTGTTTCAAGGGCCGACTGCCGGAGTAGAACGCTTATATTTAGAATAAAAAGCTTCTAGAAGATATCGGAGTCTCTCCAAAAGGTTCTAGAACAGTCTACGCAATTTAGTAACGGCATTGTTATCAGAAAAACGTCAATGTAAAATAGTCATTTTCAAAAACAATTTTCAATTTACTCATTCTTCGAAAATGCTTTTCAACTAAAAGTTGATCATTTTTTAATAACTTTTATATAAATATTTTCACCTATATCTCGTTTCTTTTTCGAGTTATTCAAATAGTAGCAAGAATAATCCATTACATTTGAATAAAATATTGTTTACAAAAATAGTTATCTTCTGGGACATATACAAGGCTTAAGTATAAAACTGTACTTACAGCGAACCACTAGAAGTATAGAAATTACAAATAATAATCTAGTTTGTATTATGACAAGCTATGCTAGCATTCCCAACGTAAAAATTAACATAATTAATTATAAACTTTGTTGCTTTGAACGCTAGCATATTTTGTCATAAAACGAACTGGATTTATTAATTTAATTTCTAAGCTAAATTACTAATTGTTTCGCTGTGAATAGCACGCACACACACACATATACATTCATACACACAGATACATACACCGACGTCGTTCGAAATTAGTCAGATTCTATTCGAATACCTACTAAACCGTGACTATATAATGAGTTTTAAATATATTTTTACTGTTTATAAGCTAGCCGAGCGACCAACTGAAGTCATAGGTGCCTGCACTTATGCTAGTTCTTGAAGAAATTGATATATGACACTATATTATCTTTCACGAAATCACATGCAAAGTAAATTTTTTTTAAAATAAGAAAATGGACTATTATAGAGATTGTGTAAATGATGCGAGCAAAATATACAAGATGATTTATGATATACGAAATATAGTTTAGTTATGTGAAGATGCTATAGTTTTGAGGTCAGAGCAACTACTCGGCTACAACTGTTCGACCAAATTCTCTGTATTTGGTCACAAGTTTCACCAAATACTCAGTATTCGGTTATTCGGCAAATGTTACGTTAATATTTAGTTATATTTCAGGTGATATATACAAGCCCTGCTACAATATGTATATAACTAAATGCTATCTATGTATATAACTAAATATTCATATCTCGATACAAATTGGAGACATTACGAATATCCATACTAATTGAACACAGATGAACAGATGCACACTTCACCCTAAGATCCAAGCATTATACAATACAGGTCACTCTCGGTTTACGAACGAGTTCCTTTTCAAATCGTTTCGATGTAAATGTTGTTCGTTATATATCTCGCATTTCTGAGTGTATATAATTTAGTGATGCAAAGTTTCGTTACTTTTGAGTACTTGTAAATACTCGAGTAACGAATAGTTACTTTTTTTACATCTCTAATACAATTAGTATACGTTAGTAGACATACTGTAGTCGGGATACTGAGTTTCTCCATTATTTAAAAATAGTTTCTCGGATATTATTATAGTCCGTGATATCTAATTTAAATTTTTATCAACTGGGTAAGTGATAAATATTTTAAGTAATATTTTATCCGTATATATTAGTATTTCTAGCGATAAAAAGAACACAGACAGCTGCTTTTAATTATGCGGTCATTTGCACGAAGCTTTCAGCATATTGACTGAGTACTTACATTTTCTTTTATTAAAAATTTATTTAATATTGCACTGCTGTCGAGCGTATTAGAGTTCGAAATACGATATTGTTCGTTTCCATGATACACCTGTAAACATCAATTTCGCTCAATGTACGGGATTCTGGGTTCGCGCTAAGTTTCCGTTGTAGTACTAGCTCATTCGCCATGTTCATCTTAAAGTGTTTATGTTATGTTGCTTGAAGCAAACGCAATGCAGGATTACTATAAATATGGTAATGTGTTAATATAACTCTAATAGCTTGCTAGTATTCATGTATTTTAAATTTTGTTTTACGTTTTAAATATTCCACATTAAATATATATGAAATGATATATCAAACAAAACCAAATTAATTAATTAGTTCATCCAATTTTACGAGTTGAATTCATGATATTAAATTTGGTTATATAAAATTACTTGTTTCTATGCAAACACATTAAATTGAATCAAAATTTTCTGTCAGTATGCCTTTAATAATATACCAGGCAGTATAGTTTCTAGGGTTTTCAACGAAATTCAGTTATACAGATTTTAACATTTTCGGTATGCATTTTATTTGATGCCTAAAATAACCAGTTACGTTCGAATATTAAAGTCCGAATATCCTAATTTATTTATACAAAATTATACAAATATTAATAGACAATATGTCTAATTTATGCTACTTCAAGTTGTAACTAACAAAAGTATTTATATAAATTAATTATACTGCTGCTAGCCGGCTACATACACTATTTACAACACGATTGTTGATAATGTTTACTTGGTGACACAAAAAAAAAATAAAAAATGAGAGTTAACGAAAAGTCAATAAACATTTAACATATATGAATGTCGTTCTTATTTTTTATTCTCAACATTAATTGTGAAATTTAAATTTAGCTATCATAAAGCTAAAATTGGTAACCCCGACGTGATTTTACACGTTACAGTTTTATTTTCCTGTGTTTTCACATTTCAATATCTATACAGCTTTGTTTGGGCGTGAATTTTTTATTTATTGGGTTACATGGATGACCAGGGTGACGTTCCCTCCCCAATCATCGCAACGACGACGCTACCGACTTTTTGGGCGTCAGATTCTGAGTTATGGTTTGCACAAATAGAAGGTCTTTTTACGAATCATCACGTCATTTCGCAAAAGAGCAAATTCAATCGCGTAATATCATCTCTCGACCTCCAATATGCAAGTGAAATACGTAACCTTATTATTCATCCTCCTATCGACAATTGCTATGAGTTGAGGTCTGAACTCATCAAACGCACCACCGCTTCGGAAAAGAGACGACTACAAGCGCTACTTTCATTAGAAGACATCGGCGATCAAAAACCAACATACCTCTTACGTTCCATGAAACAATTATTGGGTGACAAGTCCATTGACAATTCCATCCTTCAAGAACTCTTTTTGCAAAAGCTTCCATACAATACACAGATGATCCAGGCAGCTTCCGAAGACATTTCGCTGGAAGAAAAGGCAAATCTTGCAGACAATATTACAGAAGTAGCCCAGACGTCAGTTTCTTCAATTACCCCTTTGGAAACGGAATTATCAATTTTGAAAAAAGAAGTTTCAGCCATGAAGAAGTTGTTTGAAGGAGGCTGCTGCTAGCCGGCTACATACACTATTTACACCACGATTGTTGATAATGTTTACTTGGTGACACAAAGAAATAAAAAATGAGAGTCAACGAGAAGTCAATAAGCATTTAACATATATGAATGTCGTTCTTATTTTTTATCCTCAAAATTAATTGTGAAATTTAAATTTAGCTACCATAAAGCTAAATACTCATAAGAATAAATTAAATTACTTTTTATTTTCTTGGGTGAAGTCTAAAAGGAAATATTGCAGTAATGAAAATGTTTAAACTCGAGATTTTAACAGTAATACACGTTTGACTATACCTAAATCGAATCTGACTATTTTTGGAATGACGTTTGTGTGTGTGTGTGTGTTTGTCCAAGTGTGTGGCTGTGTGTGAAAGTGTCTCTAGAACCAAAACTGTCGAAGGCAAAATTATGAAACTTAAAACTTATAATTGGTATGTGGCGCTATTTTTGAAAACAATATCTTAACAGGAAGTAACAGTTTACGGCGTGTGTTAGAGAAAAATTGGTTAACATAGAAGTTCAAGATATTAAAATTTCCAGATTTAAGATCCATTTACTGAAATGTTTCTTTTGAAAATGGATTTTGCAGTCAACCCTCCTATAACGCATTTAATTCGTACCGCGTTATATGGAACTGAGTTATAAGAAACTCGGAATTAATGCATATCAGATAAATTAGTACCGCGTTATTATTATACGAATTTCAGAAATAAATAAATTGTACATAAATCAGACTGACTGGTTTTGCATTACATATATAAAAATTTCAATCTCAAAGGACCAAATTTTGAAGGATGCGTTTTATAAATAACATTTTATAATACAAATGGCAATGTATATTTGCATTTTGACATAAAGGAGTTTTAAGGGATCAACGAAACCTTGTTTAGCTATGTTTTGCTATGTTTGCAGCGGGTATGTGGATTCCTCTTAATTGAGTTCCACGCCATGTCAATTAATAAACAAAATTCTAAAATTAAATTATAAATTATATCAGAGTTTGATAGCTGGATCAGAATTAAATTAAGTTTTATCGTTATTCATGTTGTTTGGAACAAGGTCAGCCATATATCATGCCAAATATCTGGAATCTAAAACACTGGATCCATTTATCTCATATGATTTCAACTATTCTAGTAATTTACGCTGAAAATTTAATTCCCACGAATCTTTCAATTTTGAGAGTATTTCGGCTGTGATCTCTTTATTCGTGGTATAAATGTTTCTGCCAATACATGACTTTTTAATTTATTAAAGCTGCCGGTGTGGCGTTTCGCCTTTGCTTTATACAGTTTTAATAGGAACCCTTATAAGCCGTACGTTTTAATTTTCTCTTCTGTGTTCCAATATCTCTCCCGCTGTCATGCATAGCTTATATAGGGCCGCACAGTTAGTTAGTTAGCTATCACGTATATATATAGAGTATTGAACAGAGGCGGGTCTAGGTTTCATCCTTAATTATAGTATTAAAGGAGCAGAGCCGAAATATCATCTTGATCTCGCGCTATAAGCCAGAAATTACCAAAACACCGACCGTAATAATAAATTTGAGTTATATTTGAAAAAATCTAAAAACCAATTTTAGCATTATCATTCAGAGCTATGTTTTCATTTTAAACAAGCTAGTTTAAAATATTGGCAATCTTGTCTGTACTACAAATAAATCGACTGAGATCGTGTTTGAGTGTATTGTTTTATTGAAAATAGCAAAGCAAAAATTTGTGGTTGGTACCTAACGTATAAGAAAATCTTGTTCTGGCCACGACCGATTTGTTTAATTATATAGAAAAAAAATTCTAACCTACTACTGTCTACCAAATAGTCTAGTTTACTAACTTTATCGTCTGCGGATAGTCGGTGAAATTCCCAACTGGCCTCGTCACATTCCGCCTTTAATGGCGACATTGTAAGTTTACCGTAGTATTTTCAGATGTTTTATTGTTGCAAGGAGTGGTGTACTCTTTGGCTTGGATCATGGAAGTAGCATAAGCCGCACTGCTAAGAGTAACAACGCCTGCTTAATGCACGTTTTTTGGAATTTTCTTCCAGTAGGTAGTGATATTTATTTTTACTTTTATTTACGAAGTAATAGTAAGTATAGTTATCACCAAAAAAATCTACCTCGGGATTTTAATAAAAATATCCATTTTGAGGGTCCTTGATGTCTCTCAATGAACGCTCTTTAAAGCCTATACCGTTCAACGATTTGTGTAACTCAGAATAGAATACATCGTATTTGAAAAGGATAGTTCAAGTGCTCGTTTACTCGTGTCACTATTTAACTATCTTGGTAATGGCTGCATTTACAGAAAAACTTGTAAATATAAAAACTCAAGATATTTTGATTTTAAACAACTTTTATTTTAAAATAGTTCTCCTAAACTCTAACATTCTCTAAGAAATTTCAATTGAAATATTTTAATTTTTTTATAAACCAAAGTTAACTATACTGGTATTAAATTATTTTTGACATTAATATTTGAGATATCAATATAGTTTGTAAATTGTGGATGTAAATATATTGCATAAATTCCATATATGTAATATAAAAGTAGGTTCATTTTTCATATAACGCCAATGATGAAATTCTGAGCTAATTTGTAACATATGTCTATAAAACTATAAATCCTGTATTTCTATAACGCATTCATATTTATGGTTTGTTCATTGCTACAAAATAATGATTGGTAAATCGATAATAATAGTCTAAGCAATTTGAAAGTTTTATTGATTCTTGGTATAGATCTATATACTTGCTTAGAAAGGACAAGCTTTGACATAACTGAAATTTCGTGATGCTAAATTTGAATAATGGAACGAAAACACATTCCGTATATCAATGCTCGATAAATTTCGTAAAATTGAAAAACTTATATATTTTCTATTGCATTTAAACAAGATAAGTCTACTACTAAAACATAAATGAAAGTTCTGTGTTAACCACAACCGATTTATTCAATCTATTGAGTAACGTATTTAAGTAAAATGAGTCAGGTTATTTGTTTAGTTGTAGATTTTGCGATTCACATATTTTGTTTATAACAGTGCTTCTAATGGAATATCATCTGTGTCATGTCTTGCTACTAAAACTATTAAATATTTGGGAAACCGAGACATCCAAATTGCTTTCATTATCGTGTAGTTGACGCTTTGGCCGGCTAACTGTTTCATATGTCGCAGTAATTGTGACGGCACATGGCCGAGTGTGATTTCATTACGCACCAGGGTCCCAATTCTAATTCAAAGTGATACCTTAATCCCGAAATTATAATGACGTATAATTGTATATAACGATGTATAATTGGGAGAAACACTTTAAAAATGTTGATCTTTAGTGATATTCATGGGAACGGTTGGTAATCTCCAGTACAGTAAATTTCACAATAATCAAAAGAAGCTATTATTACTTTCGGTATTGTCATTTGATTAGTGCTAAATAGGAACCAAACTATATTTATTCTAATGAATATCCGATTATACTAACGTCAGTTAAACATATTTCTCAAAACAAAGATTTCACTTAAATGAGTTACTTAACAAAATGCAGCAAATAAGTAATATTATTAATTATTATTATGTTATTTCATTTATTTATTTGTTATGTATTATAATAGATTATTAATATAATAACCCAGAAATGTTTGTATGTGAGTGAGTGAGTGTGTATTTGTAGAACGGTTTTTTTTTGTAAAAATGCAGATTGGCATAGACGGGGATCGAACTCACGGCCTTCAGTGTAAGAGGCGAGAGTCTTAGCCACTATACCATGGCGACAGATAAGGAAGTTATATATAATACCAAATAGTTTGTACTGAAATAAAAGACTACACAACAGCAATGAATAAATTTCTAATCAAGTAATCTGCCCTACATAAAAATAAAAGGTTATACGTCAGAATAATTCAAATGTTAATTTTAAATATATTCCGAATCTTCAAAATGCATATCGAGTTGTGTGCATTATGCCATTGTGTTTTAGCATAGGATCCATTATCACTTAAACTGCCGTGGCACTGCAAAATTCAGAATCTAGCCTGATTATTTGATTCAAAAATAATAACGAATCAAAAGTCAAATCATTGAAAGTGTAGTGTAAAAAGGTTTGTAATACACATCTATCTTTTTTGAATAATCGATTCAATTAGTAAGCAGAATCCGTAAGTAAATTTATATTCCCGATTTGCCTGTAATAATACACGCATGGATTTATTAAATCAACGTAAATATCTTGATTATTTTTATGTATTAATACAGAATTTGTTATTTATTTCTGCAAATAAATACTGTCCGCCAGTTGTACAACTATTTTTGACGTTGCATCGTCAATCAGAAATTCGGATAACACAGCCTTTTTATACATGTTGACAAATATCGTAAATTCAAACTATAAACTTCGGCCAAGTGTATGAAGTATGAAGTGCCATCAAGTAGTACTTCAATTGCAAACATTTATTCAAATAATGATTATTAACAATTTTTATTAACTGTCCAAATTTCAAAATCTTGAATTATTTTATTATATTCTATAATTCATAGGCATTTAAAAATCAATAAAAACATGCATCAAATTAATAAATAATATAAAATGTGCATTGTACAATATATTTAACTTCAAATAGATGCAGTAAAAAATTTATAAATTAAATTATAAATTAAATAATAAACAAAATCTTGAAGAGTTAATTCAAACATATTTAGACACTTGATTGGCTAGAAAAATATATAAAATTATGAATATTTTATTATTTTTAGGTTTGTTATATGTTATACGATACAAACTGAAGGAAAAACCGTGTAAGGGTAATCCCTTATTTTTATATTGTAACTATGATTTACAAGAAAATTACAAGATAATTCTCCATCCGTCATAACTGACCAATATTCTGTGTACTATATGGGCACACAGTGCCCACGGGTGACCCTAGTAATAGATAATATAACAGATTCTGGTTGTAGCCAATCGTATTCTTGTCCGATATCGTATTAGAAATTCTTATAACTGTTACAAAACATTTTTCTCAGTGTTAATTTAATATAATCTGGATCTAAGAAAATACACTATCCTCGAATACAGCAACAATGTAATTGGGCTTGGTTTCATTACTGGTAATTTTTACTGGGCGAAATTGTGCATCGACTTTTGAAAACTAAACTAAAGTTTAATGTTTTTTGTTAAAAGTTTGGTGGCATAAAACTGTTGTATTTGCGGTTTCTGGAGTTCCATTGTCCATGTCGGGGTCACCAATAGAGTGTCTTCTTGCACAAAATGTTAACACAGATAATCTTGACTATGATTAATTTAATATAACTGCAAATACATTATTTGGCCGGAAAATTTATATTATTTTTATTTACAATTACTTTTTACATCAGGCCAACTTGATTCCGCCACAAAATGATTGTGCTTACCACAACAAACTTGGAGTATTAAAGTATTTTTATTTATAATCAAAGTGATTTATTACTGATATTTATTTGTTACTGTAAAAAATAATTGTCAAATAAAATACCTATAATTGTTATAATGCAAATTTTCGATGTAAGCAATTTTATATTATTTTATATCGTATTTCTATACCGAATACATATTCATATATCATAGTTCATTGCAACAAATTAATGATTTGCAAATCGATAAACATAGTCTAAGCAGTTTTAAATTTTTATTGAATCGACTTTTATTCAGTAAGATTTATTTTAGAATGGATAAAAAGAAATCTCAAAACAACAAGCTTAGGTACAACGCACCTATGCGTCCAGCTCGCCTTATAAGTAATATATGCGATGCGAGCAGTTTTTAATAATTTTGGCCTTTTGGTTAACTAATTGAAAAAATGTTATAAATATAAAAAGTCTTACATTTAATTTAAGATTATATTAAAAAAAAAAATTCAAATTTTGAAATTCAAAATTATAATATTTAATAATTTTTTTCGGGCTTTGGGTTAACAAAATGAAAAAATCTTGTAGATAAAAAATATCTTAGAATTTTTAGTAGAATTTTTAAGTGTTTCAATTATTTTTATAAGGGCAGTATTAAGGGGGGCTCCAAATTTTGGGGCCCTATAACTCGGGAAGTATACGGGCGATTGGATTTAAACTGCGAACGGATTCAAATGGGATGCCAAATAATATGTGTACCAAATTTGGAGTAAATCACTCCGGTACCTTCAGAGGAGTAGAGGGCACAAATTTGGTCTTACGAGCGACCGAGCGAGCGAGCGAGCGAGCGAGCGAGCGAGCGACGACTAACATCCAAGTATATAAGTTATATACATTTTCGGAATCAGGGCGACGAGACGAACACTTTTTCTTAATGAAATTTTTTGATCCGAGAATGCTACAGACACACGACCGAATGCTTTAGCCTCTTCGGTACTACGTACGGCGAGCTAACAAGATTTGGTACGCGTAAAACGCACGAACGCGTAGAGCTCGCCTTTGGGCGTTGCGAGCAGTGGTTTTTAAATATTATGGCCTTTTGGTTAACAATTTCAATGAATATTATAGATATAAAAAGTATTTTTCTGTAAATTATATTGATAAAAAGAGAATTTTAGTGCATATTTTAAAATTCAAAATTATAATATTTAGTAATTTTTTTCGGGTTTTGGGTTAACAATATGAAAAAATCTTATAGACATAAAGTATCTTAGAATTTTTAGTAAAATTTTTGGGTGTTTTAACTATTTTCGTAAGGGCAGTATTAAGGCGGGTTCTAAATATTGGGGCCCTATAACTCGGGAAGTATACGGGCGATTAAATTAAAACTGCGAGCGGATTCAAATGAAATGTCAAATAGTATGTGTATCGAATTTGATGTGTATCGCTCCGGTACCTTCAGAGGAGTAGAGGGCACAAATTTGGTCTTACGAACGACGACTAACATCCGAGTATATAAGTTATATATTCATGGAGACGAGAGAAACACTTTTTAAGGACATTTTTTGATCCGAGAATGCTACAGACGCACGACCGAATGTTTTAGCTTCTTCAGTACTTCGTACGGTAAGCTAAGAATTAGAAATGAAAGTTTTGACAAAATTGATATTTCTTGGTGCTAAATTTAAATAATTCCGTATATCAATATAACGTATGAATGACGAATATAAAAAGAATGAATGAGAGATGAACGGAGAAAGCATGAAGAAAATTAGAAATGACAAATTTTGACAAAATTGAAATATTTATTTATTTACATAAAATAAGCATTCAATCCATCATCCATATATACTAACGTAGTGTCCAACATACGCTACAGACTTGTACAAACTTGCTCAGAACCGTCCAAATAAGGGTTCCCTAGTCTTGATATTATTTACCAATGTCAAGCTTATGACACATCAAACATTCTCTTCCTTCTTATCAAATGTTAATATTTACAGAATCAGAGTAAATAAAATTTGTAATATTTATATTAAAATCATTCTTGAACAAGATTTCGCTAATTGCAATAAAATATATTGAAATAGTCAAATACAACGTCGACTTTTTTATACTTCCTTAACGACTTTAGTCATATACAATATAGTCAAATAGATACGAAGCCCCCGTATACTTTACGATATTTTTTGTGCTCATCAATAACTATAATTGATGCTGGAATTTTTTTGTGGTGGGGCTTGTTGCCAACTTTATCTACCACTGGGTTCAAAACCAGTTGATAAACGTTTTCTTTCTCAAATCTCTATGTATATATAAAATAGATAAAACTGTTTTAAGATTCATTCTCCACGAACCAATTAATTTGGTACACATATTATTTGGCATCCCATTTGAATCCGCTCGCAGTATAAATCCAATCGCCCGTATACTTCCCGAGTTATAGGGCCCCAAAATTTAGAGCCCCCCTTAATACTGCCCTTATAAAAAAAATTAATACACTTAAAAATTCTATTAAAAATTCTAAGATATTTTATATCTATAAAATTCTTTAATTTTGTTAATCCAAGGCCCGAAAAAAATTATTAAATATTATAATTTTGAATTTTAAAGTATGAACTAAAAATTTTTTTTATCAATATAATCTAAAATTAAATGTAAGACTTTTTACACCTATAACATATTTTCAAATTGTTAACCAAAAGGTAATAGTAATTAAAAACCATGGCTCGCAACGCATATTTTACCTAAGGGCGAGCTCTGCGCGTTGGTGCGTTTTACGCGTACCAAATCATGTTTCAAATTGTGAACCCATAGTTCATAATAATTAAAAACATTTTTTTTTAATCTTAATGCCAAGCGTGAAGGGAGACACTGCTCGCATTGCGTATCTTACCTAAGGCGAGCTGGACGCATTGGTGCATTGTACGTACCGAATACCACAGTTCTTCTGTACTAGTCAATGTCTAAAATCGCCATAAATATTTAAAATCGTGAATACGTAACTATAATGTAGAAACATTATAATGACTAGTTTCATTAACAGAATGTGATCACATAATTATTGAATGTGTGTGTTTATGTCGAAAAACTTGATTTTTATAAATTGAACCAGTCCTATAGTTATAATGAACATTTATAAACAGTATTGAAACATCAAACCAAGGAGTCAGATGTGTGACAGTTCCAGTCGAGGTATTATTTACGATATCGATATCGAGGTAAAATCGACGATTTAAAAGCGCTAATTGTTAACCTATTGTATTCCTATACCCAAATAAACAAACAGCAATCTTTACAATGTGTCCGTTCTGTTTTGTTGTCCTGAAACATTTGCCCGCGTGTCCTGTGGGACGAAACACAGGACACTTTCTTTTTCGTCATCGTCAGGTTCTTCTTCGTTGAATCGTGCTTCAACGAAGTCCGTTCTGTATGCTATGTGTGGTATGCTGTGTGTGGTATGCTGTGTATGGTATGCTTTGTATGGTATGCTGGTGTGGTATGCTGTGTGTGGTATGCTGTGTGTGGTATGCTGTTGTGGTATAAATGGGAATGATTGCGGTTTTAAGGCCACTTATTTCAGTTACAACCGAATTTGATCGAACACTTTGTAATGATTGCTCAAAAATATTTCCCAAACCCCAACTTCTAATTATTAAATTATGTTTTCAGGTCTACAGTAGGGCCCTACGAGTATTTAATTTAATTTAATTTGTATTAATATATATTATTATTTTACAGCTAATAAGTATCAGGGGCGGTCGCCGTTTCTTTTTCAGGTCTACAGTAGGGGGCCTACGAGAATTTCCCGCTCCTGAATACTATTTCATTTGTATTAATTTGTATAATTATTTTACAGCTGTGTATGGTGCACCAAATGTTTGAACTTTAAGGGGTATTCACACGTATGTAACTGTTTGCAAACCAAAGTTACTCAAAATATTCAGTGGCCCCGTGTGATCTCCTGCTGGAGTATAAAATCATACCGTCGCGCGCAAAAAGACCACAGAATTTGGGTATTCCGAGGTTGGAAGAAACAAACTCTTACTTAAGTGTTGAATAAATGGAATTAAATGTAATAGTGGGCACCCAACGAGCGACGAATAATAATTCGCACTGTAGTAACGTTGCAATCAAAGGTACTCGTTCACCAGTTGGCGGCCGGCAGCGCTTCCTGTACTGATCCAAGTCCTGTAAGTCCTTGGTAAAACTAACTTTAAGTTCGATCGCCGTGCGTATCCTTAAATGGGTTAGCGTCGTTGAGGCGTCGACTAGATCAGAAGAAGCAGGGGGTCTGTTCGGTGGGGCTCGCGCGATAGGTAAGTCCAAGTCTGCGGCGAGTACTCGCGATTGCCACTCTTACTAAAGTGACGAATTTCAGGGGGGAGGCGGGTCCCTGCCGACGTGGAACCGACCTTGTCGAGGTGGCAGGGCTTAAGCATCAATCACTATTATTCATTGCAATTCAAATACTGATTGATGCAACTAACAGGTTTCATAAAAATCACTTCTTTTTCTTTCCAAAAACTACATTCCAAATATTGATTTTGAATATTCAATTAATATTATAATAAACATTTTGTTAAATACGATTTTTAAAAGACAGCAACACTATGTAAATAATGGATATAAATTTACAAGTCCATGTAAAGTTACAATTATAAATCATGTAATTATACGCAGAAATATAGTAAAAAAAACTCAGGTAAATTAACTAAAACTAGAATTACATAATTTTTTGGTTGTAGTTTATCAGTAAATGTTTTAGTTTTATTTGCTTTAAATAATTTTTATATTGAATATTTTTGCGATTAGCGTTCTGAGAGTTTGAATAATTTTTAAGTAAATATTTTGTACATGGAATAATTCTGTTTGTTTTAAATCATTGTGGCTTCAAAGTATTTTTATAATTTGTTCAATTTACCTAAACTTTTTATTTGTATTGTTTAACTTTTATTAAATATAACTCTGTGATTATTAATGTATATTTTATCTGAATTTAATGAATGTTTTGTTAATTAAATTATATTTTATTTGTGCATTTTATTTCCTTAATCCACATCACATTCAAAAAGGCGAACTCGTGAACAGTAACCATCAGTTACATGTTCACACAAGAACCTCCGACGTAAAGATAAAGATATTTCTTCATATTGTGAACCCAAGGTCCATAAAGACATATTTGAATATAATAAATATTAATTTTAAAATATGCAATTTGTTTTTTATGTATAACAAAAACTCGACAAAAGATAACTATACTGTCAAAGTTATGTCGATATTTTAACAAGTTTGCCACGTTTCTTAAATCTTAAATGAGTTTAACTTTGCATAAAATATATTCGGTTTATTAAGGGGGTATTCACATAGTGAAAAGAAAAAGAATCGAATATTTTTTTGTCTTAATATGTCTAGAATATATTCTTAAAAGTGTTTTGCAAAATTCGACTTAAAAAAATAATTATATAAATTTTAAGTATACCATCTCATTTTTTAATTCTATTTATTTTTATATAAATAAGATTTGGTACGCGTACAACGCATCAATGCGTCCAGCTAGCCTTTTAACTGTAATATATACGATGCGAGCCTTTTGGTCAACAAAATTCAAAATTATAATATTTAATAATTTTTTATGGCCTTTGAGTTAACAATATGAAGATATCATGTAGGCATAAAATATCTTAGAATTATTAGTAGAATTTTTGGGTGTTTAAATTATTTTTATAAGGGCAGTATTAAGGAGGGCTCTAAATTTTGGCAGCCTATAACTCGGAAAGTATACGGGCGATTGGATTTAAACTGCGAGTGGATACAAATGAGATAGTAAATAATATGTATACCAAATTTGGTGTGAATTGCTCCGGTACCTTCAGAGGAGTTACAAATTTGGTCTTACGAGTGACGACTAACATCCAGTTATATATATTTTTGGATTCAGGGCGACGAGACAAACCCTTGTTGTTAAGATATTTTTGAATCCGAGAATGCTACAGACAAACGACCGATTGCTTTATATATTTATGTATCAATATAATTTACAAAAAATTGTAAGACTTTTTATATCTATAACATCTTTTCAAATTGTTAACCAAAAGGCCATAATAATTAAAAACCACTGCTCGCAATGCATATCTTACCTGGGCGAGCTCTACGCGTTGGTGCGTTTTACGCGTAACAAATCTTGTTAATTATTATGGTCAATTTGAAAAAAATGTTATAGATATAAAAAGTCTTTTTTGTAGATTATATTGAAAAAAAAAAAATTGTGCATATTTTAAAATTCAAAATTATAATATTCAATAATTTTTTTCGGGCTTTGGGTTAACAATATAAAAAAATCTTGTAGACATAAAACATCTTAGAATTTTTAGTAGAATTTTTGAGTAATTTAATTATTTTTATAAGGGCAGTATTAAGGAGGGCTCCAAATTTTGGAGCCCTATAACTCGGGAAGTTTATGGACGATTCGATTTAAACTGCGAGCGGATTCAACTGGGATGCCAAATAATATGTGTACCAAATTTGGTGTGAATCGCTCCGGTACCTTCAGAGGAGTAGAGGCCACAAAATATGGTCTTACGAGATACCGAGCGAGCGACGACTAACATCCAAGTATATAAGTTATATACATTTTTTGATTCAGGGCGACGAGACGAACACTTTTTCTTAATGAAATTTTTTGATCCGAGTATGCTACAGACACACGACCGAATGCTTTAGCATCTTCGGTACTACGTACGGCGAGCTAAAAAGGTTATTTCAACCGGAAGTAAAGGTTTATTCTTCTTACTTTTTCAATAACAGCAAAAATAATTCTAGGTGAAATTATGAAACAATAATCTTAATGGTTGTTTATGTCTTGGAGGAAAATAAATTTTTGAAAACAAAATTTAAACCAGTAGTTAAAGTATATTTCTGCTACGTTTCACTTTCTCGTAAATTGCACTAGTAAGCGAAAAACAGATTGATATAAAAGTCACTTTCGTATTAAAATTTTGATCAACAAGCATAAGTCAGGTACTTCAACTTCAACTCGCTGTATATTATAAATGGTGGAATTTAAAAACAACAAGATTTGGTACGCGTAAAATGCACCAACGCCTTTAGGTATAAGATATGCGTTGCGAGCAGTGCTTTTTAATTATTATGGCCTTTTGGTTAACAATTTGAAAAAAAATTATGGATATAAAAAGTCTTACAATTTTATGTAGATTATCTTGATAAAAAGAAATTTTTGTGCATATTTTAAAATTCAAAATTATAATATTTAATCATTTTTTTCGGGCTTAATACTGCTCTAATAAAAAAAATTAAAACACTCAAAAAATCTACTATAAATTCTAAGATATTTTATGTCGACAAATTTTTTCATATTGTTAACCCAAACCCCGAAAAAAATTACTAAATTTTATAATTTTAAATTTTAAACTATATGCACTAAAAAAATGTTTTTTCAATATAATCTACAAAAAATTGTAAAACTTTTTATATCTATAACATTTTTTCAAATTGTTAACAAAAAGGCCATAATCATTAAATACCACTGCTCGCAACTCATATCTTACATAAAGGCGAGCTCTACGCATTGGTACCAAATCTTGTATTTTCCATGGATACATATTTACCAAATAGATTTATCATAATCACAGTATCAACGAATGCCAAAATTTAAAACATTACTATGAAAGTTAATATCGAAACAGCTGCTCATTGTATTCTAGTATTAAAATTAAATACTATATATATATATATATATACACCACAAAATATCTATACATATTCATTGATTAAAAGAACAAGTCCAGTATAGGACACTGGAAATATTTATTTCTTTATCGCAAAAGTACGTTTTATTAGTTTAATCTAGTTAGCTCAAGCGGCGGACTTATATCAGTAATAAATAATTTTAAATTCTATTTCTGTTTCTGTTTCGTTTGTAAAAGCAGTCGTGGCCGAGCGGTTAAGGCGTCTGACTAGAAATCAGATTCCCTCTGGGAGCATAGGTTCGAATCCTACCGACTGCGAATCAAAATTACCCTTTTAATCTGTGTCTCTAAAATCCAGAAATAATCCGACTAATGAACGACAATTGAAAGACAAATCTTACAGACATTCTCCAATGTTTGGAAACGATGAGATTATTTGCAACTTTTCACAACGGAATCAAGTAATACCCAAAATTCAGCTCGTTGTTATTATATGATCTGCTATTTGATAGAATATGAACAGCTATTTCTGCAATCAGATTGGATAATATGTGAGTATATTTTTTTGTAGGTGAGATTTTTAATATAAACAATTGCCGAAATCAAAATGTCCTTTTCCTACGCTTTGCACACATGAATTTCACTTTCTTATATAAGAAATGTATTATACCCAAAAAGAATTTTTTGTTTGCACAAAAATCTATCAAATTGCAGCTCATATGAAACGTGCTAAATCTTGAGTATTAATTGAAATGAGCTTAGTCGAATCGGTTGTGAAAAATTGTAAATATTCTCATCGTTTCGAAACATTCCGAGGGTGTTTTTCAACAACTTGTTCAACTATGTTAATTATCCATATAATTATCCATATTATTCACTAGAGGCACTGATTAAAAGGTTATTTTTGATTCGCAGTCGGTAGGATTCGAACCTACGCTCCCAGAGGGAATCTGATTTCTAGTCAGACGCCTTAACCGCTCGGCCACGACTGCTTGTATAAACGAAAGAAAACAGAATTTAAAAATATATATTACTGATACAACTGCACAATGAAGTAAACGTATTAATTGTAAGTAAACTTTAAATTTATTTCCAAATTTTCTTTCAAATTTCGACATTTGGTGACACCGAAGTCTTTTATATTAAGAGGAATCCCTACCTAGCTTGCTGTTCGCCAACAGCATAATTCATCTGTTTACGAATGATATACGTTGCGCGGTCTACAGTCTATGATAGAAGGAGACAGGTATATCCGTACGTATTAGCTTAGTTCGGGCAATAGAGTTAGTACATTCGGATTAGAAACAACACTGATAGCTATGGTTTTATTCGCAGAAACATAGAAATTGTATATTGCTGTAAGTTCTCAACCATGAGCCTCATTTATTATTATTACATTATTACAATGCTGACATGATTGTATGCATATAATCTTGCTTTATTATATATTAGTGCTTTTAATATACAATATCGAGTTTTGAACACATTTTGAAACTTTAAAAATGTACAATATTGCAGGGAAATTGAATTTCTAATTTAATTACGCGTACTTCCAGTTCAAAAATTGTATGTTTTACAAACATTTTTATAATTTGGGCGTTATTTTTTTATTCTTTTTCTCTTCTAGTTTTCTCTTTGCTTCGATTATATATTTTGGATCTCTAATTGGCATATTTCGTAAATAACGTGGATTCACTAATTCTGGTAGAATACAATCGCAGTAAAACTTTATTAAGTGGTGCTCCATTTTCGTTTTCCAAAATACAATATCTCGCTCAATTAATTCAATTCGCAACGGTAAATTTTCTGAAGTCCATACGCCAAGTATACATTGTTTTCTACGTGTAATATGTAACTGGCCCTGAATTTGATAATACCACTGGTGGTTCTTATTGACAACATATTGTTGCGAATCTTTAATTTTGGTCCAAAATAGAATTTTTTTTCTTGTCAATGGCTTCTTCTATTGTCATTTTATAGGCAGAATAGGGACATTTTATTTCTATTATTTTATCCTGATCGACTAATCCATCTGGAGATGCTCCAAGGAAAGGAATTTCGGAATCGATGAACATTCCACAAGTGTTAACTTTAATGTCTATTTGTTTTTCTAATTGTCTAATAGCTATTACTTCGTACGTTTGTCCATGACTTATTGCATCAACACTTAAGCAATTCGCACTATATAATAGACATTTTACTAGATTAGCGCATCTTGTAGTTGGTTTTCTGTGGCAAACCCTGCTGAAATTCGAAGCAGTTGATAATTTTCGTCTTTCTTCTAACCATAGTTCACTGCCACTTTGCAAAATTGTTTCACGTTCGAAATGTTCACGTTCATTATCCGTCTTTTTGAGCTTGTTCAAAAAATCATCCATCTCTTTCTGAAAAAGTTCTTCATTCATGTCAGGTTGCTCACAATTTGGACCATAATCTGCATCAGGCATTTTATGTTGTCTATCACCAAATAAGCATTTTCGTGAGATCTTATGTTTTCTTCTGTACTCCTTGATACGTATAGACTTTTCTAGTCGACGTTTTTCAAAATTTGTTTTAATTTTGGGTGGACTATTTCCAGTCAATAATTTGTGTACTTCATAATGGGGACGTTTAGAATTGAAAGAAACCACCGCAGCATGACAGCGTGATTGATATGATCTACGTTTTGAATAGTTAATTCGTTTTCCTCCAATAAATTTTGCAATTACAGAATTGAATTGCTCCACAATATTACTATCTACATCATATATCAAGCTTCTGGAATGATTAGCTATATTTTTGAAAATTATGAATAAACGATTAAAAACTTCAGGATATTTCTGAATGTAAATATATTCATTTGATTCATCTTTCTTTTTACAGTAATATGCTGCTCATTTAGAATGGTCGCCGAACACGTGCTGTATAATATTATCAATATCATTCTTCAGCATCGAATATTTTTCTGATATTGTACTTATAGAACTTTTCCTATATAATACTGCTCCAACTATTGCTCTCCTCATACGAAGTATTCTTTCAGAAAGAGCGCGTCGCAATTTTATGGGATATCGTGTATCAATAGACAACGCTTTTAATTTACAGCAAAAATTACGGAGTAAATGATTGCGACATTCAATTTTCTCTATACTAGTATCTTTGTATGGTTTTGCTTCTAAAATCTTCTTGTACATGCTACAGTCACCATCTGCAATAACCTTAGTATATTTTAAACCAAACATATCGATACTCTGCTTGAATCCCTCTACTAAAATTGCTGCTTCCATGCCAGTAGAAGGTCCACTATAATTTTTAAAGCACGTGTGATCTGGTGGATTGCTGTCAATGAGAGATGCCCGCGCACATATTATGCAATATTTATTTTTGACACCCAAGTATAGTACCTTGCCAAATTGTTTACCAATTATAGCCGCTGCACCGGACAATGCATTGTAATTTGTTCTATAACTACGTTTACACCATGATCCATCAGCTACAACAGTTATACATGGAATTCCATTCTTATCAACACTATTTATTTCTATAGCATGCTTTGCTTCTTTTTGTGCAGCTTCGCCCATTTTTATTATAGCTGTTTTCTCCCATGCATCACATACAATTTTATGATATTTATCATAGGTTTTGGAAGACATACATGGGACTTCCATAGTAGATAATAATTCTTCTAAATTGTAATATCCACAACCTATAGCCATTATCCCTTCTATTGCTGACGTGTTTACGGATTCTATATTTTTATTTGTTGCTAAGTTGAAATCCATATTACACATATTACATTTCATGACCAAAATTGAATTTAAACCTTTTCGTATTTCTTTAATGAATCTTAAATTACTAATTGTAGAACCAAATTTTTCACTATGAGTAAGAGATTTCAAGAGAAAATTTATATCCACTATACGTCTTCCAACTAACTCAGGTTCATTAGTAATTGGTTCTGCTACCATTATCTCCGAGAAATCTGCACCCTGAAATTTATTTAAAAATTTAAATCTGTTTCATATTATGATTTCTGGAAAATATCTGAAAAATTTATATATAATTTCAAAAATATTAAAATTGGCATCGGATAGCATTGTTATCTCTTGGATTATTATTATTTATAGTTTATTGGTGTAATTACGGTAATTGTATAAATGAAATAGTAAAAATGTGAAAAAATAAATCAACATATAATTAATAATTATTTGATTAACCATTGTTGGCTCGACTGTTGGTTCGTTTGTGACAGTTAGTATTATTACTGGCTCGGTTGTGATTGTTGGTTCAATTGTCAGTTCGGTTGTGATTGTTGGTTCAATCGCCTGTTCCGTTGTGATTGTTGGTTCAATTGCCAGTTCCATTGTTTCACTATGCAATTTGTTTGACTTATTTTGCTTTATATTCCTAAATTTATCAATGAATTATATAATCATAGTAAAGAGATTTTGCATGCATTTCTTCGAACAAATGGCAGAGCTTCGCACAAGACCAAGACTCATATAAAAAAATTAAGATTCTTTGGTATCAATTGAACAAATTTTATGCATACCGTTGCTAAAAAGAATTACAAAACAAAACCATACATAACGTATTACTTACGATGATTACAAATAAATAAATTTCATATTCTAAATTAATAATCAATTGAAAATTGATACTAAATAGATTAACAATCCTTTTTAGCTCATCGTACAGAATGTACAAAAGTATCAAGTGATACATAGCACAGGCTACCTCCTCCCGCATAATTAAAAAACGGATTTATATCTATATTTCAACGAATATACGATCATTACATATAATATATAGATGTCTGCCACCTACAATTATTTCTTGCGCCGTCACTGTATATATACATATATTTTTATCGTCGCATTTTAAATCCAATCGTTCGTACAGGTTCGGAGTAATTGGGTCCCAAAATTTGGAGCTACCCTTAATATACTACCCTCGCGCAATAAATTAATATATTGAAAAATTCTACAAAATATTCTAAGATATTTTATGTTTGGCATAAATTCTGTTTTTGTACTACCAAAATGTTATGCCACATAAAATATAAAAACAACCGTCCGCGAAGTCGAATAGATTTAAATAAACCCAATCCTTCTCGGTTTGCGTTTTTACTTAGTAACGTGCAAACTAATTTGTATATCTATATGTATTGCATTGAATAATATTTTGAATTTTTATATTTACTAGTAACACATTGTAAGATATAAGTTTTATCTGACAATGTTATAACTGTTTATCTAACTTCATATTTTACTTTTCGACACCAACACCAAGCACCAGTGCTTCACAATCTGTAAAAACGTTATAAATATAAAATATCTTATAATTTGTTGAAGTTTTTTTATATCAAAGAAAAATTAAATTTAGGAATTTTCTACAAATTAATATCAATTTTTATAGCCCCTGGGCTCACATTTTTAGATAACTTTGTCGACATAAAATATCTTAGAATAATTTGTAGAAAATTCCTAAATTAATTATTTTTTTATATAAATCATATACATTTTTGTAATACGAGACATTCCCTTTTTGTTCAGATATTTTTTTGATCCGAGAATGTTAAAGATACATGACCAAACACTATAGCTATCTTGTACTATCGTACGACGAGCTAACAAGCGTTCACAAAGTCGAATAGATTTAAGAAAGCACCACTACTTTTCGGTTTGCGTATTTACTCAGCAATGTCTATATGTAATGCATTGAATAATATTTTGAATTCAAATATTTTATAAAAATTAATACATACATACCTTATATTTTTCAGTAACACTTTTTTACATTTTCGTCTAGCGGACAAATATAATCTAGATTTAGAACGTGTAGATTCCATTATTAATAAACAGTAGCACATATATAACAAATCATCCAATTCACAGAAACAAGATATTGAAATGCTTGCGTTTCAGACTGTACCGCAGTGTCTGCCGATGTTACCGCTAGAGGCAGTAGCTACAAGCGATGCAGTTTGCTTGAAAATGCTCTTACAACTTTTCAATTAAATGGCAATAAAATGTATTTTTAGTGGATATTTCTGATATATAACTGCAAGTTAAAAGTACAATCTATGTCAGTACAGAGATAAAATGAGAATATCGTACTTCAATTCAGAGTAAGCCACTTATATAAATCATCAATTTTTGGACAATGTTTCATTTATTTTTATATGAAAAATACATAAATATTGTGAAATTTTGCCTGTACAGTCATTCAATAGATCATACTTAAGCGAGATATATTTTTTTGGAACGATTATATTTTAATTTAGGATCAGAAACCGTCAAGAGCGGAACGATGATTTTTGTATTCACGCTACTGGGTAGGGATTCCTCTTAATACAGAACGCTGCTCATAACCGACGTTCATCGGAAAGATGACTGTGTGTCTATCACTTTCAACCTAAATTGGGAAACTTCAAACTTATGACTTGTATATGGTCTAGATGTGCACCTCTTATTTTTGGAAAGAGTATTCAAACCAGAAGTACATGTTTACCCTATGCATTTTTGTCGTTTCTCCAATATCACTAGAACGGCTGCAATTATGGCAAACATAATGAAGTTCATAATGAAAGATATTACTATTTCGCACTACTTCTGTTTGATAAGTTTCTTCAATAAATGTACCAGTAACGAGAAAACTGCTACGGAATATCATACATTTCATATTTATATTGTCAATGATACGCATTTATGGGGTTTATATTTATTAAATCGTATGAACTATGCCTTGAAACATTTTGACAGAGGAATAAAATAGATGGTATTATTATTTTCTTTCTTTTAATGACACACGTCAGAGAGCGGTCCCATCTATGTGATTTTCATGATCCTGAGTACAAAATTAATTAGTAAACCAAACATGAAATTTGTTGTTAGTCTTTCAAAACCAAAGAATCAAAAACGGACCCTGTCCCAACTTCTTTGTCGGACAGTTTGTTTATTGGGAATGGAATGTTGTAAGGAAATAATATTTAATAACGAAATACCTTGATGGTAGTTAATCAAAAACAAGAAAAATCTTTACAAATTTGATTAATTGTAGGCAGGCTATGTTCCACGAACGAACTGTTTCGATCACCTATATTTTGCAGGCACGGCAAAATTACCACACTAACTTTCTAACTAACTTGAACGACAGCCCCTGGACTACATATTGTATATATGTCAATATTGACAACTGTTGACATGTGATTTAATACTTAATTCACGCTGCGAAAAGAATATATACTCTCTCTCACATATATACGAAGCAACCAAAATAATGGTAAGTAAAACCGTTTTTATTTCTTTTTGTAGAATTAAGAGAACTGTTTTAACGTCGAAAATGGCAAAACCACTTTCTTCCCAAGAAGATAGCGAAGAAAAACATTTTCAAGGAAATGGTTCCTTGGACCATCAACGAATACGAACGATCCACCACATAAAAGTAATTTAATTTACTAGCACGGCGCCTTTCTCCCACTTTCGCACACTATTTATTTGATGTCCATCAAAATGATATCTCAAGTATAATTGGTCGACACATTACCCACACATTTTCTCGTTCTATATATTTTTATATATTTTTTATTTCCAACCAGAAGCTTTTAAGTTCAAACTAAGTGTATTATTATATATTTTGCAAGACAACGCATACAGATAATTATTTCCCTGAGTCAAAATACAGAATTACTCCAATATGTTGTAAGATTAGATATCCATTTGATTTTTACTGGTTATACGTATGCAGTGAATGTGAAAAGAAAATATTTGTATTACATATCATTCTCATGGTTATTCCATGGTTCCGCGTTCCAAAAAGTTCTTCATAAAATTAATGAACATTATTAACAAGCATAGGGGCAGGCACCAATGACATCAACTCACCGTGCTTGTAATCTATCCGTTTATAAATTAAGAACATATTTTTATTGCCTCAAATTTAATAAAAACAATAGTTTTACAATCACTAATTATTAAATAAGTAGATAAAACATGTTACAAACTTAATTGACGAGCATAAAACAATTCAATACCTACGCAAGAATAAAAGCAATTATGTTGTAGAGATTTCAAAATAATTTTTGTTTTGCCTGTTAGTACTTTATATACATCAAATTTTTTTGTCTTTTTTTTTTAATCCTCACTTAGTGACACTTAAAATGGTATTCTAGTTTATATATCTCTTTCGAAATTTTTCGTCATTACAATATGTACTTTCTTATAGACTTCGTTCAATAAAATCAAATTCAAGCAAAAATTAATGTTTATAAAGTTTCTTTCAGATTCAACCCAAACACTAAAAATAATTAGAAGTAATAATATACTAATGAAACATTGATTGTTGTAGAGAATAAAGATTTAAAATATTATAGCCACTGTTTTTACTTTCTTGGACGAAGTCTACAAGGAATTTTTGTAATCTTGAAAAGTTTCGAATGCGATTTTAACGAAAATACTTATTTTGTCAATCCCTGAATCTAATCTAACTATTTTCGGACTGACGTCTGTGCGTGAGCCAAAACTGTTGAAGGTAAAATTAAGAAATTTTTGTTAACAATACCGGGAGTAACAGTTTACTCTTGCTACTCTTTCAATATATCAAAAATGGCTTCAGTTTGAGAGAACGTGATACTCATAAAAGTTGAACATATTCAAATTTCTTACTTTTCTTAAAAAAAAATTTCGAAGAAATTTCCATTTACTGAATTATCTACTTTGAAAATGGTTATTATATATTTACACATTTTGTTTCATAGCAATAGTTGGGTGAATTACTATAAATACAGATAGTGAATGGACACAAAAGTTGAGTGAAAGACATTCCAGATTTTCTTTATATATAGAAAACAGTTTCTCAATCATGACTAGCTTTGTGTCGAGTAGATTTCAATCGGATATAACGCCATCGCATCGGTTTGAAATGTTATTTTAATCGTCTCTGTTCACATCGATTTTCATCTTCGGGTTAGTGACCACTTCTAATCCCAACTTAATTCTGGTGTTGAAACCAGACAGAATATATTTTCATGCAGATTTTTTTCGCCTAAAAGACTTTATAACTACGTAATTCCTTTATTTATTATATATTTTAAATTTTATTTTTTCTTTTCGTAAATTTAATAGTTTCGTACGCCGTATTGAGGATTTTCGTTTTGTTAGGGCTCTATAATGCCGTAAGTATAAAAGCTATTCGATTCGAGATTTGTTAGGTCTAAGGACCGAGCGAGCGACATACATCCAAGTAATATGAAATTTAAATTTTCGAACTGACTAGAAACTTATAATGCAAATAGAAAATCGCATAATTTTACAGACACACGACCGATTTTTATAGTTTTTTTTGTACAACCGTAAGACTTGTTAAAATGCTAAAATAATTAATAAAATAATTACATTGTTTGTTACTAGTTATAAATATCTTGTTAATTTACAGTTATATAGGGCAAAAATTAAATATGTATCAATTAAAAATGTTCGAGTGATCTTCAAATAATTTTTTTATACTTTTTAGCTCGCCGTACGAAGTACCAAAGAGGCTAAAGCATTCGGCCGTGTGTCTGTAGCAAAAAATTTCATTAACAAATGTGTTTGTCTCGTCGCCCTGAATCCAAAAATGTATATAACTTATATACTTGGATGTTAGTCGTCGCTCGGTATCTCGTAAGACCAAATTTGTATCTTCTACTCCTCTGAAGGTACCAGAGCGATTCACACCAAATGTGGTACACATATTATTTGGCATCCCGTTTGAATCCGCTCGCAGTTTAAATCCAATCGCCCGTATACTTTCCGAGTTATAGGGCAACAAAATTTAGAGCCCCCTTAATACTGCCCTTATAAAAATAATTGAAGCACATAAAAATTTTACTAGAAATTCTAAGATATTTTATGTCTACTAGATTTTTTCATTTTGTTGACCCAAAGCCCGAAAAAAATTATTAAAAATTATAATTTTGAATTTTAACATATGCACAATTTTATTTTTTTTCAATATAAACTACAAGAAAATGTAAGACTTTTTATATCTCGCAATATATATATATATATATATATATATATATATATATATATATATATATATATATATATATATATATATATGTATATAAATGTAAACTATTTGGTAGTGTTTATTATCTTTAAATAAAAAGCTTTTTAAAAACCATTTATTTTAAATAATTAATTTAAATAACGAAAAACTTCGAATTAGAGATTTATATGGAAATCCCTGAATCGTTTCTGACTATTTTCAAAATGATATCTTTGTCTGTGATTGCTCAACAGTAAAAATTGTTGATAATAAAATTATAGGACTTAACTTAAAACCCGTAAGAAAATATCATATTTTTGATAACAGTATCATAACCAGAGGTAATGGTTCCCTTGCTAGTATTTCAATATCTCGAAAATAGTTTCAATTACAGATAATGTGATTCTTATAGAAGTTAAAGATATTAAAATGTCATGTTACATTTACACAAATATTGAAATTGTTTCATAGCAATCGTAAAACCAAATTTAAACAAAATAAAGCAATATTATATATATATATATATATATATATATATATATATATATATATATATATATAAATATATATATATATATATATATATATATATATATATATATATATATATATATATATATTTATATATATATATATATATATATATATATATATATATATTTATATATATATATATATATATATATATATATATATAATATTTCTTTATTTTGTTTAAATTTGGTTTTACGATTGCTATGAAACAATTTCAATATTTGTGTAAATGTAACATGACATTTTAATATCTTTAACTTCTATAAGAATCACATTATCTGTAATTGAAACTATTTTCGAGATATTGAAATACTAGCAAGGGAACCATTACCTCTGGTTATGATACTGTTATCAAAAATATGATATTTTCTTACGGGTTTTAAGTTAAGTCCTATAATTTTATTATCAACAATTTTTACTGTTGAGCAATCACAGACAAAGATATCATTTTGAAAATAGTCAGAAACGATTCAGGGATTTCCATATAAATCTCTAATTCGAAGTTTTTCGTTATTTAAATTAATTATTTAAAATAAATGGTTTTTAAAAAGCTTTTTATTTAAAGATAATAAACACTACCAAATAGTTTACATTTCCGCCATGATTAATTCTAAATGGATCGTCATGGAAGCTAATTAAACTAAAGTTTGTCTTTGATAATATTGTATATTTGTTTAGCTATAAAATATGAGCAATATAATAACGGTAACGTTTGCAATGTGTTGCCAATTTAAACGCTCGTATGCGGTCTAATTTTTTAGGTAATACCTTCAACCGAGTTTTGTATTTATGAGAAAATTGTAATTAATTATAGATTTAAATTAATATTACGATGTTGCATACATCTTAGTTAGTTACATGGAATGGAAACGTGTAAGTATCTAATATTTAAAGCGACATACTTCATTCTGACATCGGTACGACACACCACCTCTGTTTCAATCTGGCCCTGGTAATAGAAAAAGATGAGGAAGATCTTGCAATGATGAACAATTTCATTCATGTCTTTACGCTTGCTGTTCTGACGATGTCATGTATTTTTGCGGTGCTCCAAAACCTGAAGTGGAGATTTATATTCAACAAAAGTTTTTTGTATGACTTCACGCTTGACATCTGGTATACAAATAAAATATTTGCATAGGAAATCACCCTTTTTCAGTTCCAACGTGACTGGCCTTTTATTCTAATTTCTAATTTGTTCATTTTGCTAAATTTGCGGACATTCTTCTTTTTGTGCCATAAATTAAGTTGGAGTACAAAAATATGTTGTTTGGTAGATTTGAATAACGACTGTGATGCCGTCATCAATTAATTGTTGACATTCTACTCTCAAAGCTTAAATTACAAATGTTCTATTTATACTATGCCAAATTGGTTTTTTACTTTCTTAGACGAATATATATAATAAATGAGATATTTAAAGTTGACGATCGACTCAATTTATATATGCGATGTGGATGTAATCAGAATAGCAGTTAATTTGTTATAATTTTTACTTTTTTATACGCAATAATAAGTATTTCTAGAGATCACGCAAAAATTCGAACTATTTCAACGGATATATACGTTTTGGCCTTCCTTGAGTTGAATATGAATATATTCGGAATGATGTCGGTCATTCTGCGTCTGTCAGTAAACGGTCTAGAGCCAAAACTATCAAACGTCAAATTGTGAACTTTCAAACTTAAGACTTGTATATGGTCTACATATGCACCTTCTATCTTTTGAAAAGAATATTCAAACCGGAAATGCAAGTTTACTCTATCCATTTTTTGTTCTATCCCCAATATCACTACAACGGCTGCACTTATGGCAAAACTAGTTAGGTTTATAATGAAAGATATTAATATTTTGCACAACTTTTGTTTAATAAGTTTCTTCAAAAAATGTACCAGTTACGAGAAAACTGCTACGAAAATTCATAAATATCTTGTATATGTTGCCATGGATTCGCATGTAGCTTAATAAATCTGATCATCTGCTCCTGTCAATATTTCGTCAGGAAAATAAATACACTCAATTAAATAAATAACATTTCAGAGTATTCCTGTAGAGTATTGGTTAGTTTGATTGTTTTGTTTGGGATATATATATATATATATATATATAGGTAAAGGAAAGTCGAGTGCAGGCCACTCTAGATATTTAAAATAGAACCTATATTTGGACAATAGTTTTAAATATTGTTAAAATATATTTTATGAAGCAAATGCTATGTTTTCTAATGTAACTAACCTTGTAACTATCGTATAAAACTACATAAAATGAAGTCGAGTGAAGGGCAGTCCAGCTTTTTCTTCCAACGCTGTGTAGTTTATTACCATTTATGACTCTATTCAAATTAAAATTCCTAATATGGACTAAATTCGTTACGACGTACGTACTTACAATCTTTTATATTCTGAAGAATAAAAAATACGTAGTATACCGTGTGTCGAAGAGTTAATTGACTGGTTGCAAGTAGGTCAAAATGATACTAAGCTTGAGAAGATTATTAAAAAACGAACATTTTATAAGAAAGCAGCTTTTGAATTTTTCAAATTTGTATATGACATTCACAATTCTGATGACAGTATAACTTTCTACAAAAATAGAGCAATGTAATTATACGAACAAGAAATTCTACTGCAAAACACTCCAGACATGTTTTAACGATTAATGTAAAAGCTTCTTTGAAAAATCTTGAAAACACTCAAGATGAATAAACAGATAATAGACATGATTAATTTACGTACTAACTAGTTCTGTATTTTACCGATAGTAGGGGAGACCGGAGTTAGCTCATTATAGGGGTAAGATGTGTGTTATGATTAAATGCCTTCTTCAGTTTCGACTCATTGTACTCGTTCGCAAAAGATATACTTTTTTACTTTCTTATACGTAATGTATTGCAATATTTGTTTTCAGGGTCCCTTTATCCATTTTGTTTATTTCTTCAATACGGTCTGTGAGTGTGTATTTCAAAATTTTACAGTGACTCACGATTTTTATAATGGCTCGAACTATTAACAATAATCCTTCTATAATTTAAAATATTTTTGTTAATCAAATTTTTACAAATGTATGAAATATCTTTTTTAAGATAGAAGGACAGTTTTCTTGATTAAGACATTTATTGCTTCGATGGCTGCGCGGAAATATTTGAATTTTTACAAATGAAGCGTTCACAAGCTTAGGTACAACGCACCTATGCGTCCAGCTCGCCTTATAAGTAATATATGTAATGCGAGCAACGGTTTTTAATTATTATGGCCTTTTGGTTAACAATTTGAAAAAATGTTATAGATATAAAAAGTCTTACATTTAATTTTAGATTATATTAAACAAAAACAAATTTTGTTCAAATTTTGAAATTCAAAATTATATTTAATAATTTTTTTCGGGCTTTGGGTTAACAAAATGAAAAAATCTTGTAGATAAAAAATATCTTAGAATTTTTAGTAGAATTTTTAAGTGTTTCAATTATTTTTATAAGGGCAGTATTAAGGGGGGCTCCAAATTTTGGGGCCATATAACTCGGGAAGTATACAGGCGATTGGATTTAAACTGCGAGCGGATTCAAATGGGATGCCAAATAATATGTGTACCAAATTTGGAGTGAATCCCTCCGGTACCTTCAGAGGAGTAGAGGGCACAAATTTGGTCTTACGAGATACCGAGCGAGCGAGCGAGCGAGCGACGACTAACATCCAAGTATATAAGTTATATACATTTTCGGAATCAGGGCGACGAGACAAACACTTTTTCTGAATGAAATTTTTTGATCCGAGAATGCTACAGACACACGACCGAATGCTTTAGCCTCTTCGGTACTACGTACGGCGAGCTAAAAATGCCACCCTTTTATCAAACAAAGCTGCTCATTTTCAAATTCTGTTTAATCCTTTAGAAAATCCACCAGTGAATTATTTATCATGTTTAATATTTATTGAAATTTAACCCCCCCCCCACAAATTTGCCGCCTTGTAAGAAAATCCTGTGTAGGCTACAGCGGATCTAAGAATAAAACTTGCCAATTCACCCCGGTTTTTCCTTTATTAAAAACACAAATATGATTTTTTTCTAAAATTAATTCATGTGAGTATTGCAAAATTACGTTGATTAATAAAAATCTATAGTTGCGCTAATGCACCAATTATTATAGATTTAAATTGAACAAGATTTGGTACGCGTAAAACGCACCAATGCGAAGAGCTCGCCTTTATGCTTCGTTTACGCATGGCTGTTCCATGCCATGTAACGCATATGCGCGCATATGCGCTCCGACGACAAAATATGGATATACAGAAAAGCTATGTAGTGTTTACGCTTACTTTTCCACCATGCCACGTAAACTGCCGACGCATAATCGTACATGAATATTTCAACTTTATGGCATAGCGCATGGGGGAAGCTTATAACATAGGAACACAGATGGCCAGCCTAGTATGGGTAATACAGATACCTTTATTATTTTAGTTAATTTATTAGAATAGAGAGGACCAATATTTAAATAAATTAGAAAAATGGTATTTTAAAGAAATTAACAGTTTAAATGTAAATATACCAAAGAATACAAGATCAAGGCTGACAGGACAAATTGACGTAGTAAACTGTGAGTGTCCGTCATATAATTACCATTGATTAGGTTTTATTAGCTCGTCGTACAGTAAGTACAAAAGAGCTATAGTGATTAGTCGTGTGTCTGTAACATGCTCGGATCGAAAAAAAATCTTAACAAAAAGTTCTTGTATTTTCGCCCTGAATCCAAAAATATATATAACTCATATACTTGGATGTATGTATCTCGCTCGCTCGGTCGGTCCGTCGTAAGACCTGAGTTTGTGACCGCAACTCATCTGAAGGTACCGGGCCGATTTTAATGAAATTTGGTATACATATAATTTCCATGCCCGTGATGTTCCCGTCGCATTTTAAATCCAATCGTCAGTACAGGGCCGGCGTTATAGGCCCCCGAAATTTGGAACCCTCCTAAATACTGCCCTTAGTCAACTTTTAAAAAATTTAGAATTTTTTACTTAAAATTCTAAGATATTTTATGTGATTAAAGTTTTTGCAAATTGTGAGCCCATAGGCTTATAAAAAATAATATAAATATATTTTGAAGTATATCCGACATTGATCGCCATCTGTTAGTGAAATGGAAAAGTTGTGGGGTTTTTGGAAATTAAAACTGTTATGGTACAGGAAAAAATAAATGTCGGGATCATAATTGGTTAGATTGGTTCAATGGGCAATGTGAGTATAATGTCGATGATTTAGAATTATAAACGTAAACTTAGAAATTTATTCATTTCATATTAAGAAAAACCATCAGGTCCATCTAGTTCGAAGTAATGCCGCTCCGCTCTCGGCTATTTTAGATGGTGGCGCTACCATCGACTTTGAATGTTCAAGCAACCAGTGATAGAAATCATGCGCACAGTATTAGAAATTAGCTATTTTTACGCTATAATCAAAGATATTCCATCGAATAATGACTGTTTATTGAATATAAAGGCATTACGAACACATTGTTACACTTTTGGTCAAAGTTATATTTCTTAATTACATAAAACTACTCAAAACCTATCATGATTAAACAAACCTCGATTACGCAAAAAAAAACCGACTCACCCTTATAAAAAAAAATATCAGTGAATTTGTAATTGCATAAATAAGGCCTGGTAAAAATGTTTATTTTTTGAAACGCACAGTTTCGAAGATAAAAAATAAAAATCCCAAAAACATGTCATTTTTTATAGTTTTTATTTTTTATCTTCGAAACTGTACGTTTAAAAAAATAAAAAAAATTACCAGGCATTATTTATGCAATTACGAATTCACTGATATTTTTTTCTATAAGGGTTAGTCGGTTTTTTTTTTTTTTAGAGCTTGATGTTTGACCTTAAATGACGATGAAATATCATAACAATAAATGTTGTACTATAATAATTGCTATCGCTTTTAGTTTTGTATTTTTTTATGAGACCGCGCTCGCCGGAAGGGCTTGTGCTTGTTTGTAGATTATATTGGTAAAAAAATAATTTAGTGCATATTTTCAAATTCAAAATTATAATATTTAATCATCTTTTTCAGGCTTTGGGTTAACAATATGGAAAATCTAGTAGACGTAAAATATCTTAAAATTATTAGTGAAATATTTGAGAGTTTTAATTGTTTTTATAAGGGCAGTATTGAGAGGGGTCCGAATTTTGGGGCCCTATAACTTGGGAAATATATGAACGATTGGATTTAAACTGCGAGCGGATTCAAATAAGATGCCAAATAATATGTGTACCAAATTTGGTGTGAATCGCTCCGGTACCTTCAGAGGAGTAGAGGGCACACATTTGGTCTTACGAGCGAGCGACGACTAACATCCAAGTATATAAGTTATATACATTTTTGGATTCTGGGCGACGAGAGCAATACTTTTTGTTAATGGAATTTTTTGATCCGAGAATACTACAGACACACGACCGAATACTTTAGCTTCTTCGGTACTTCGTACGGCGAGCTAAAAATGACATTTTGCAAACCACAAATTCTCAGTCAGAACTGATTAAAAACAAGTATTTATTTCACCGTTTGCGAAAAATGAAATCTACCACGTATAATAGCTGTCGTGGCGTTCAGTAATCAGTGTTTCCTGTTCCCATAGCGCATGTTGCGGTCGCTCCACTTAGCTTGCTGTATGAGATGATGCTTTGAAATGAGAACCTGTAGGTGAGAAAGGAGACAAGTCAACATAGTAGTTTCAATTGTAATACTCACTATTCGTGCTGCTCTTATATTTTGTACTTATAAATCGGAATATTTTAAAGTTCTATAGTACATTTAACAAGATCCATTAAATTAAACACAAGTTGTCATGTTTAACATTTAACGGCCAACATTCAAAAATTATTTGTATTCGTATAATTGAATAGATTTATTAAATGATTTGATCAAAGGAATACTGGTGCCCGATAATATATATGCCAGTTTTCTCATATAGAGTATTATGAACACCTGAACCCATAACACGAAGTAAGAACTTCTCAATTATAATGCCGAACCATCGATCTACATGTATTTATAATTTTCACTAATTGAAAGCATGTACGATGTCTCGAAGATATTTCAAAATTATGTAATTAATTAAAATTGTCAAACTCATTTTATCAAAAGAATATGTTTATTTTTTACAACAAAAATAGCAATGTTGTAACTTATCTTTATAATGTTATCTAGATGAAATATCATTATCTATTAGATAATTTAAATTCAATATAACTATTATTGAAACTAAAGAATGGCTTTTAGATCAACCATAATTTTCCTAATTCCGGGTCCTCCAACTATAATAAAATACAGGAGACAGCTATTTTTATCCAGCCTCCAATGTTTGCACGATAACCTGCAGCAGGTCTTTACCGAATTAGAGCAAATAAAGGATATAATGGCTATATGTTATCCCATTTTCATAAACGAGTAATATAAAGATGTTATAAAGATGGAATTTTAAATTTAAATTTGTATGTCTCCAGAAAAAAATTTCTTATATTTGAAGACCAACTGTAAACTCTACTTTCTAACTATTTCAAATTAGTGGTTCATATATGTTACAGATATTTATATGTATTAATAAGTTTTATTTGAATTTTTTTCTCAAAGAACATACCTATTATTGGAATATTGCTGGTAATAATTGAAAATATATGTTATACCCACGGTTTCAATATACATGTAAATTATTTCATGGTAATCGCAGTATCTATGTCATTATTTAAAACAAAATTAATGCTGACTTATAATTGAAAATTTAGTGAAGTAATTTAAGGAAATAATTTAATTACGTAATTTAGTGAAGATAAATATACATAGTAGTGGTTGCGCGTTTATAATAACATGATGTAATTTAATGAAATAGTAAAATACCGCAAAATATACATAGTAGTGGTTGCGCGTTTATAATAACATGATGTAATTTAATTCTTCATGCGATAATAAGAGCTCCAATATCCTATTTTACGGAATTACCATCCATATTTATAAATTTTAACTAATATCCTACAGATATTATGACTTATATAACTACAAGGGGCCGCATCAGTTATTGAAATATTTCTTTTAAATTATTTATATTTTAAACTGTTGGTTATTACAAATTGCATTATTTTCAAGCATTGTTTCGTGTATTCATATTCAATTTCCATACGTCACCGTGCAGATTAATTCCATCTATGTGTACAATGAAAGGATAAGATAATCGAGTAAAGGCCACTCGAGTCTTTTTCTGTAGACACACACGCATAATCTTTATCTAGAAAATTGTAAATACCAATACAGAGGGGCTAAAATCGTGTATTTTCGTTAAAATCTTGAATTCGAAATTTTACATGATTACAATACATATTTCCTTTAAGACTTTTTCCAAGATAATAAAAAGTCCAAACAAGACAAATACTATAGAAAATGATTGTTAATTATCTAACCTCTTAAGGATTGTCCGTAGAAGCTTTACAGATGGCTTGAAATCATGAGAATAGTGTGTTGAAAATTGACTATAACATATATATCGGAGTTAATTAAGAGTGAAAGATTTATTTCCCAAAAAACACTCCATATCAAATATATAATCATTCATCTTCCATTTATCGCAAAATTTAATCTGATAATACGAATTGAATTTAGTGTATTCGATTAATAAGAACCTGTTTTTTGGGCCCTCCTAATGAATTTCCTTGGCCTATTTTATGCTAATATTTGCATAACATTTAGCAGTGGATAGAAAATAATAGTGGTGTTGAGATGCGGCAGCGTTTTATTTAATTCGTGCTATAGATGAATAGGTTGTATGCAAATTAGATTTTACACCTTAATAGAAATTGCTGAATTTATATCAAGTGTCGTCTTTGTGCGGAACAATACTAAATGTAATATACTGCATCTTCCTCTCCTTTCGTGGTGTGCTGTATGCTGTATCTATTTGGATGGAAGGTAGCGAAATAGGCTTGATCTACGTTCTACGCGCATACTCCGGCAGGACGTTTCATCTGGGGGCGCGTCCTTTTAGTAGCTCGCGGTCTTTTGTCGGTGTCACAGCCAATTTCAAATGGATTTGGGCGATTCAGTCGCGCAAAATAAAGGGGATATTTCATAATTACCATATCAGTCACCTTTAATTATCTAAAATATTCCATATTCATCATAAAAGTATTATCATAAAATGTGATTTTTTTTTATCGCATACTACAACTGTGCAGTTTAACCGAACAAAATAAATAAATAAATAAGAAACATTACTGTTTTGATATCATTAATAAACTTGTGATGCTCTATTTTGCATGTTAAAGAATAAACTTGTAACTATGTTCAAACTGACGGAATATCTCACAAGTTTTTGTTTATTCCTTTTACTGGATATTATTTCAAGCAAGGGTATGTATTTTGCGAAATACGTTTTATTTTTCATCGAAATGCAATTCAAACACCTACACAAGGGGAACGCCTATTTCTTCGCTGAAACATTTAACAAAATTGTACTTTATTCGTTAATTTTCGACCAAAAACAATGTATGCATAATTTAATCTAGGATAGCGGACATATATTAAAACTGAAGTTTAAGAAACTTGCTTCAGTTCTTCGCTAAGTGTGGTCGTGTGTCCAGTTAAATTTTTACTGGATATTATTTTAAGCAAAGTTATGTATTTTGCGAAATACGCATTTGCTTCAAGAATTCAAACACCGATACAAAGGGAACGCCTACCTCGTTAATGTAATAGACATTCGGATATAACTTTAAGAACACGAATTAACTTATTCGTTAATTTATAATGCATAAACTAATTATGTAGACTCTAAACAAAACGACAAATATATTTATTAATAATTAACATTTTGAACACCGTCATTAATGTTAAGTAATCCTTAATTCGAATTTAGTATAAAACTAAAGCTTTGTGATGCTATTTTTTATTTTTTCTGCATTTTCATTCTTGTATATATTTACAAAGGGTACGCCTACTTTGTTACTTAGCATTAAAAAATATCGGTATTTAATAGGATTATTATATACATAAAATTACAATTCAAAATTTCCATATTTTTAAATGAAAAGACAGAAACATGCAACAGATATTTAATATTAAAATATCTGCAGTGCCCTACATTGGACTGTATTCTTTATTCTATGTATAATCAAAGAATATATGGTAGGTTTGTATTATTTTATTACTAGAAGATAATTTACAGAATTCCGACTTTAACTAATATAATATTGTTTTACTTTTATTTATTTTTTGGCATTCGTTGTTATTTGCTAATACGTTTATCATGAAACCATTTGGTAAATATGTATCTACGTAGACAACATATACATTTATTAATTTCAAAAAAATTCTAGTAAATAGTACACTTTTTGAGAAAACTTTTCAAGCAAATGTAATAAGGAATTTCGATATATTTAACAATATTTTTACTGACACAAAAGTTAATTTTTACTAAAAATTTCAATTTTGTTTTCAACAAGAGTAGCCTAATATGTAATATATGCGACGCGAACAGCAGACTCTTCTGCCCCCCACAATCGAAGCGAGCAGTAGAATCCCCCTTTCCCCCACAGCCAAGACTTCCCCGTCCTATTTTACGGTTAGCAAAATAATATAATTTAAAAATAATTGTTTTTGATTATTATGGCCTATGGATTCACAATTTGAAATGTTATAAATGTTACACATAAAAATTCTCACCATTTTTTGTTTTTTGATATACTCAAAGAAGAATTAGTGCAAATTTTGAAATTCGTAATTATAATAATTTTTATTGCCATTGGGTTACCAATATGAAGAAATCTTGTAGATATGAAATATCTTAGTTTTTTGTAGAATTTTTGGATATTTAAATTATTTATCTTAAGGAAGTATTAAGGCCCCCCTTAATACTTCCTTAAGACCTCCACAATTTTGGGCCTTATAACTCGGGAAGTATACAGGCGATTGGATTTTAACTGCGAGTGGATTCAAAAGGGATGCCAAATAATATGTTAACAAATTTGGTTCAAATCGCTTCGGTACCTTCAGAGGAGTAGATAGCACGACGACTAAACATCCAAGATTATGAGTCATATATATATATATATATATATATATATATATATATATATATATATATATATATATATATATATATATATATATGTGTATTCAGGGCATCGAGACAAACACTTTTTGTTAAGGATATTTTTTGATCCGAGAATGCTACAGACACACGATTGATTGCCGATTCTAAACTTCGTACGGCGAGCTAAAAATAGAATAGGGGATTTTCTTTTGAGCTACATGATGTAGAGCGTTCACACACAGACACACACATATAGCAAACGAAAATAGTCAATAACAACTCAGGGATATCGAAACGTTTATTCCCGCATAAATTTAATGTTTAATAACAATACTCCCAAGAAAGTAGAAATTCAATTTTAGAAAACTTATTTGAACTTGGCTAACCATCATAGTCCTCTTTTCATTTTATTATAAAACTTAAACTATTTGAATTTTATCAATGGTTCTAGAATTATACTTTTTACGATGTTTGATATATTGCTTCTGTTATGACTTATGAAATATATCTTTGGAAACTTTTCGTAACGTTTCTTAGGAGACTATATGTAAATTTACATAACTTTTACTTTGAAACAACAATTAAAGGTTTCGCAATTTAATAGGATTCAGTAAATATAGTTTTAATGTAATTTTACAACAATTCTGATTAATTACATAATTTTTAGTTTCATTTTCACATTGAAGACATGTGAATCTATTTTTAGCTTTATACAAGCAGTGTAAGTATTGATTTTGGTATATTTTTAATGACAGACGAGATACTTAATAACAATCTTATTATGTTCTATTTTATTAATAATATTCTTAACCACCATCCGCGCAAAATGATAAAATAATATGACGGTAATGAGTTTAACAACTCGTAGCGTAATTATGCATTATGTACCTACGGGAGCTATTTTCTCTCTTTCTTTTGAACCACTATTATACTAAAGGGATATTTTGTTCATTAGTTGAAAAACTTTTGTTCCAAGTTTACCATAATAAATACTCTCATTATGTTTATAATATAGCTTTAATTTGTATTAAGTTGTATCTATGATTAATTTTTCGCTCGTCGTACGATAGTACAAGACAGCTATAGTGTTTGGTCGTGTGCCTGTAACTTACTCGGTTCAAAAAATAATCTTAACAAAAAATTCTTGTATTGTCGCGCTGATTCCAAAAATATAATAGTCGATTGAATATAGTCGTATTAAATAATTTAATTCGACGAATATACTTTTAAAATTTACAACAAATTTTTGGCGAAATAAATTAAATTTTACTTTTATATTCATATATATTTGATTTGGTTTTTACTTGATTGAATTGAATATTTAGTTGGACTACATTTACTTTAATTAATTTATCATTTCTTTGATACGGCTTGAGTAGTTAATAAGTGTTTAATTCAACCTTACATATTAGTAATCAGGAATTATTTATTATACATGTAAACGACAATGTTTCTTATTCCAAATCAGATTTAGAGTATCTTGATTATTACTTTCTTGGACGAAGTTTGGAAGAACGTATTGTTATGATGATATCTCGGGATTTTACCGGAAATGCACGTTTTGATCATCCTTAAATCGATTTTTAAAAATTTTCGCAATGACGTCTGTGTGAGAACGCTTTAGAGCCAAAACGGTTGACGGTCAAATTATTAAACTTTAAACTTGTATATAGTAAAATGCACGTCCAGTTTGAAAATTATTTTCATAAAAACATGTAGATCATATACAAGTTTGAAGAAGTCGTAAGAGAAAGCAAAAACAGTAAAAACATCTACATTTGTCAAAAATTATTACGCGCATATTATATCTCAATGGTTTTCGTTCTGTTATTTCGTACTCTGCGATAATATATATTCTTTTGTATGTCATCAAAAATAAACTGGAATGCCTTTCACTTGACTTTCTTGTACTTTCACTATCTGCATAATACAATATGTTTACGAAAATTGTCTTTATATCATTAAAAATAAAAGCTATTTTCCAATTAATGCTGATAAACATTGTCCCGACATTCATGCAAAAAGAAACTATATTATACTTCGCACCAGAGTAAAAGTAGTTTAAAATGCCCAAGACAGAGTAGAATTGCGGATTTACAATAGTTACCTGAACCGCTGAAATTTGATATTTTTTTCTTCATAATGAATTTTGACCATTTTATTTACTTGGACAGTCTAAAAGGAAGTATTATAATCATGAAAATTGGAGAAAGGACAAAATATGTATAAAGTAAACATGTACTTTCGGTTTGAATATTCTTTTCAAAAATAAGAGGTGCCCATCTATACCATATACAAAACTTAAATTTGAAGATTCACAATATTACGTTTGCCGGTTTGGCTCTAGAGCATTCATAAACACAAACAGGCACACAGACAAACACACAGATGTCATTACCAAAATAGTTACATTCAATTCAGGAAGGGTCAAAATGTGTATTTCCGTTTAAATCTCGATTTCAAATTACTGAATATAAGATAGAAAAAGTAACTTTTTAAATATCCATAATATTTCAATGGATAGGTAAATTATTTAAATATGTCCCGAAATGTTACATCACTATATATAACTTATATGATAGAGTTAGCAGTCGTATTCAATATTGATTACAAGGAGTTCAAATTAATTTGGTTTGTGCAAAACAAAAATATAATAATTGGAAATACGGCTCCAGAAATGACCCTTCAAGATAATTTAGGACGTGTGTACTAATTGGATTTTTGTATTTTTATTGGCGGATAATTGTTATATGTCGACCCTTCGAAGTGAAATGAAGTACATATATCTCTTTATTTGATTTTAAATTTTTGCTACAAAATTCGTTGTGTCGTTTGAAACACGATGTGGTAATTTTTAACCATGTTTCCTGTAAAATGTTTGTGTTTTCGATGGAAGTAACGCATCCTAAACATATAATATATTCAAAATAATGCCACATTGAAAGAAATGACGCTTTTGATGTACGAACCAGAGTTCGATTGAATTTTAAATTCACTTTGCGTCTTCTAAACCAAGCAGGGGTATAAAACTCGCAGAAACACAATATACTCAAGCTATTGTTTGAAAAGGGCTAGATAAACCAGCGAAGGTACTGGCACCAATGCCTTCACCTCGCCATATAATCTCCGTCGTGGATTTTTAAATTTATATATAACTAACGCTTAAATGAAGTAAACCTATTTATTACCATCGAATTTGGAAGAGATAAATTGATAACAGGCCATAATGGCATTGTTATTGATTGATAACCAGTCAACGCGCTACAATATTTCAAAATTATAGTTCACAATCTTAAAATATCTGGGGTGGCCTGCACTCGACTTTCTTTTACGCAGTTGTTGTGTATATATATATATATATATATATATATATATATATATATATATATATAACCAAATACAGCATCAAACTAACCAATACTCTACAGAAATATCCTGAAATGTCATTTATCTAATTTTGTTTTCCTGTCAAAATAGCAGATGATCCGATTTTATAAGCTCCATGGCAAAGTAAACAAGATATTTATAATGTTTCGTAGCATTTTTCTCGCAACTGGCACATTTTTGAAGAAACTTTTCAAACAAAAGTTGTGTAAAATATGAATATCTTTCATTATGAACATAACTATTTTTGCCGTAAGTGTAGCCGTTCTAGTAATATTGGAGATAGAACAAAAAATGTATAAAGGAAACATGCACTTCCGGATTGAATATTCTTTTCAAAAATAAGAAATGCACATCTACGGCATATACAAGTTTTAAGTTTGAAGTTTCATAATTTTTCGTTTGACAGTTTTGGCCCTAGAGCGTTCACAGACACACACAGACGTCATTCTGAAAATAGGCACATTCGATTCAGGGTAGGTCAAAACATGTATATCCGTTGAAATCTCGAGTTCGAAATTTTTCATGATTACAATACTTACTTATTACTCTGTAAAAGAAAGTAAATATGTTCTACATAAATTTAAAATATCTACAATCCACCAATTTGATTACGCAACGAGCTGATGGCATTGGTGCTTGTAACTATACAATACTTCTGTTATTGCACAGTCGAGCGTAAGGCAAAATACAAAGCAGTGTTTTACTGCATTTTGTGACAGCAGGTATTAATAACTTATTCAGCAACCGTACGAAATTTAATTTATAACTAAGTTTTCTTATTATTGTTATAACTTATAGTTGTAACAACAGGATACATAGAGTTCAAGTTGCAAACGTCGACAACTTTTTATCTACACAAATGGGAACAGTCCCCTTTTCAACTGAAAACAGCATTTCTGAATAATTAATGTGAGTCTGAGGTCTGAGCTACGGCCAAAGGTTAAACTATTATATGTCTGTTTGGCTATGTGTGCACCTTAAATACAATGCGGTTATTTTTATTTCCTTTAAAAGAAAGTAAAGGGATCATGAAAAACAAGATTAGGTACCTACACCTTCTGCTCGTCTTATAGGAAATATACGCGATGCTAGCCGTGGACTCTGCCCTCACACTCTGCGCTTGCGCATAAAATAATTGTGCCTTGTGTTCACAATTTGAAAGAATGTTAGAGATATAAAAGACTTTACAATTAAGATAAAATATCTGGAGTGGCCTGCACTCAACTTTCTTTTACGTAGTTTTCAATAGATAGATATTAATATACACACACACATATATATATATATATATATATATATATATATATATATATATATATATATATATATATATATATATATATATATATAATATATAATATAATGAAAATAACTGGATAATTATACCAATTTATAATGGATCTGAATTTGAAGTACTTATCGTATTCACTCTTAAACAGTCAAATTTCACAGTAAAACTCTGAAATTGTTAATTAATTATGTCAGCAAATTTATAATATAAATTGATTCTATAATAATTTACCTGATACAATTTATTCTAATAAGAAATCAATATTTTAAATATTAATTCATACAGTCAATGTAAAGCTTGTTTGTTCTCAATAAACAAGAAACAAATGATGTAACTCATGGTTGATTCGTTTTAAAAATAATAAAATTTGTCACAATTGTAGGTATCACCATGGCAACGTAAATAAGATATTTGAGTTTTTTCGTAGCAGATTTCGACGGATATACATGTTTTGACCTTCCCTGAATCGAATGTGACTATTTTCGGCATAACGTCTCTGTGTGTGTGTCTGTGAACGCTCTAAGGCCAAAACTGTCGAACGAAAAATTATGAAACTTCAAACTTAAGACTTGTATATACCCTAGATGTGCACCTCCTATTTTTGAAAAGAATATTCAAACCGGTAGTTCATGTTTACTCTATACATCTTTTGTTCTATCTCCAATATCACTAGAACGGCTACACTTACGGCAAAAATAGTAATATTCATAATGAAAGATAATAATATTTCGCACAATTTTTGTTTGAAAAGTTTTCTCATAAATTGTACCAGTTATGAGAAAACTGCTACGAAAAAACTCAAATATCTTATTTACGTTGCCATGGTGATACCTACAATTGTGACAAATTTTATTATTTTTAAAACGAATCAACCATGAGTTACATCATTTGTTTCAAACAAACAAGCATTACTTTGACAGTTATCTGTATGAATTAATATTTAAAATATTGATTTCTTATTAGAATAAATTGTATCAGGTAAATTATTATAGAATCAATTTATATTATATATTTGCTGACATAATTAATTAACAATTTCAGAGTTTTACTGTGAAATTTGACTGTTTAAGAGTGAATACGATCAGTACTTCAAATTCAGATCCATTATAAATTGGTATAATTATCCAGTTATTTCCATTATATTATATTATATATATATTAATATCTATCTATTGAAAACTACGTAAAAGAAAGTTGAGTGCAGGCCACTCCAGATATTTTCTTATAAGTGATATGCTATGTAGTTATAAACATGTTACACACGAGAGTGAGGAAAGTTTTTGCTTAAATTGTTTAGAGAATGGCATTCTAGATTGACTGTTTACTCTTGTGTTGAATTCGTGTATATTTCAATTAAGTTTAAATTTGTGTTTATTAATATAAACGATTGTACAAAGGTCAAGAATGTAAATACCCGTTGAGTGAACATTTGAAACTTTTTGAACAAGTAAATACAAGAATAAGTTTGAATTACTCCTGTTATACTCGTTAGAAGTTACGATTTTCTATGTATTAGGGTAGCCAAGAATATAATTATATAACCACAATATGTTATTATTCCTAAACGAACAAGATAGTAAAATATACTTAAAAGAAGGAATTGTGGTCAGAAAAAATGGCCTCGAAATTTTAATTAGGAAATATTACTGAATTGATATTGACTATTTTCTCAATAACGTCTGTATGTCTGTGCGTGTGTCTTTGGGTGTGTATCTGTGTACGCTCTACAGCCATATATAAAAATATGTTAGATAATAGTAATATTCCAATACTCACAATTAACTCCATCTTTAAAACACTTGGATCAGGTGTGCTCGCCGTACGAAGTACCGAAGATGTTAAAGCATTCGGTCGTATGTCTAGCATTCTCGGATCAAAAATTTTTCTTAATAAAAAGTGTTTATCTCGTCGCCCTGATTCCAAATAGATAAATAACTGGATGTTATTCGTCGCTCGCTCATAAGACCAATTTTGTGCCCTCTACTCCTCTGAAGGTATCGGAGCCATTCACACCAAATTTGCTACACATATTATTTGGCAAACCCATTTGAATCCGTTCGCAGTTTAAATCCAATCGCCCGTATATTTCCCAAGTTATAGGGACCCAAAATGTGGAGCCCCCCTTAATACTGCCCTTATAAATATAATTAAAACACTTAAACATTTTAAGATATTTTATGTTTACAAGATTTTTTTTATATTGTTAACCAAAAGGCCATAATAATTAAAAAATCTCTGCTCGCAACGCATATCTTAGCTAAAGGCGAGCTCTACGCATTGGTGCGTTTTACGCGTACCAAATCTGGTTTCTTGATGTAACCCCTAAAAATTTTCAAGAAGCTGTTAATAATATTATTGTATATATAATATAAACGTGGGCCTTATTACTGTAAGAATAAGAAGAAACCATTTTTTTTATAACTTATATTGCAATATTTTTGACAATATTCGTAGATATATATACAAACAGATTTCAATAGAATATGTTTATAAAATAAATAAATCTGTACTGCAAACATAAGAATAGAAGAACCTACATATGTATATTTTGGTTATTAATAAAAAGAAAATAAAAATATGGATTTAAATTTAATGAGACACTTGTGTCATATTTTCAATTATTATCAACAATAACTTATTACATTTTGATACACAAAATAAATTAAAACTGCCATTTCATTTAAAAAGCTAAGCTTACACGGCACTACCTCGCGTAACCCAGGTTGAGAACCACTTAAAAAAAAAAAAAAAAAAAAAAAAAAATGTATGGGCAAAGAAAGTAAATTGAGTGAATTGTGAAAATAAAATTGTAATAATAGCCCGAAATCGATAGGTAAAATACTTTTCCACTTGACACCAATGCTTTTGTTCGACCATTAACATCAAAGGGGAATCCAATTACGAAATATTGTTGGCTGACTGGTTTGCTTGCTTATAGATTCCGGATAACAGTGCCACTAATATCAATTACATTTTTTTGTTTTTGACAGTTACCAAATTCAGCTAACACCAAATGTTCCCAAATATGTACATATTCTATCGATGATTTAGAAGGGTTGAACGTCCAATTTTTTATCCAAATCGAGTTATTGATGATACCATCTGAATCTATGTGTATATGTATTTGTATGTGTATTACTGTGGGTGTTTTACGAACAATAGTTTCTAGAAATTTTAATATCTTCAACGTTTATGTTTATTTATTTTTCTCTAAGTTATACCGCTTCCAAGATATTGAAAAAGTAGTTTTACTTCCGGTTAAGATATTGTTTTCAAAAATAGGAGGTGCATACCGGAGTTATGTTTGCGCGGAGTGGTGGGAATCTGTATCTTAGAACGGGCAATTTGGTACGCTCTGCGATGTTTGCATTTATTCGGCGAGCTGAAGGCATTGTACCTGTACCTAAGCTTGTTAAAATAGTAAATTAAGGTGACAAATCCTCTACCGGAAAATGTTTTTGTTTTAGTTTCTTCATTGCTCGACATTTTTACCAATTATTCCATATTTATGCGGTAACATCACCTTTGGACATTTGGTTTTTTTTTTTGCTAAATGAAAAAAAAATTGAGTAATTTGAAGTTAAAGGCCTTATTAACCACAAATTAAAGTATATAAAAGGATTTTTTTTTCTTTTCAAATATTGCGGTAGTAGGGCTCATCAAAGTTGCCGTAGTTGTTTTCGAGGACGTCCACTGCAAGAATAATTAAAAATTTAGAAATACACTTGGAACAAATAACGAAAAATATACTTAAAATCGATAAGATTCCCCACTGAAATACATAAAATTAAAAAAAAGTATAATATTTATAGAAATTGGAAACATTTGAAAAGAAATTTTTCATTTTCGTAAGTAATAACTTTTAAATTTCCCCATCAATCTTAAAAATCGTGTGTACTTCGTTAAAGAATTTATTTTTCTTTCATTTAAAAAGACAAGATTTGGTAAGCGTAATACGCACCAATGCGTAGATCTCGCCTTTAGGTATGATATGCGTTGCGAGCAGTGGTTTTTAATTATTATGGCCTTTTGGTTAACAATTTGAAAAAATATATATATAGGTATAAAAGGTCTTACAAATGTTTGTAGATAATATTGTTAATAAAGAAATATTTAGTGCATATTATAAAATTCAAAATTATAATATTTAATAATTTTTTTCGGGCTTTGGGTTAACAATTTAAAAAAATCTTGTAGACATAAAATATCTTAGAATACTTAGTAGAATTTTTGGGTGTTTTAATTATTTTTATAATGGCAGTATTAAGGGGGGCTTTAAATTTTGGGGCCCTATAACTCGGGAAGTATACGGGCGATTGGATTTAAACTACGATCGGATTCAAATGGGATGCCAAGTAATATGTGTACCAAATTTGGTGTGAATCGCTCCGGTACCTTCACAGGAGTAGAGGGCATAAATTTGGTCTTACGAGCGACAACTAACATCCAGTTATATAATAATAATAATAATAAAAGATTTATTTAGCAGAAATGCTATACATGGAACATAAATATACATAAATTTACATATGAAATAAAATATATTATGAACAATTGAAATTTAACAATTTTGTAAATATCTTCTTAACATTAACTTAAAATTATTAACATCACCTGTTTTAAGATTATTCGGTATATCATTATAATCTACAATACCTTTGTAGAAAACAGAATTTTGAGACATAGTTTTCTTTTTAAGTTCTAAATAATAGTTGTTGTTCGTTCTCGTATTATAACTATGGATATTATCAACTCTCATTAATAACGTCGATAGGTAATTTGGCATTTTTCCCAATTTAATTTTGTGTATAAAAACTAATGTATTAAATCTAATTAATTTTGATATATTAAACCAGTTTAATTCATTTAACATTGCATTTATACTGGTATATCTACCACATTTTAATATCACTCTCATTGCCCTATTTTGGAGTAGTTGTAAACGACACTGATCCTGCTTGTTAATCATAAAGAATATTGTTGATGCATAATTGAAGTGAGGTAATATTATTGTGTTATATACTGTTTTCTTGGTTTCCGTTGATAGTAAATTTCTCACTCTGTTGAGAACTCCAATTTTTTTAGCTATTTTTTTACAGATATAATCTACATGCTCAGTAAATTTTAATTTTCTATCAATTATGATACCTAGATATTTAATCTGATTAACAGTTTCAATGGCAACAGTATCTATACGCACTTCTAATTTATTACTAGTAAACTTATTAAAGTTAACATCTGAACCTATCACCATTATTTTACTTTTACTAGTATTTAACTTTAATTTATTCACGGATAACCATTGACTTAAAGACAATAATTCTTCATTCATTACTCTCACTAATTCATCTTGTTTTTGTCCTTCTATGAATATAATTGTGTCATCAGCAAAAATATGGAACTTACATTTTTTTATCACATTTTTTATATCATTTATATACAAAATGAACAGTAATGGTCCTAATATACTACCCTGTGGTACTCCTAGATTTACACATTTTTTACTAGAGTAATTATTATTTCAGACATGTTCCTCCTATCCCATAGTTTTGTATTTTTTTAATTAACATATCTCTGTCTACTGTCTCAAATGCACGTTTTAAATCTAAAAAGAACACAATAACGGTATTGCCATTTTCGATTGCTTCTTTCCATTCGTTGATACTACATTGTAAAGCAGTTTCACAGCTATACCCATTTCTAAAACCGGATTGATAATCAGTTAAAATGTTATTATCCACCACAAACTGATTTAATTGTAAATAAATAACTTTTTCTAGTATTTTTTCTACTGATGGTAACATATTTATTGGTCTATAGTCTTCGGCTGCCAATGCATTACTAACTTTTTTTATAGGAATAATTGTGGCAATTTTCATTCTATTTGGAACAATGCCTGATTCCAAGGAACTATTTATAATATTAATTAACTTATCGGCTATATCTACATAAAATTCTTTTACAATCCACATGTGTAAATCATCCGGACTATTTTTATTAGGTAGACCTTGAATTATTTTAAATAATTCAATGTAATCAACTAATTTAAAATTTAATAATTTACAACTAATATTTGGTAAGTATGATATATGATCAAAACTAATGCTATTATTTGGTGCTATTAATTGTACAATTTGTGTAATACTGTCTAAGTAAAAATTATTAAAATGTTCAGCTATTTCAGTCTTATTAGTGTATCTTTGGCCGTTGAACAATATTTCATTATAATTTTCTTCTCTTTTTCTGGCTATTATTGTCTTCAAAGTTTTCCACATTAATTTAGAATCAAATCTACAGTTATCTATATTTTCTGCATAATATAATTTTTTTGCATTCCTAATATAATTTACTACACAGTTTCGTTTTAATTTATACACAATCCAATCTTCGTCTTTATTGGTAATTAAGTACTTTTTATATGCATTATCTCTTAATTTAATTTCATTTAGAACATTTTCATCAAACCATGGTTTTGATGCAATATTTTTTCTTAAACTTACAATTTTTGGCATATATTTATCTATTGCATTTATAATATGTTCGTAAAATACTTCATATTTGTTGTCTAAATCAATATCTCTAAAGTTAAATTTCATATTACGTAAATTATCTTTAAATAGGTTGTATTCACACAACTTACATCGAAATTCTCTATTTTCATTACAATGTTCGATTTTCTTTTCAATTAAGATTATATTGTGATCCGTAATAATTGGTTGTGTCAAAATATTACAATCCAGATTATAAAAGTCATTAGTAAAAACTAAATCAATAATTGTTTTACTGCTGTTGGTTACGTGAGTATAATCTTTTACAAGTTGTACCATACCACTGTCATTAATAACTCTTTTTAGTCGTTTCGTATAACAACATCTGTTGTTAGCCCAATTAAAATTGAAGTCACCCGTAATAATAACAGTATTTTCCGTGTCTAAAACTAAATTTCCCATATAGGTATCAATGTAATCTATAAATTCGTTGTGTGATCCATTCGGAGAATGATACATACAACTCATAACAAAACATTTATCACCTAGGCCTATTTCTACCGTTAATATCCAAAAGTTCCTTTGTACCGCGATTTGATCTTTTATTCTAAATGGTATGCCACTTCGAATATACACTACTACACCACCGGTGTGCCTGCTACTTGAATCAACCCTCACTATCTCATAGTTATTAATTTGCACTTCAAAATCCTCAATGTCATTTGTTAATCGCGTTTCGGTCAAACAAACAACAATAGGTTCATTATCATGAATAAATTTTTCAATTTCATCTTTATTGGCTAGTAAGCTTCTTGCATTGAGGCACACCATTTTCTTGTCCTGCAACTTTAATTGCTATTCGGACCCGTTTACTATCCATTTGTTTTGTTGTCTTTCAACTTGCTTCTTGTAGATCGAACAGTCCCAGTAGAACACTGAATGATCCGTATTTAACTTTAAACCATATTTATTATTGGCCCAAGAGCAGTTTACACATGCAACACTAGTCTTACATTTATTTTCATGTTTTAAGTCACCGCACTTACTACATACTTCTTTTTTTGTACAATCCGCAGCCTTGTGATTGTAACCAAAACACTTGAAACATCTAAACACACTTGTATGCAGGAAAACTTTGCAAGTATTCCATTTCATTTTCAATTTACCTTCTCTTAAGATTCGTTCGACTGAACTATCATCAGCTTCTATAATATACATGTAATTATCATCTCTGATTTTTTTGGTAACTACGACTTTTATATTTGCCATCATATTTTCAGTTATAAATTTGTTATGTTCTTGAATGCATTTTCTTAACTCATCTTCGGTTAATTCTTCTGACATACCGACAATTTTTATCCTGGAATTCGGCTTCTTTGGTACCTCAATGTTAAACTGGTTGCCTAATTTTTGTTGTATATCTTGTCGTAATATATCTTTTTCTTCAGTACTACCGCAAACAATAGCAATTCCATCCTTTTTGATATTTTTGATACTTAGAATATCAACACATAATTCTGTTGGGTTTACATTCCTTTTTAATTCGCCTCTAATTGTTCCTATATCTACTGTATTACCAGTCTTTGCTTTTACTAATAAAGTATGTGACACTTGATTTTTGACAACCATTGCATACGATGCTTTTTCATTTTCTTCTACATTCTTATCATTTACAGGTTCTATATTTCTATTATTCATTTTTAGTAATGTATCTTTAATACTTTTAACATTTTTCTTCAGTTCTTCAATATCTTCTCTGTTATTAACCTCACTTCTATTGTAACATAAATTACAATACCACTTAATACCTCGGCACGATTGTATTACATTATACTGATGTTCATCAACTTTTACACATTTAATGTGAAACCATCCCTCGCAATCTCCATCACAACCCAGTATTTTATCTCCATCAAAATCAACTTTACACTTTTGACACCGCTTATCAGTCGCCATGTTTATATATATATATATATATATATTTTTGGATTCAGGGCGACGAGACAAACACTTTTTGTTAATGAAATTTTTTAATCCGAGAATGCTACAGACACACGACCGATTGCTTTAGCTTCGTCGGTAATTCGTACGGCGAGCTAAAAATCTATTTTGACTGTTGTACTTTTATACTAACTGAGATGAGGTTACAGTACATTTTCCAGTTTGACAGCCAGTTTAACCAAACGAAATAAACAGAGTATCCGCTAAATGTCTTAAAGAAATCCATTACCGTGAGGACAAAAAAAAAATTTTTTGCGGAGCCGTTTTCTGTAATTCGCAACCCACTACTGTCGAGACTTACCTTTAAAACCACCGCTCTTGCATTCGATAGTAGTGTGTTGTGGCCATGCTTCGAGTGTGCCTTGAAATTTAAGAAAATTCGATAAAACTGCAGATATTGGGTTCACCTATATATCGGTGTGCTATATAGAATATAGACACATCAGTACGAAAATGCTCATATGTAGTTTTTCCTCAACATCTAAGAAACTTTGAAAAAAGTAATAAAAACAACTAGCTCCTATAAGCATCCTTAAACGCGCTTCACACTGAAAGTTCTACAGTTTTATATGCAGAATATTCTGTGCAGGAAACTGTGCGGAAATATATTTTCGTTATTTTTAGCTCAAAGTTCTTGGTTTATTATGCGCATTTTGGCGGAGGCGCTAATAATAAGACTATATTCTGTAATCTGTAGATATATAATGCTATCCTATACATATTTTAACGCTTATAACTTCAAAATGATTATATTTTGCAGCATTATTAGTAGATGATTCAGACAATATTGTTCAATATATTAATAATGTATTCCGAATTTGGATCACAGTAACCGGTTACAAATTTATTTCGTTTCTAATTGACTTTAAAGAGCTAAAATAATATTATTTCGATAGTATTAGCGATTATAAACAATTTTACTGCTAATTTATCGTCAAAATGTTCTTCAAGTTCGAAAAATTCGAGATTTTATTCATTACCGGTTACAGTGGTCCAATTTTGGAATATACTATACGTATAGTTAATAAGAAAATGATTTATTAATGTAATAAAATTGTAATAACATAGTCAATCATTTATAGAATTCTGTATAGATTTATAGATTTAATCAGAATTCCACTATAAGTCTCTTTTGATTGCACCAACTAAATTTACAGCCCGTATAATATGATTGACCAGTAAGTTTCCTTCACATTTTTAATATAATAGCTATTTTACTGCTGACTTTATAGCGTACTAAAAAATAACGATATTATTTATTATTGATTTAATTTGAAAATTACTAGATAGTTTTTTTACAACTAAAATGACAGCAATATACTTTCTTATAACAAGCGTAGATGCAGGCACAATTACCTGCAGTCCCACCGCTGAACAATTATAATTTTAAAATAATTATTTTTAATGATCAAATTAATTATTTTTTAATTACTATTGCCATTGGGTTTGCAATCTAAAACAAATGTTTTAAATTTTATACTTATTATTCTTAATAATTACTTTCTTTTACGAAGTAATAAGTCATCAAAAAAAAAAAACACACTCAAGTTTTCAACGAATATACATTTTTTTAGTGATATCGTATTAATTATGCCTGAAAATAATTTGACAGATAAGCAAAATATAAATATTGTTTGTCATTTTGCTTACAACGATATTTTTGCTATTCTGTGTTTAATATTTTTTAGCTCGCCATACGATGTACCGAAGAAACTAAAGCATTCGGTCGTGTGTCTGTAGCATTCTCAAATCAAAAAATGTAATTAACAAAAAGTGTTTGTCTCGTCGCCCTGAATCCAAAAATATATATATATAACTGGATGTTAGTCGTCGCTCGTAAAACCAAATTTGTGCCCTCTACTCCTCTGAGGGTACCGGAGCGATTCACACCAAATTTGGTACACATATTATTTGACATCCCATTTGAATTCGCTCGCAGTTTAAACCCAATCGCCCGTATACTTCCCGAGTTATAGGGCCCCAAAATTTAAAGACCCCCTTAATACTGCCCTTATAATCATATTTAAAACACACACAAATTTTACTTAACTACAAGGTTTTTTCATATTGTTAACCCAAAGCCCGAAAAAAAATATTAAATATTATAATTTTGTATTTTAAAATATGCACTAAAATTAATTTTTATCAATATAATCTACAAAAAACTTTTTATATCTATAACATTTTTTCAAATTGTTATCAAAGGGCCATAATAATTAAGAACCACTGCTCGCAACGCATATGTTACCTAAAGGCGAGCTCTACGCATTGGTGCGTTTTACAATTACCAAATCTTGTTAACTAATGAAACTGACACATACAATAGACATAATAGAAAAAAATTGACAAATCGTACTCCAGGAGCCCTCAAATAAGGCTATATACATTAAAAACTATCAATCTTGTTCTTTTTATACATTCTTTATAAGAAAATGACAAGGACGGCGTAGATTCATTGTAATCGTTGTATACAAAAATGTTGACTTTGTAAATTTGTATTTATAGGCTATGCATCAGGCCTTCGTCTGTTAAAATTGCAAGCTCCCTCGCAAGCTGACCCACGCAATGACCTCTCACTCGACTGTCTTTTCGATATGGGAAGCGAAGAGTTGTACTCGGTGAAGTGGTACAAAGATGATCAGGAGTTCTTCCGTTATACGCCAAGTCAACATCCCCCGTTGCGCTCATTCCCTGTTGCTGGTGTCCATCTTGTGCGACAAGGTGGTAATTGCACCAACAATCAATGTTCTGTGCATCTGACACAATTAACATCCGCGCACAGCGGCGGATCGTATCGCTGCGAGGTATCCACTGAAGCGCCGACATTTCGGGTAGTATTCGAAACCGCAAATGTGACCGTAGCCGCAGTCGGTAGACACGACCCCATAATCGTTGGCGTGAAATCATCGTATGTATTGGCTGATCTTGTTTATGGCAACTGTACGACAGCACCGGCTGATCCGGCGCCAATGATTTCATGGTTAATCAATGGGAAACCGGCGCCCGCTATTTCGCTCGGTCAACCGAAGACATCACAACCAAACGAACATGGTCTGGTCGTTAAGTCGATGATGTTGCGGTTTCATGCAGATCGACGACATTTCCCGGAGCCGACGAGCACAATGGAATTGAAGTGTGTTGCTAGTATGCCCGGTGTGCTAGCCAAGGATCTCGTTACTACTGTTACTTCGGTATTAAACCAACTGGAACAAAATGCAGTTAGTCAAAAGTTGGAACTGGCTAATAGTTACGGTAAGATCAATTAAACTGTTTTCCACTCGCATTGGGATTCATATAAGGAAGTATTGTAATCATGAAGAATTCCCAACTCGAGATCTTAGCGGAAATACACGTTTTGGCCATACCTAAATCGAATCTGACTATTTTCACAATTTTCTATCAGTGTGTATGTATAGGTGTGCGCGCGCGCTTTAATGTCAAATCCGTTGAAAACTAAATTATGATTATTTAAACTTCTTAAAGTTCGAAAGGAAAATAGGCCCGAGTTATTTATATATAAAAAATAACAGTCAACGCATAATTGCATAAATAAATGCCTAAAATATTATAAATTTTTTTGAATACCCAGTTTCGGACATTAAAATACTAGTTTTGTTTCATGACAATGACCAAATAAATTTAAAGTACAAGAAAGCAATAATATTAATATATAATGAAAACTAAGTATAAAAAAGTTTAGGATTGGCCAGTCCAATTTTTTTTTCTCTAAATCATACTGTTTTTAAGACCCTAAAAGACTAGTAGGAGTAAACTTTAACTACTGGTTTAAAATGGAAGTTATCTTCAACCAAAATATCGAAAATAATTAACAAAAATTTAGGGATGATCAAAACGTTAATTATTGTAAAAATATCGAGCTCGAATTTTTTTATGATTACAATACTTTATTATTTTCATTCCTATATTAATGTCTAGTGTAAGCCACATTAGATTATTTGGTTTGTTATTTATCAGTTTTCGTTTAAATCGTGCTGTTTTTGAAATAGTAGCAGGAGTAAATTTAACCACCGATTTAAATAGAATGTTAACTCCGAGTTAAATCTCGAAAATAATCAACATGAATATTAAAATATCGAATTGTAATTTATTATCATTACAATACTGCTTTATATACTTTCGGTTAAAAAATCTAGTGTAAACCACTTCAAATTTTTTTGTGTGTTACATATTACTTTTCCTTAAAATCGTGCTATTTTCGTAAGAGAGTAGCAGGAGTAAACTTTTATCACCGGTTTAAGTAAGTGATATCCTGGTTAAATCTCGATAATAATCAAAATAAATTTAGGGTTATTCAAAACGTAAATTTCCGTAAAAACAACGGGCCCAAATTTTTCTTATGAATAAAACGCTTCTTTATACACATTCGTCTAAGCTAAGGCCCAGTTTTTCAATGACTGATTAAGTGTTGATTAGTAGTAACTATGGTTATGATATAGGTTAACACTATTTTCTATTTTTCAATGGCTAATCATGGATCTTTGGGAAATGTAACCACAGTTACGGATGTTTCAGTATGGTTAACATAATCAGTCAGTAACCAAGAATTGAAAAACTGGACCTAAGAATGTAATATATTACTTTCTTAGGTATTTATTGTACTGCGTCCTTGATAAGATTTTTAACTCGATCATTTTAAGGTTTCACTTGGAATATTAGGGAAAAATTTAAAGTCGAAATAGAGATAATATACTTAATTATTTAATAGAGAAACTATGGCAGTATTTTATGCAGCACTCGCGTTGCTATATTGTAGTTGGTAATCATGACCTGGAGTAAAATATGCAAACGGATTAATATGACATTCATACCAGCTATGTACAATAAAACATTAAACCTGTGTAATGCAATCTAGTTCATCAGTCTGTCAGAAGATTGTATAACATTTTGAATGCCATGAATAAATATATATTTCTAAATCTGTTGTGTTCAGTGGAGCACTTTCCTATAATCCTATAAACACTGATAAAATACATATATGGTTGCTATGGGAACGTCTATGAATTTCAAATAAGTTGTGACTATTTTCGAAATGATGCCTGTGTGTCTGTCTGTCTATGTGTTTGTTCTCTCGCTACAGAAAAAACCGTTGAAAGGAAAATTATGAAACTTAAGACTTATATAGGGTCTGGAAGAATTCCCTTCTATTTTTTAAAGCAATATTACAACTCGAAGTAGTAGTTTACTCTAGCTACTGTTTTTAGCTCGCCGTACGAAGTACCGAAGAAGCTAAAGCATTCGGTCGTGTGCCTGTAGCATTCTCGGATCGAAAAATTTAATTAAGAAAAAGTGTTAGTCGCCCTGATTCCAAAAATGAATATAATTTATATATTTGGATGTTAGTCGTCGCTCGCTCGTAAGACCAAATTTGTGCCCTCTACTCCTCTGAAGGTACCGGAGCGATTCACTCCAAATTTGTTACACATATTATTTGGCATCCCATTTGAATCCGCTCGCAGTTCAAATCTAATCGCCCGTATACTTCCAGAGCTATAGGACCCCAAAATTTGGAGCCCCCCCTAAGACTGCCCTTATAAAAATAATTAAAACTTTCGAAAATTCTAAGATACTTTATGCCTACAAGATTTTTGCATATTGTTAACCCAAAGCCCGGAAAAATTATTAAATATTATAATTTTGAATTTTAAAATAAGCACTAAAAATTTTTTTTATCAATATAATCTACAAAAAATTGTAAGATTTTTTATATATATAACATTTTTGTAAATTGTTAACCAAAAGGCCATAATAATTAAAAACCACTGCTTGTAAAGCAACCTAATCTTGTTATAACTCGTTTCCGAGCTGAAGGCATAGAATCTATGCCTTCAGCTCGGAGGTTCCCCACCCCTGCCATAGATGCATGTTCTTATAGAGATTGATGCATCTATGCATATTCATTGCACTCAAAGTACAGTTTTTGTAACATAAGAAAACGGAGTAATGTAAATAAATAATTTTTAATCGGATAAAGTTTCTTTCGAATCATGTACTACATACAAAGTGGTTTTAGGCAAAATAAACCGTAGGAGTCCTTTCGTAAGCCATTTATATTTTAAATAAAGATAAATAGACGACCGTTAACGTTTTCACGATCGCTTAAAGAAGAACAGCAGTCACAGAATATTTCGATCCCATGCTTAAGGAACACGTAATGATGCAGGAGACCCATAAAAAGATTTACTGGAATGATTATAAGCTTTTATCACAAGAACCAGCTATAACATGAACACGAAACAATCCTAAAATGATATGATAATACCACATTTCAGATAATGGCCTCAACATTTGTATTGTTTCATATACCAATTCATATATTACATACATACACAAGCATCAGTTCGTATTTAGACCAACTCAAAGTTAATATCAGTGGAAAATAAACTTTTTTAGCTCCTAGTACAAAAGAGCTATAGTTTTCGGGCATGTATCTGCAACAACGGTGGATTCAAAAATTGTTTGCCCAGAAATTGGCTCACACTTCCTTTTTATCTTTTTCTCAGAATGTTAGGCACCGAATACTACTACATACTGTACGAGTTACATAGAACAATTTCATTATCCAAGTTTTATATTAGACGACAAATCAATCCTTTCAAAACCTGATGTTCATTCCAATGGACATAATTTTTAAGTTATAATTCTTCTTTAAAAAATAAAGTCGCTAATATAACATTAATCGCGTTCAGCAGACGATATATCACCAACATAATATAATACTATGTTCCGTAAATATAAAAATGCCATCGCGATCTAGGTTATCCGGTCAGTATATATCAAGTTTATGGAAATTTATGTTTGGTACGCAACCAAAGTAACTTTCAAAAAACTGGTAGTATAAATCAAATATTTCTAGTTTTTTGATATTTTGGAATTACAAATGAAATTCAAGAACGTGGCGACAATTTTATATTTACGAACCTTGGCATTGTTGTGGGTACTTTGTCATCTGTCTTCATATTTATAAAATATCTCGAGTGGCCTGCACTCGACTTTCTTTTACGCAGTTTTCTCTCTCTCTCAATATATATATATATATATATATATATATATATATATATATATATATATATATATATATATATATATATATAACCAAACAAGCAGTCAAACTAACCAATACTCTACAGAAATATTCTGAAATGTCATTTATCTAATTGAGTCTATTTTGTTTTCCTGTCAAAATCACAGACGATCCGATTTATTAAGCTGCACGCGAATCCATGGCTACGCAAACAAGACATTTATAATGTTTCGTAGCATTTTTCTCGCAACTGGCACATTTTTTGAAGAAACTTTTCACAACAAAAGTTGTGCGAAATATTAATATCTTTCATTATGACTACTTTTGCCGTAAGTGTAACCGTTCTAATGATATTGGCGATATAACAAAAAATGTATAGAGTAAACATGCACTACCGTTCACAGACACACACACACAGACAGACAGACGTCATTCCGAAAATAGTCACATTCGATTCAGGGAAGGTCAAAACATGTATATCCGTTGAAATCTCGAGTTCGAAATTTTTCATGATTACAATACTTACTTATTACTTCGTAAAAGAAAGTAAAAATATAATTTCACAATATGTAACCTGGTCTTTCATCCTTTTACATTGTAACTAGTTATAGAAATAGTACTAATGTCCATTATATGGTTCAGTTTTATGCACAATAGTGTTATATAATTATATATCATTTTTAAATTAAATGGAACCTTGCACTGTCCGAATCTCCGAATGCATAACCGAAGAAAGTCCCATAGAAGTTTTACATAAATGATTGTTATGATTTTCTACCTTTACTATTAAATTAATACCAATAAACATATGAATTTATAATTTTTACAATAAATCACACTAAAATAACATCATAAGAATTTTACATATAAATTTCCTAATATATAATATAATCTGAAATCGGTTATTTCAAAGTTTTTAATAATATTGCTATATTTTGTTTGTTTCAGGGATGAATTATATTCTACCTTATCGAGTCTTGCTCGTGGCAACTACGGCGATTCTGTGTTTCCGGTAGTATAGTTCCGTATATTCATCACTTCAAAATCTCATATAGGTATATATTTCTATTAGGAATACAGTGATTTACCACCTAAGAGACAGATTGTTTATTTATTTTTTGTTAAAGTAATATTATCTACATCAATATCATATTAAATCATGTATATTTTATGTTAAATTAAGAGTGTATAATTAACTATTTGACATGTATTCTTATGTTTAATTTAGATTAAATTTAAATTAAGATAGAACATTACTGACCCGAAAAAAATGGTTTCAACAGGCCCACTAAAACCAATTCACATAAAATTTTCATCATTTGGGCTTGAGTTGTTCATTTTTTTGAAAAAATATTTAATTCATATTATATAAGAAGCAATTTTACAACTGAAATGTTATTGTAATGTTTATGTCGACTCGGTAGAGAATTTAAAACACTTACTTTATTTATAATACTAATACTACAATAATATTATTCTTGACAATCTAAATTTATGTTAACTATAAAATAACTTATATTTACAACACTTATTAATTCCTCGCGAACTGTTTAACAGTCTCTCTCCGACTATTGTTGTCTGACGACTCACTGACCGTCTATTTATTTCTACTCACAGCATATTTATCTCGACTGCAAGAGATTATCCATCATTATTTTGATTAGTATTATATTTCATCGTGGAAAGAACAGAGTAGATATTTGATAATTATTTGGAGCCAATGCTCAAAATCATATTTTTATACAATATAAATTCAAATAAAAGTAGAAAAAAGTGTCAACATGTATCGCTACTCAATGATTTGCCGAAATAAATAAGAACTGTAAATAATAACTAAAATTATGTATCAAAAGATTAATAATCTAGTTATTAATAATTAAAATTATATTGTTTCTTGTATGATACAGATTTTTTTTTTTTCATGCTCTATATTCAATTAATTATCAAATATGAGTATAAATAACAATGTACTACATTTGAAGAATAACTCTTCATAAAACATAATTAGGTAGAATGCACCTATACCTTCAGCTCACCTTATAAGTAATATATGCGATGCGAACAGCAGACTCCTATGCTCCCCACAACTGGACTCCCCTGTTCCCCCCACAGTGTGCAAATTTTCAATTCAATTCAAAATTATAATTTTTAATAATATTACATGGCCTATGGGTTACCAATATGCAGAAATCGTGTAGACATAAAGTATCTTAGAATTATTGGATGTTTTATTTTTCAAATGGCATTATTAAAGAGGGGGCTCCAAATTTTGGGGTCCTATAACTCGGGAAGTATACGAGCGATTGAATTTAAACTGCGAACTGCATTTAAAGAGAGATAAAAATAGTACAGAGGTCACTGGTTGGAGCCAAAGTTCGAACCCAGAACTCCGTAGTCCGTACAATGAGTGAAATCGATGTTTATTCTTTATTGGTGTAATCATTAAAATGAACAATCAAAAAAATTGTGCACATCAGTTAATATACAAATAAATTCTTTATTTAACAAAATACATATGCTCGTAATTATAAGGTACACGAGTAATATAAAAATAATTAATTATAAGTTATATTATATATGTTGTAGTTAAAGATTGAGATTAAAAATAGTTTCAATAAAATTTCTATAAGATATCACTTATAAGTGCATAATGAATTCTGTAGTAAAACTTCATCACGATTTACCATAAGAAAGCAAAATGTCCTAAACAATTATTTAAATTTTCAAATTGCACAGCCGGATATAGAAATTTACTTTTGTTCCCTATGTAATAATAAGGCTTGAATTGTCTTCCAATTATCACATGAATTAAAATCATTTGAAATTAAATTTACGTTGGTCTTTGTAAAATTTAATTTTCTATATAAGTTTTGATTTTCCTGAGATTTAGTTTATATATAAATTGATTTTCGTGCACGACTCGTAGAAATTCTTTTCTTTTTATATGAGCCATCCAATCACACGTGTATATTGTATCATTACTATTTAGTAACATTGTCTTTTGAATAGTGTATCCAGAGATTGGGTTCTGCAGTTCTAATACGCATTTGTATAAATGCAGTTTACCCCCTACTATGCTTGAAAATACATGAAACGAAAACTCTAAACTTCGTAATATATACGTACAAAACAGCGTGCCAACATCGCTGTTAATAATCACATATTGGAAATCTTCCTTCACATATTCAGTAATTGCCTGACCATGTTCATGTAGTATTTGAGAATGGTTCGTATTAAAGTGATCCGTTAATAAATTCGGATATGCTTCATTACAAATAGGACATGTTAAGCAATATATACAATATCGGCCTGCATGCGTTCTCGATTTGATGTGAACATCTGTGTAAGAACAACGCGGACTATAGTGACAATGCTCTTTTGCTGGAATATGTGCTTCGCAAAGCCATCCAGAAGAGTAGTTATATGCATGTTGATAAGTTATGTTCTTATGGCACGTATAACACTTTATTATATTATTTATATCCTCGTTTATTGTTATTTTAAACGTTGTTCCTTTGAATCCATCCAAGGCTTTGATGAGACCGTTAATATCTAATATTACAGACAAATGCTCTTCCAGTACGAGACTGCCATGCGAAGCCACTTTTCCTTTCCGAGTTAGATCACCGTTCTCATTAGATATGTTTACCTGTTGAGTACATTTTTTAATTAGTTATTTAAATCTGCACTCAACGAGACTAGATGAAAATCACATTAATATAAAAAGAAAAAACTACAACTAAACAAGGATGTGCTGAAAATTTTGCTATTTGGATATTGCTAAAAGTCAGGGTTGGCATATTTAAAACACAGGGATTTAAACATGTTTTAAACGTCGATTATGTTTAAAACGCTTTTGTCTTAAATATGTTTCCTTGATATTAATTAATTTCCGTTGTAGTTGCTACTAGTGTTGCAAAGTATATAGTGTTGGTGTATCTAACTTCATATTTACAGGGCTTCCACAGCAATTTTGTATACAAAAAAGTGAAATAGTGTAGTTTTAAAAAGATAAAAGTGAAATAAGTGACTGAAAAAAGATAAAAAAAGTGAATAATAGTAAATAAAATATTCATTTTGTAGACGGCATTTTGTTTTTAGACAGATTTTGAGGCCTGATTCGTAATCTGCGATCCCAAAAACGTTGTGTTATCAAATTTCAGGCAATTTATTAAATAAATAAAAGAGTTATACATATATTAATTAAGTGTATTAAAAAAAGCTAGAGTGGCATGCACTGGACTTTCTTTTACGTAGTTTTTACTAAAAAAATCAAAATATTGACAGGCACATATCATAATATGATTGATTAAACTATATGCAAATACATGGCAACATAAATAAGATATTTAAGATTTTCCGTAGCAGTTTTCCCGAAACTGGTACATTTTTTGAAGAAACATTTAAAACAAAAATTGTGTGAAATATTAATATCTATCATTATGAATTTTGCCATATGTGCAGCTGTTCTAGTGATATTGGAAATAGAACAAAAAATGCATAGAGTAAACATGCACTTCCGGTTTCTTAAGTTTGAAGTTTCACAATTTAACGTTTGACAGTATTTGCTCAAGAGCGTTCACAGACACACACACACACACACAGACACACACACAGGCAGACGTCATTCCGAAAATAGTGACATTCGATTCAGGGAAGGTCAAAACGTGTATTATCCGTTGATATCTCGAGTTTGAAATTTTTCATGATTACAAGACTTACTTATTACTTTGTAAAAGAAAGTAGCACATATTTGCAAATTGACAATTGAAAAAAGCACACCTTCTTACCTATGGAGAACTTTTCTATAAACTTTTTCCGAAAAAACAACAAGCTTAGGTACAACGCACCTATGCGTCCAGCTCGCCTTATAAGTAATATATGCGATGCGAGCAGTTTTTAATAATTATAGCCTTTTGGTTAACTAATTGAAAAAATGTTATAGATATAAAAAGTTTTACATTTAATTTTAGATTATATTGAAAAAAAAAAAAATTTTTTGTTCAAATTTTGAAATTCAAAATTATAATATTTAATAATTTTTTTCGGGCTTTGGGTTAACAAAATGAAAAAATCTTGTAGACAAAAAATATCTTAGAATTTGTAGTAGAATTTTTAAGTGTTTCAATTATTTTTATAAGGGCAGTATTAAGGCGGGCTCCAAATTTTGGGGCCCTATAACTCGGGAAGTATACGGGCGATTGGATTTAAACTGCGAGCGGATTCAAATGGAATGCCAAAGAATATGTGTACCAAATTTGGAGTGAATCGCTCCGGTACCTTCAGAGGAGTAGAGGGCACAAATTTGGTCTTACGAGATACCGAGCGAGCGACGACTAACATCCAAGTATATAAGTTATATACATTTTCGGAATCAGGGCGACGAGACGAACACTTTTTCTTAATGAAATTTTTTGATCCGAGAATGCTACAGACACACGACCGAATGCTTTAGCCTCTTCGGTACTACGTACGGCGAGCTAAAAAATTTTAAAAATGGGTTTTGAATCAACGAAGTTAGAACATTGACGAATTTTTCGCGTCTTTAATACTTCTCCTACATTTATGACATGAAAATAGTGAACAAAATTTTTAAATAGTGACTATAAGTGATCGATTTCGGAAAAAGTGAATAAAAGTGGAAATAGTGAATGCGTGCAATTCAGTGAACAATGTTTATAGTTCATTATGTCAACCATGATAAATATCATAATTATCTTAGTTAGATCTCACTAATTGAATTCAAAATTTAAATTCATTCACCGTCCAAATTTCATTCATTTTATAACTTTTAATGTAACAACTGTCTTTTATAAATTCAAAATGATGTGAAAGCCGCTACAAACTACAATCGGTATCGTGTCTGAAATTTCAAACTGCATGATCGAAGACGATTGATGCGATGTGACCATATACATACATTTCTATATGTTAGTATTTTGCATGAACGTGCTCGATAGATAGCACTTGATCAGTGTGACCACAGCCTAATAACTAAATATGTTGTTTGACAAATAAATAACTAGTTAACCAATGAATTTAACATGTTGGCAACACTAGTACCAACTGAAATCAACCATGAAATTAAATGAGGTTATGAACCCTAGCATTCTACATACCTTGTAACTGAAATTTGACGCTTGATCATCTCTTGAAATAAGTCTTACACAATAATAAATATTCTTTGATTGTAAACACACTTTTGCGTGTAATATAAACAACATATTAAACGCAGCTACAAGAAATGTGCGTAAACTGGTTATAGTGATATCGTGTTGTAACGTCGCTGGATTCTCCAATAGCTGGCCGGGGTGTGCACTTTTGCAATGCGCCAACAAAGCATGTTTAGAGCCACTCCAGCCGCATTCGTCGCCCATTGCCATTATGCAGGTGTACCGTAGATATACACATTCCTCTTCATGTTGTTTCACATCAGAAAAACGTGTCAAAGCAGAACATCCGTATTCTTTATTTTTGCACGGAAACAACATGTCTTCGGCGAGGTGTTCATATGGGAAATTCCTCGTGGCTGTTTGAGTATCGGGGGCTGAGCACCGGCCACATCCACTTTGCCCATTATTCAGCTGTATTACGGGTCCACAGGATAAAATTCCACCACATAAGTCACACTTAAGTTTGTCCAAAATGGAACTTTTAATTTCCATCATGTTCCTAAAAGATTTACAATCTTTTCTTTCCAAATTCAATATTTTAATGATTATTAAAAATAATAATGATTAGATAAACAATATAACATATTTTAGTCAAACGTCATAGATAATACACTAATAGATTGTCGACTTCATAAAGAAGCGTTATAAGAGTGTTTCCAATGTGTATGGAGCTTGAACTAAACGGGTGGCGGGAAATATGAATGACATGTGCAATGCAGGTTGCAGAAATTCAAAATTAGATTGAATTTTAGTGAACATCACAACATTTTACGAAGTAATAAGTAAGTATTGTAATCATGAAAAATTTCGAACTCGAGATTTCAACGGGTATACATGTTTTGTCCTTCTCTGAATCGAATGTGACTATTTTCGGAATGACGTCTGTCTGTCTGTGTGTGTGTCTGTGAACGCTCTAGGGCCAAAACTGTCGAACGAAAAATTATGAAACTTCAAACTTAAGACTTGTATATGCCCTAGATGTGCACCTCTTATTTTTGAAACGAATATTCAAACCGGAAGTGCATGTTTACTCTATGCATTTTTTGTTCTATCTCCAGTAACACTAGAACGACTGCACTTATGGCAAAAATAGTTATGTTCATAATGAAAGATATTAATATTTCGCACAACTTTTGTTTGAAAAGTTTCTTCATAATTTGTACCAGTTATGAGAAAACTGCTACGAAAAAACTCAAATATCTTATTTACGTTGCCATAGTGATACCTACACTTGTGACAAATTTTATTATTTTTAAATCAGATCAACCATGAGTTACATCATTTGTTTCTTGTTTATTGAAAACAAACAAGCATTACATTGACAGTTATCTGTATGAATTATTATTTAAAATATTGATTTCTTATTAGAATACATTCTATCAGGTAAATTATTATAGAATCAATTTATATTATATATTTGCTGACATAATTAATTAACAATTTCAGAGTTTTAATGTGGAGTTTGACAGTTTAAGAGTGAATACGATAAGTACTTCAAATTCAGATCCATTATAAATTGGTATAATTATCCAGTTATTTTCATTATATTATATATATATATATATATGTATATTAATATCTATCTATTGAAAACTACGTAAAAGAAAGTTGAGTGCAGGCCACTCCAGATATTTTTTTAAATTGTCAATTATATAAATTAAAATTAAACAAATATTGCATTTGTAGATACAAATAAACAGACAGGTTTATATTTGTCGTTTGTGCGGGTAAGCAGAGATAACCGTGTGGTAAGAACTGTTACAGTCTACGACATTGTAACAAAGAACGCACAAAGCACAATCAATATCCCCTGAAGTTACTTTGTAGGGAAAGCAACTCGATGAGTCACGCTAACCGAAGGCATCGACAACCGTCGTGCACGTGTATAGCTTGAGGAAGCCATTATTACACAGGAACAAATTAGTAATACCAGAATTAAAATTTAGAAATGGATAACGTTAAAATAATAGGCATCTTTTTTTGGCCTAACCACAGCTAACTCGGTTGGTGCTTTCAGTAACTTGTGCCTTCGAGTGGCGGGTTACTCCAAAGAGGTTAGCGCTGGGTTACTGATAAGTCTAACCCTGCTCTGCAGTAGGGTTACGCATGCTGGGTTACGGGTTGCTGCATTTGCCGCCATTTGACAGTTCTATTTGAAATGGCATCAGTAAATAGTGAATATATTTGTGAAAAATGTGGAGTGCAAGGAGATCTTGGTTTTATTGAGAGGCATATTCAAACATTTCAAATCTTTGAGGGTAAGCTTATATATAGCTAAGTATATTTATAGCTTATATATAGATATTGGAGGTTATGTTTTGTTTGTTATTTATTATAGGAGCTGATGAGAATCAAACGAATGCTGTAAACATTCAAATCAATAGTAATGGTATGTAATTATTCAGAAACAAAAAAAGAAATTATATATTTATTTATTTATTTTGTAGATGAAAATGATGTTGAAGCAAGTTCTTTCTTAATTTGGCCGCAAAAATTAAAGCCAAGAGTCCTCATCATCAGATATATTGTAATAATATGATATGTTGTAATAATAATTCAAGATCAAATGTATTTAAAAGTATACTACTTTTTGAAAACATTTAGCGCTTAAATTTAAATTGAATCTTTCAATAACCTGTCCATTTCACTGGGGTTACTGACGGGTTACCGCCATATTGTAACCCGTTCCAACCACTTCTCCAACCAAATCCTACCCGGGTTGGCCCAAAAAAAGATGCCTAATATGTCAGTAAAGATTTCTGTTACCAACTTAAAAATAACAAAATCCCCTTGATTGATATTGGCGCTACTATTAAAACATAATTACTTCCCATCACTAAAAAATTAGACAACCACAACGTAACCACAAACAGCGAAAATGTAAATAATACGTTTGTACACAAAATCGCTGTTTGTGGTTAAGTTGAGGTTGTCTAATTTTTAAGTGATGGGAAGTAATTTTGTTTTACAAGTAGCGCGAAAATCAATCATGGGGATTTTGTTATTTTTAGGTTGGTAACAGAAATCGTAGCTGGAGAATACTTTTAATAACTTTACTGACATAAAATAATAGGGTAGTAGAGCCTGAAACGTCATCTTTATAAACAATTAACCTCCATCGCAGTTATCGACAAAAGCCCAAAGTGATTAAACCTTGATAATGTTTGTTGTATTCTAACAGCATATTTTTAAGTTGGCGACATTGCGAATAGGGAATAATAAAATTGTGGCTGTAATTACAGCTTAACGGTCATTCGAAATAAATTTGCTCGATTGCATGCGACGCAATTATATTTCTGTTTTAGTTTGCTAATATTGTTTTATAAGACGAGTTATTTGTTTTTTTAAAAGCTAACACAGTGACAGTGAGACAATATAAACACAAAATACAGGTTGTGATTAAAATAAAGGTTATTCATTAACTTGTTTTAAAACCCATAGCCTATATCTATTTGGGAACTCTCAATTATACTGGTAAGTAATGCAATTATTTAAAATATCTCATGAATTGTAATCGGTTTTATATTTTTGCTCAATAAATTACAATATCTTTGAACTTTTCAAAAATCATTGAATATATTATCCACGAATTTAAATTTTAATATTCGATAACTCTGTGTTTTGTTTAACAACCCAAACCTTGTTCCCATAATTCAAGATAATTGCATGAAATTTTTGAAAACTTTATTTCATGAAATAGAATTTCACTAAACAAACTTGAAAGCAACTGATGTTGTTCACATGCAAACAATTGCTTTCAATTTTATTTTAATGAACTCGAGATTTCAACGGATATACACGTTTTGTCCTTCCCTGAATCGAATGTGACTATTTTCGGAATGACGTCTGGCTGTGTGTGTGTGTCTGTAAACGCTCTAGGGCCAAAACTGTCGAACGTAAAATTATTTTAACTTCAATCTTAAGACTTGTATATGCCCTAGATGTGCACCTCCTAATTTTGAAAAGGATATTCAAACCGGAAGTGCATGTTTACTCTATACATTTTTTGTTCTATCTCCAATATTACTAGAACGGCTACACTTACGGCAAAAATAGTAATGTTCATAATGAAAGATATTAATATTTCGCACAACTTTTGTTTGAAACATTTCTTCAAAAAATGTACCAGTTGCGAGAAAAATGCTACGAAACATTATAAATATCTTGTTTACGTTGCCATGGATTCGTATGTAGCTTAATAAATCGGATCATCTGCGCCTTTGATAGAAAAATAAAATAGACTCAATTAGATAAATGACATTTCAGGATATTTCTGTAGAGTATTGGTTAGTTTGACTGCTTGTTTTGGTATATATATATATAGTAAAAAATGCGTAAAAGAAAGTCGTGTGCAGGCCACTCCAGATATATTTATAAAATTATTAGCATTCGCCATGGCGCAGTGGTTAAGAGTCTTGCCTTTCACTCTGGAGGCAGTGAGTTCGTTCCCCGTCTATGCCAATTTGTATTTTTACAAAAAAAGACGTTCTACACACACATACATACAAATATTTCTGGGTAATTTAATTAATAATACTCTAAATGACGTCATTTGAACACTTTTTTGACAATATTTCGATTTGAAATCAACATGCACGCAAGACAAAATTTCCTTTAATTTCATCGTAAGCACAAGGCTCTTTAAGGAAATTTATTTTATTTGCAAATTTTCAAAATAAAAAACGGCCTATGGAAATGATGTGCATGGCCTTTATTAATTTGAAAACTTTTCTTTTCCAGATTTAGTATACAATGCCACAGAAGATTGACGTGGAAACATTGGCTTCCATGATAAGCAAGTATTTAGTATTAGAAAACAAGCGTTTAGATGAAATTAAGTCTCTTAATGGATCTTTAATGAAATATTTAGTAGTTGAAGGTGATAAATTAAATGCATTTAGAAATATCAACTCATTTTTAAATGAGAAAACCAAATATCGTATTAAACGATTAGCAATTTATAGCACATGGAAGAACAATATAGTAAAAATTAAAGCCCTAATACATTGTAGATTTCAGGAGTCAATTGTTGGTACATATAAAAGAGGCGGATAGTAATTATCAAAATGTTCGTTCCGTTTCACTATACAGATGAGATGTCTACTATTATAATCGCTAACCAATTAACAAAACATGATATAAACAAAGTAAACCAAAGGTTCATATTATCCGGTATAACAATTCTTTTACAGAGCCAAACTCTCGACGAATTATCATTATTATATCAAGATTTAATGATTATATTTATTTGTAAATACGATTGTGCTCCTTTACAGTTGGCCATCAATAAACTATTCAATTCTAATTCAATTTACTTGGATGAAATTGTGGCCTTAAAATCAGACTTTGTTCAACACGAAGATACTGTTTTTCCAATTGACAAAAACGTAATTGAGAACCCCTTTTATAGATATTTTTTACACATATATGATGATGTTTGTGATATCTATGCAAATTTAGAATTAGACGCAAATTTAAATATCTATTGTAATACAAAGTTCGCAAAGTATATGTTACAATGTTACATGCCGTATGCTCCATTATGGACTAGTTTACTTTTAACCAAAGAATCTAATATTTTAAGATTAAGCAATGCTAATGTAGAATGTTGGTTCAAAATAGTTAAACATAATGTGTTACTGGGACAGACAAATTTAAGAGTTTAAACTTAGAAAATTACAAAATCATTAATATAATAACCCAGAAATGTTTGTATGTGAGTGTGTATGTGTGGAACGCTTTTTTGTAAAAATGCAGATTGGCATAGACGGGGATCGAACTCACGACCTCCAGGGTGAAAGGCATGACACTTAGCCACTGCACCATGGCGACTGTTAATAATGTTATAAAAAATAATCAAATAGTTTATACTGAAATAAAACAATCACTACGATTCTGAAGTTCAGTCTGCTTTGAAATAGACAAAAACGAATCAAACGTCAGAATGAAATGTCAAAAAAGTTTTTGTGATAAATCTTCAATTCAAAGTTTAATCTTAAGTTATTTGAATAATCGATTCAAATAATAAACAGCAATCGTAAGTAAATTTATAATCCTGTTTTTTATTTACAGTCATGGAAACTGTCTAAATGATACAACACATACAAGGTTAAAATCAAAGTTAAACAAAATTTTGTTTAAATTTATCGGATGTTACACAGTGCATGATAAGCGATCGATTAGTTAATCTCAGCATAGTGATCTAAGAACAAAATAGCGTTCAAAGAAAGAACTCGATTTTTTCTTTATTATTATTTGCGATGTGGAAATTTGTATTACTATTATAGTCGAACGATACAAAATGAAGAAAAACCGTGTTATTATTATTAAATTACATGAAAATTCGCCATTAGTCAAAACTGACCCATGTTCTGTATACCATATGGGCACATGGTGCCCACGGGTGACCCTAGTTACAAATAATAATCTAGTTTGTATTATGACAAGCAATGTTAGCATTCCAAGCAAGACAATATATGATAAATTTTGTTGCTGTGAACGTTAACCTTGTATCTTATACAACAAACAGGAATTATTACTTATAATTTCTAGGCTTAATTACTAATTTTTTAGCTGTGAACAATCCTTAAGATCATTTAAATCAACTAGAATACACCAAAGAGAAAAAACAAACGACAATTGCTAAATAACTTTGTTGATGACAAATCAGTCAAGTTAATACAAGATGTCATTGATAATCTTGATGCGGAAGAGTATTGGGAAAAAAAAAACAAACTTAAAAACAGTTATTTCAATAATCCTAGTATTAAGGGGTTATACGCAGTCAGGCCGAATAAAAGCGATTTTGCATGAATTTTTCCTGGATATCCTAATTTATTAATGTAAACATTTATATGCATATTGTGGTAGCTATTAACTTTATATTGATAATTTTTTCTCTTTTGTGGCAAAGATAATTTAGATTACCGATTATGTGTGATACATGTAAGCGGTGGATTCATAAATCTTGTGTAATGAATAAAAAAATGGACGCATACAACTGTTAATTATGCGATACCAAAGATCCAAATGATCAGTTATAAATGTGCATACTCGCAATTTGTGTATGCATTTTTCAACTATAATATAGTTTACTTTAGTAACGATTTTCTTTACTTGGTGGCGCCTCCGGATTTATCTGTCGATGTCGTATACTTACAGGTTTTTTATTTTGTATATAAATATAAGACCTGGAATTACCGTATACTTCTCGCCCCCGGAAACAATTTTGTTTTCGCAAGGTCTATTATACTTATTAATTTTTTTCCAGGTGATTTTCGCGACGAACCAAACAAGAACTTTACCTAATTTTCTTTAAAAAATTTATGGCTTTTTAATCATTTATTGTAGCTTAATTAATGTATTAAAAGAAACTAAACATGTCTTCAGTAAGCATTATTTCGATTAAAAATACTTTTTAAAAATGCGGGAAACCCTTATTCACTATCCAAAACATTTTGGTTCGTCGCGAAAAAAATTCTATTGACATAAATCTCTTTATGAATAACCTACCGTGACATTTGCTTAACCCGTTCACTAAATTTGTCCACTGTAGTATATATATATATATATTTTTTTTTTGGCCGGTCTACCAAGATTTTCCCGGGTTGGTTGAATTTGCCTGTCCGCTACTGACCAGCGGTTTTTGTATAGCAAAAACACGTTATAAGTTGACTGATATATGTTAGATATGCGTATTTTTTATATTTCTGGTGAAATAATAAATAAATTTATCTAGCAAATTAAAAAATAAAGTGTCAACGGGTTAAAATTATAACATTTTTATATGATCTGTAGCTTTTTACTATTTTGCTTGTACAGATTTTTAAATGAAATAAAAGGATTTATGTCAATTTAAGTTGCTCGCTCATAAAAGCTTCATAGTTATTAAATGTTAATTTAATACAGATATTTTTACTTTCTTTTACGAAGTAATAAGTAAAACTTGTAATCATGAAAAATTTCGAATTCGAGATTTCAACAGATATACATGTTTTGACCTGCCCTGAATCGAATGTGACTATTTTCGGAATGACGTTTGTCTGTCTGTGTGTGTGTGTGTGTGTCTGTGATCGCTCTAGGGTCAAAACTGTCAAACGTAAAATTATGAAATTTCAAACTTAAGACTTGTATATGCCCTAGATGTGGACCTCCTATTTTTGCAAAGAATATTCAAACCGGAAGTGCATGGTTACTCTATGCATTTTTTGTTCTATCTCCAATATCACTAGAACGGCTACGGAAAGATATTCATATTTCGCACAACTTTTGTTTGAAACATTTCTTCAAAAAATATAAATATCTCGTTTACGTTGCCATGGATTCGCATGTAGCTTATAAAATCGGATCATCTGTTATTTTGACAGGAAAACAAAATAGACTCTATTAGATAAATGACATTTCAGAATATTTCAGTAGAGTATTGGTTAGTTTGATAGCTGGTTTTGGTTATATATATATATATATATATATATATATATATATATATATATATATATATATATATATATCTGCGTAAAAGAAAGTCTAGTGCAGGCCACTCCAGATATTTTTAAATATGTGTTGTAGCAGAGACTAAGATTTTTTAATAATAATATCCTAGTCTCTAATTGTAGGCAAATTTGGTAAAGTAACAGATGCTTTAAGTACTATGTAATTGGGCACGAGCTTATCGTGTTATTGTGCATTGCCTGATAGATGAGCTACTTTTAATTAGAAAATATTTAAAATAATATTCTTCAAATTTGTTTAATACTCATTCTTAGTCAATATGTTCTTTATTAATTTGTTTCAAAATATGAACATATTGTCTTGACATTAACACGACAAGTTCGGCGATTATTATCAGAACGAGTTTCGATTCTTCAGCAAATCTGTTTATTTCTCATTATCAATGTGGAACTCAGTTGAATTGTAGCAACATGTTAGATTATTTTCAAGTCTGAAGAATATACAAAATTATGTATTGTACAATGGCCTTCCTACAGAATTGAACTTTCTACTGCGTTATATAAGGATTCTAGCTGATACAAATTCAAACATAATCTGCTCCGAACAGGAACCATGTTGGAAATGTCGACCATTCCTCTCTGAAGACAGGTTTTCAACACTGAAGAACGCACATATTTTAGAGATCTAATCGCTTTCTAAATTGGTTCAAATAAATTGAAAAAAAAACGGTGATAATTGGTTTATTGGTACAACTAGTTTCGGTGAAACGTGTGCCAACATCGACTTCAATCAATTTTACTACACAACTCACAACGATATGACAATATATTCATATTAATATTGTTTACAAGGAGTGTAAGGCCCTCGTGTTTTACGAACGTCAATAAATTACCTTAAACAAGGTGTTTTTACGAAGTGCAAACAGCGAGGACACAGTGTGCAGTTTTAACTTTATAAAACAATCGTTTAAAATAAGAAAAACAATAAGTGCATCAAAAATAAGCATAGATACAGGCACCTATGCCTTCAGCCCACCGACGACAGATTTAAAAATAATTATTTTTAATCTTGACCCCTAGGGTTCAGAAGGACCGAATATGTGTAGTAAATTTGGTTCAGATCACTCTGATACCTTCAGAGAAGGGGAGGGCACAAATTTCGTTTTACGAGCGACCGAAATCAGGAGATGTCTAACATCCAAGTATATGGGCGACAAGACAAGGACTTTTTGTTTTAGATTTTTTTTTTCGAAATGCTCGAATTGAAAAAAAAAGTACAATGTGAACAAATCAATGGCATATGTACATAATATATATTGAACAGCATCGCAATTGTTACGATTCAACTGGGTTCAACTGTTAATCAACATTATTATATTGAACAAGATTTACTGTATAATTATTTTCTTTTAGAACCATTACTTAATTATAAGTTATTATTATATGTTTGTATGTACTCCTAATTAAATACGGGATTACAACTGTTTGTAAGTTATGTTATGGATAGATATATTACATTTAGAGCGCAAATGTAATGTACACTCTAACATATGGGTTATATATATGAACCATCATAATTTATATATCTGATATATTACATTGTAACATATCTGAGATATATTGTAACATTGTTACATATATATTATGTTAACAAAAATATATGTGAACAAATAATATTGCTATGTTTTTTTTTATATATGTTTAAACCATTTAACTATGTATTCCTTTATTTGTTTGTTATAATTAATATTTGCTTTTATTTCTGTTGACTTGAAAAATAAAAGGAACAATATATTGTTCATCTTCAGAATATTAAAACCAGATATATTGTTTTAATAATAAATAATAATTTTAAATAAATATTTAATTTGTTAATTCTTATAATTAGTATATTAATGTGAAATAAACAAAAATGTAATTATATTATCAATATATATTTATATAATTTATAAACATATTTAGGTACTTGATTTTATTACTTTCTTTTACAGAGTAATAAGTAAGTATTGTAATCATGAAATATTTCGAACTCGAGATTTCAACGGATATACACGTTTTGACCTTTTCTGAATCGAATGTGACTATTTTCGGAATGACGTCTGTGTGTGTCTAGAGCCAAAACTGTCGAACGAAAAATTATGAAACTAACTTCAAACTTAAGGTCAAACATCAAGCTCGAAAAAAAAAACCTACCTACTTTTTAAAGAAAAAAAAATATCAGTGAATTCGTAATTGCATAAATAATGCCTGGTAAAAATGATATTCTTTTTGTATTTACAGTTTCAGAGATAAAAAATAAAAACCTCCAAAATAGGTCATTTATTATAGTTTTCATTTTTTATCTCCGAAACTGTAAATCCAAAAAGAATAACATTTTTACCAAGCATTATTTATGCAATTACGAATTTACTGATATTTTTTATTTCTTTAAAAAGTAGGTAGGTTTTTGTGTAATCGAGGTTTGTTTAATCATGATAGGTTTTGAGTAGTTTTATGTAATTAAGAAATATAACTTTGACCAAAAGTGTAACAATGTGTCCGTAATGCCTTTATATTCAATAAACAGTCATTATTCGATGGAATATCTTTGATTATAGCGTAAAAATAGCTAATTTCTAATACTGTGCGCATGATTTCTATCACTGGTTGCTTGAACATTCAAAGTCGATGGTAGCGCCACCATCTAAAATAGGCGAGAGCGGAGCGGCATTACTTCGAACTAGATGGACCTGATGGTTTTTCTTAAGCTTTGTATATGCCATAGATGTGCACCTCCTATTTTTGAAAAGAATATTCAAATCGGAAGTGCATGTTTACTCTATGCATTTTTTGTTCTATCTCCAATATCACTAGAACGGCTACACTTACGACAAATATAGTTATATTCATAATGAAAGATATTAATATTTTGCACAACTTTTGTTTGAAACATTTCTTCAAAAAATGTACCAGTTGCGAGAAAAATGCTACGAAACATTATAAATATCTTGTTTACGTTGCCATGGATTCGCATGTAGCTTATAAAATCGGATCATCTGCTTTTTTGTCAGGAAAACAAAAGACTCTATTAGATAAATGACATTTCAGAATATTTCAGTAGAGTATTGGTTAGTTTGACAGCAGGTTTTGGATATACATATATTTATATCTAGTGAAAACTGCGTAAAAAAAGTTGAGTGCAGACCACTCCAGATATTATATTATTGTAACATGTTCATAGAATTATTAATAAATGCTAATTTCTTTTATTAAACGAATAATATTTTATTATTTAACATATGGGTTAAAAGAAATTCACCAGCAAAATGGTGGCTTAACCGTTTGAGTGCCAAGCGGCGCGATCGCGCTTCTTCTGTCCTGTCCTCAAAACTGCAGCGCTCTAATAATCACAGCAGGCTCGGTTTCTCTCGATGCACAACTTTACGATGACCTTTCAATCTTAGGTAAAAAAAGATAAAATTGGAATAATTTTACACTTTATAGGTCTACATGCTTTTATTCATATAAAAATTGCTATAATAATGTAATGAAGTATGTTATGTAGAATAAACTATAAAAAACAATCATTAATATAATAACCCAGAAATGTTTGTATGTGTATATGTAAGTGAGTGTGTGTAGAACGCTTTTTTTTGTAAAAATGCAGATTGGCATAGACGGGGATCGAACTCACGACCTCCAGGGTGAAAGGCATGACACTTAGCCACTGCACCATGGCGACTGTTAATAATGTTATAAAAAATAATCAAATAGTTTATACTGAAATAAAACAATCACTACGATTCTGAAGTTCAGTCTGCTTTGAAATAGACAAAAACGAATCAAGCGTCAGAATGAAATGTCAAAAAAGTTTTTGTGATAAATCTTCAATTCATTTGATGATTTGAAGTGTATTCAGTGTGTTGTGTACTTTACACAGAGTGGCATCTGCTATATTATATTGATATTGTATGTCAATGCGAAATATAAATAATTGTTTGTTAATCAAATTTAGTTTTATTAATTCTAATTTGAAGTTTGTGAGTCGCTATTAAGCATTTATGTTAAAATGACCGCCCAAAGAAGAAATATAAATAAAAGTGCTACCACGTGAGCGTCAAGAACAGTAGTTGTGTAAAAAGGATTTATAATACATATTTTTTGAATAATCGATTCAAATTATAAACAGCAATCGTATGTAAATTTATAATCCTGTTTTTTATATACAATCATGGAAACTGTCTAAATGATACAACACATATGCACCATACAAGGTTAAAATCAAAGTTAAACAAAATTTAGTATAAATTTATCGGTTATGTTACACAGTGCATGATAAGCGATCGATTAGTTAATCTCAGCATAGTGATCTAAGAACAAAATTACGTTCAAAAAAAGGGCTCGATTTTTTCTTTATTATTATTTGCGATGTGGAAATTTGTATTACTATTATAGTCAAACGATACAAAATGAAGAAAAATCGTGTTATTATTATTAAATTACATGAAAATTCGCCATCAGTCAAAACAGACCTATATTCTGTATATCATATGGGCACATAGTGCCCACGGGTGACCCTAGTAATAAAATATTTGTTGAACGAGATAGCTGATAAAAACGAATTTGAATTTAATATTTGGATGCAAATATGATTAAAATGTACACATATGCTTGTGAAAACACAACGGATGTAAACCTTTTTTACATCCAACACAAATTAAGTTGGACCTTTTAGTAGCATTGTTCACTGTACTGCAGACTACGCAACGCCTCAAATTGCGGCCTGGTAGTTTTTCTAACCCGTATGGTTTTTCCCCCTTCATGATACACGCGTCTCTTCTTGTTCGAGTCCATTCATCTTCTATTTCAGAAATGATATCAGACGTGTATTGGAGTCGTGATATTGCTTGGCCTCTTACAGTTTCTTTATATAGCAAATACGAATGAAATACCATCCGTGCAAATATATTAAAGGTCACTTTCTTCCAGTACTTTAGAGTGCGATGTTCATCTAAATAAGTATACAACATCTTGTCGGATTCGTCCACACCACCCATAACATTATTATATGAATGAATAATGTTTGGTTTTGTCTTCTCTCTTTCCCTTTCATAGCGTTTTTCAACCGCTGTTGACGCATCCGTAGAAATCACCAAAGATTCGTCAATGGACAACATTTTCTGTGGCGTGTAATGCATTTGAAATACTTGATTGGCGTGCTCCAGAATTGGATTAAATTTCGCACATGCGTCATATCTTTCATGGCTTGGTGGAAAACATTTTTTACTGTCGACTACATGGAAACATCTTAAAATATTTTGGAATCTGTTCCTTGAGAACATTTTACTAAACCAGGGTATTGCTCTTGAACCTACAGTCCAATATGAATATATCGTTGGCCTTCTTGTTATTCCCATTTCCAATAAAACTGCAAGAAAGGCCTTCATTTCCAGGACAGTCACTGGATACCAATCTATCAGTCTCGACTTAGACTTTGGAATGGATGCTGATATTAATTCATCGGCATATCTATTTGTTTCTTGAACCATCATTGCCCAAAGCGAATCAGTAAAAAAGAGATTGAAGTAATCAATCGGTTTGGAACTAACAGGTAAATGGTGTTGCGGTCCGGATCTTTCGAATGGATTGCCATTGGGATTGTATTCATTTCCCATAATTCTAATATATTTTGAGGTGTGTCTAGTGTTTTGGATATCACTATCAGAATCAGAATTGTCGATCACATTAATTCTTCTTCTTTTAAAAATGACAACATCATTATCAGTGCTGTCGCAATTCGTATCCGTTAATGTGCTACTCATCTTACGTTTCGAACTCATTGAATTGCTGAAGGGCATAAAATAATAATAAAATACAATTATATTATTTTTACTTTCTTTTACAGAGTAATAAGTAAGTATTGTAATCATGAAAAATTTCGAACTCGAGATTTCAGCGGATATACATGTTTTGACCTTCCCTGAATCGAATGTGACTATTTTCGGAATGACGTCTGTCTGTCTGCGTGTGTGTGTGTGTGTGTCTGTGAACGCTCTAGGGCCAAAACTGTCAAACGTAAAATTATGAAACTTCAAACTTAAGACTTGAATATACCCTAGATGTGCACCTCCTATTTTTGAAAAGAATATTCAAACCGGTAGTTCATGTGACTATTTTCGGAATGACGTCTGTCTGTCTGCGTGTGTGTGTGTGTGTCTGTGAACGCTCTAGGGCCAAAACTGTCGAACGTAAAATTATGAAACTTCAAACTTAAGACTTGAATATACCCTAGATGTGCACCTCCTATTTTTGAAAAGAATATTCAAACCGGTAGTTCATGTTCATGTCTATACATTTTTTGTTCTATGTCCAATATCACTAGAACGGCTACACTTACGGCAAAAATAGTAATATTCATAATGAAAGATAATGGTATTTTGCACAACTTTTGTTTGAAAAGTTTCTTCATAAATTGTACCAGTTATGAGATAACTGCTACGAAAAAACTCAAATATCTTATTTACGTTGCCATAGTGATACCTACACTTGTGACATCATTTGTTGCTTGTTTATTGAAAACAAACAAGCATTACATTGACAGTTAACTGTATGAATTAATATTTAAAATATTGATTTCTTATTAGAATAAATTGTATCAGGTAAATTATTATAGAATCAATTTATATTATATATTTGCTAACATAATTAATTAACAATATCAGAGTTTTACTGTGGAGTTTGACAGTTTAAGAGTGAATATGATAAGTACTTCAAATACAGATGCATTATAAATTGGTATAATTATACAGTTATTATTAAGTTATAGTAATTTAATTTGAATTTTCATTTTATATTGGTCAGCAAAAGATTTTGTTATCATTTAATAATAATATAATTATCTGCGCCCGTTTTTGCCAGGAAAACAAAATAGACATTTCAGAGTATTCCTGTAGAGTATTGGTTAGTTTGACCGTTTGTTTGAGATTATATATATATATAAGTAGACAGTTTGTTTGGGATATATATGTATATTAATATCTATCTATTGAAAACTACGTAAAAGAAAGTTGAGTGCAGGACACTCCAGATATTATATTATAGATTACATATGAAATTATTGAAAATATTTCTCCACATACCTTCTATATATGCAATAAAATCTTTAAATAATATTTTTATATAATTTGAACGCACTGATGCACAGGAGACTGTCGGAACGAAACTGAACTGTAGGAAATGATTATTGCATGTAAGCTGAAAACAGCGCAATCGCGCCGTTCGGCATTTTTCGACACGGAATATAACAAGCGCTATCGCGCCGTTCGGCGTTTTTCGGCACGGAATATAACAAGCGCTATCGCGCCGTTCGGCGTTTTTCGGCGCGGAATATAACAAGCGCTATCGCGCCGCTTGGCAAGTATCGAACGGGAAATGAGAAAGGCCCGTGGCACTCATACGGTTAAGGATGGACGTTAACGGGTCAAGGCGCTATATTTAAAATTGACTTTGAAACTGCGCGCTTATTAGATGATACATCTGTATTTAACTATTTATGTTATCTTTCGTTTTAAAATGTATAATACTTTTTATATGGACTACAAAAGTGATGACGCGGAAATGGCGGTAAAATTCAGATCCGGCCGAGGCCATTTTCGTTTCGTATGGGATTTAACATAGAGGTGAAGTTTGCATGTTTGTACTGTTCTTAATGTAAAGCTGGTGGGTATGAGTTATTTTTTTAAAAATAGACTCAAGCTTCAACTATAGATTCATGTATTTAAACTAGGGCGACCATAACTAATTAGTTTGTAATTAAAGAATAGCAACATTATGGGCAAATAACATTTAGTCTTGCCGAAAAGACCTTGCATATTCGCGATAGATGGCACGCGTGAAACCATTATCCGGCTTTGTGATTCGCTGCCTTTATCTGACACTTCATTTTAATTTACAAAATTAATTAAAACACGGTTTTTAGCTATATCTATCAACATTATATTTTAATATAATAAAGACCCAAAAGGGGATTTAAAATATTGAAATCAGAAAAATGTCAATAATCATAATTTTTTACATAATTTCTCTGATTTCAATAAAATAACTAAAATAACCTTTTGGGTCTTTACGTATTATATTATATTAAAATATATGTTGAATATAGTTGATAGATAATGTCAGTAAAGTTATTCACAGTTTTCTACAGCATACAATTTTTGTTGCCAACCTAAAAAACTAAAAATCCCCTAGATTTTTATTTCGCTTAATACGTGGTATTAAGACCTCAATTGTGTTTCATTTTGTGTAGAATATCAATAATTAGCTATATATAATCAAATACTGTAGAAATATGTTCAGGAATTATGAATTATCATTAAAAACCGCCGGCTCGTAGTAACTAACAGCACGTCGTCCGACGTTTCCCTGATTTACAAAAAAATTAATTGGCTAAGATTCAAGGGAGAACTGTTTTTGTAATCTACACACTAACACTTTTCAGAAAATGTATAAAACATTCACTTAGTGAATGCATTAAAAAAATATATATTTTAAAATGGAATTGGCTACTTGCAATTAAAACTCCAATAAAAAAGGCAAAAACATTTATTTAGGAAATACAAATCCCATTCACACTGCCGTAGATTTATTTAAAAGCAACATTTTCATAGAAAATACTATTATTATTTCAGCACCAAAAACAGTTATCACTCAAAGAACGTTTTATCCTTTAATGGTATTTTAAAATCACCAAATTTATATAATTCGCCTAATCTAAAATTTACGCATTCATATATAATTGCCAAGTATAATTTAAAGGGTATAGCAGGATAAGATAGTAAAAAGTCCCCCCAAACGGATTAAGGGTCATAATAGGTCATTCGATTCATCTTCGAGAGAAAATCATTTCCCTAAATTTTCAACTTCGAAAATTATTCCTAGCGGCCATAACCTCAAAAATACGTTTTTTCTTTCTCTCTCAAATATCTCCGGTTATACTCAACCTTTTGACATGCGGTTTGATGCATTCGAAAGGTCTTATAGGGATAATCCTAATTTCTTTTATATATTGTCGTTTTTAATAAACAACAATCACTGGATATTGATATTTGCAAATTTTATTACAAATAATAGTATTTGTATATTTATTAATAATAGGAAAAAAGAATAACTTTGTAAATGGTTTTACTTAATTTTATTGAAATTAGTAACTAGTTTCACCACACTGTGGCATCATCAGACTAACTAAACTTAATAAAATACATCGGTATATATATATATATATATAATATATAAAATATATTATATATAATATAGTCTGATGATGCCACAGTGTGGTGAAACTAGTTACTAATTTCAATAAAATTAAGTAAAACCATTTACAAAGTTATTCTTTTTTCCTATTATTTCTATGGAGTTTTACAAAGTAAAGGCCAATACAATTCAAGATTTGTATATTTAATTCTGTCTGGAGCGCACAACACCAATAACTATTATTTTCATTAAATTATCGATGTACTTATTTATTCTGGGGTAAATTCTGGAAATTTAAAACAAGAAAAAATTGATCATAACTTCAAGAAAGACACGTATAATTGCGGAATTTTTGTAATTCATTTTATTGAAAATATTTTTAAGAACTGACAATTGCAAGTAGCCAATTCTATTTTAAAATGTTTTTTTTTAATGCATGCACTAAGTGAATTTATATGTTTTACACATTTTTTGAAAGGTGTTAGTGTGTAGATTACAAAAACAGTTCTCCCTTGAATCTTAGCCAATTAGATTTTTTGTAAATCAGGGAAACGTCGGACGACGTGCTGTTTGTTCCTACGAGCCGGGGGTTTTTAATGATAATTCATAATTCCTGAACATATTTCTACAGTTCTTGATTATATATAGCTAATTATTGATATTCTACACAAAATGAAACACAATTAATACCACGTATTAAGCGAAATAAAAATCTAGGGGATTTTTAGTTTTTTAGGTTGGCAACAAAAATTGTATGCTGAAGAAAACTGTGGATAACTTTACTGACATATGAAACATATCTTGCGTGACCGCCATATATAAATGTAACAGCAGATTCTGTCTACTATTTTATTGGAACAACGCTCACGTTTGACCCTGTCAGTTATTTTCTAGCTATTTCTGATATAACGGAAGCAATATGTGTACTTTGAATTGATTTTGCAAACCACACTTGCATAATATATTATGGAATAACACTGCCATTAAAAAAATAATTTAAACATCCAAAAATTCTACACAATATTATAGGATATTTTATATCTACAAAATATCTTCATATTGGGTTAACCAAAAGCCATAAAAAAAAATATATAATTTAGAATTTTTAAATTTGCAACAATTTCTTTTATTATATCAAAATAATCTACAAAAGATTGTAAAACTTTTTATATCTATATAATTTTTTCATATTTTCAGGTTTTAAGCGCAGAAACAATAAGAAAAGTTAAAAAAAAATTATAGTGTTATCTATTGCTGGCTAGAGTAACTAAACTAGACAGCAATATATGGCATTACAATCACCATTATTATTATGCTCGCTACTTTTTCGCTGATTCTATCTAAACGGCGAGCTGAACGCATAGGTGCGTTGTACCTAAGCTTGTTAGCTCGCCATACGAAGTACCGAAGAAGCAAAAGCATCGGTCGTGTGTCTGTAGCATTCTCTGATATATTATACCTAAAGGCGAGCTCTACGCATTGGTGCGTTTTACGCGTACCAAATCTTGTTTTTTTAGTGTAATAAAATCAAAAAATTATTCTTCCTTTGTCTTTTTATACAGAACTCACAGAAACAACATATGGACTCAAAAACTATCTACGCTAAATCCCTTTGACAATTCCCTTTGGAAAATGACCAGGACATTAAAAAAACCTTACATCCCCATCCCCACACTACTGACACTAACGAACAGACGAACATTATACAACAGACATACACATACCTAAACCATACACACAAAACCCACCCCAAAGAACTAGCCAAACTACTCATCTCACCCCTAAAACTATCCTAAATAATAAAAACTCTCCCTAACCGAAAATCCTCAGGTCCAGACCAAATTGAAACCCTCATCATAAATAACTTCTCAACCAAAGCAATAGTCCAATTCACATATCTAATAAACTCAATCATAAAACTCTAACATTTCCCCACTGTCTGGAAAACTGCCACCGTACATCCCATCGCCAAGCCAAACAAAGACCGCAAACTGCCAACCAGCTGCCGTCCGATAAGCCTCCTTAACACCCTGGCAAAACTCACAGAGAAAGTCATCCTATCCCGATTAAATAAAATAGACCAAAGACTAAAAACTACCCCTGACAAAAAGTCACTGTGATGACCCTATTAGACATAGAAAAAGCTTTTGACAAGGTATGGATAATAGGACTCATTCACAAACTAATTAACTTCAACTATCCTCCAATCCTTGTTAAACTCATACACTCCTCCCTAACACTTCGTAACTTCCAAGTAAAAATAAATAATAATCTATCCCACCTAAAATCCATAGTGGCAGGCATCCCACAAGGCAGTGTCCTAGGCCCTAAGCTCTTCATCCTCTACCTTAGCGACATACCAACCTACCAAAGGACCAACATTTCATTATTTGCAGACGACACAGCCTCCCATTCCTCCAGTGCACAAATCGCAAGCAAACATATACAAATACACATAAGCAAACTACAAAAATACTGGGACAAGTGGAAAATCAAAATCAACGCGACTAAAACTGAAGCCATTGTTTTCTCACGTAAATTTACACAACGACGCATACTGACACCACTCACCATCTACGACAAAAAATAGAAACAACAAAAAATGTGAAATACCTAGGCGTACATCTAAACCACACACTAAAGCACGGACCACACATCAGACACACTATTGAAGAAACCCAGCTTGCCATCAGAAACCTCTACCCCCTCCTAGTTAAAAACAGTCCTGTCACCACCAAAAACAAAATCCTCATCTACACATCCATCATATGCCCAATCATAACCTATGCAGCCCCAGTCTGGTGCAACGCATCAAACTCCGCTTTACTACCCCTTCAGAGACTCCAAAACAAGTGTCTTAGACTAGCTACAAACACCGACAGATACACTAGAATAACGCACCTCCACCGAAAAACCAACATACCATACATACGAGCCTACATTGACAAAATATCACAAAAATTTTATAAAACACAACTAAACTCAAACCCACTCACACGTAAAATCACAATACACAGACATGATAACACCCCAATCATGTTGAAACACAAGCTCCCCTACCAAACGCTCCCAATATACCTAGAAAGCCTTCCAGAGCGCCACACGTAACATTAAAGCACCCAATAACACTGACCACACAACACGTCACTAAAGCCTACAACAACACAGAACATTATCACTCACCACACTAAAAAATATGTTTCATCCACCACCAATAAAAATGTTAGTAAGTAAGATTTTAACCTAGTTATATTAGTCTATAAGTTTTATGTAAAATAAATTTCATTAATGAAAATGGGTTTTCATGTCTCCTCCTTTCCCATACACAATACCCGACCAACAAAAAACAACAAATAAATAAAAACTAACACAACTCACTCACAATTACCTCACGCTCCACACACCCAACAAAAATCAAACTCAGATATACACTCCCCCTGTGAGTAGGACCTCTGAAAAAACCAGTCATGTGTTCCAACATAATGTAAAAATCATTCAAATAAATAAAGATATATAATAAATATATGTCTTTTTATACCTATAACATTGTTTCAAATTGTGAACTCATTGCTTTAAATTTTTAATATTAAGCTAAAGGTCGAGTAGGAGGGGAAATATATTACTTATAAGGCGAGCTGAATGCATAGGGGCCTTGTACCTATGCTTGTTTAATTTTGATATCGCCATTCATACCTACAGGTATTATGCTGCAGGCGCCAACCGAATGGAAGATTTTCATAGATTACATATCAGATATTAGAGAAAATACAGAGGATATGCGATACAGAAACAGGAGGCGAAGTGTTCTATTGGATTTGATAAGAGGTATGTATACGAGAGCGGAAGATCATGTTTCATTTGTTACGGAAAATGGAATAGGAAATTGATGCGGACGAAACTTCAAATTTAATTTTCCGATACATCATTTTTGATGGGGCTGCATATTTTTACAGAAGATCTAAATGCAAATTTACAGAATATCAAATTTAAACGTTTCGTTGCCACAAATATATAATTTTGTGCATACACGAAACTGTATGTTACAAATCGAAATATAGTCAAATTTATTATGTAAATATATAAATACTAGGATAATTTGTGGGCACCATGTACCTATATCATATACAGTCCATTCATCATCAATATAATAATACTAATAAAGTAAATTTTAATAAAATTGAATTCATATTTGTACTTGTCAGTGGCATAACAACAGGCGTGTATCATTAATATAATAACCCAGAAATGTTTGTATGTGAGTGTGTATGTGAAGTGTGTATGTGAGTGAGTGTGTATGTGTAGAACGCTTTTTTTGTAAAACTGCAGATTGGCATAGACGGGGATCGAACTCACGACCTCCAGGGTGAAAGGCATGACACTTAGCCACTGCACCATAGCGACTGTTATAAAAAATAATCAAATAGTTTATACTGAAATAAAACAATCACTACGATTCTGAAGTTCAGTCTGCTTTGAAATAGACAAAAACGAATCAATCGTCAGAATGAAATGTCAAAAAAGTTTTTGTGATAAATCTTCAATTCAAAGTTTAATCTTAAGTTTAAGGGGAGTAGCATGTTATAATTTCAATTTTTAAGTATATAATATGAAATAAGTGCATATTATTGCCTAATTATCATATATTTTTAGCAAATACGTGTTTCTGTACATTTATTTTAATTCATAGTTAATATTTTTCACTTCAAAATGGCCAAGAAGCAGTGATTTTTGAAAATATGAGTTGCGGTAAGATTTTATAGTTCGTCAAATTATAATAACTGCAAGTAAGTAAATTTATAATTCTGATTATTAGAGTAATAAAATCTTGAAGAGATAATTCAAAGATATTTAGAAACATGTTTGGTTGGCAATTTTATTCTTTTATTTTTGATGGCACAATCCATTGTATTTTAGCATATAAGAGACATGTAATAAGACTACATGTAGACAGATGTATGAAATGTGTTCTCAATAAAACCAATTAAGCTATTCTACAACTATTGTTGTTATTTATTCTTTCTAATACACAACAATTATCATCACTTTTAAAACTGCCGTTGTGACACTGCAGCAGTTTAATACTGCAAAATTCAGAATCTAGCCTGATTATTTAATTCAAAAACAATAATGAATCAAATGTCAAATCATTAAAAATGTTGTGTAAAAAGGATTTGTAATTATTTGAAGAATCGATTCAAATAATAAACAGCAATCGTAAGTAAATTTATAATCCTGTTTTTTATATACAATCATAGAAACTGTCTAAATGATACAACACATATGCACCATACAAGGTTAAAATCAAAGTTAAACAAAATTTTGTTTAAATTTATCGGATGTTACACAGTGCATGATAAGCGATCGATTAGTTAATCTCAGCATAGTGATCTAAAAACAAAATAGCGTTCAAAGAAAAAACTCGATTTGGGTGCCCACGGGTGACCCTAGTTTATATTAGATTGCACAGAGGTTACTATGTGATACTATTCACTTTACGAACGTGAAGAGATCCATCTGACTGCATCTACGAACGTTTACAAAGCGATTCAAGAGGTCCGAACTACTTCTCGTAAACGCTTATATAATCAGTTTTTTACAATACAAAATATGTTTATATTTGTATTTTGGTCGGACATTTTAACACAGATACTTAACAGAGAATCAGACTGATTGAAATAATTAAATTCTCAGTACAAAATAAACAATTACTTACCGGGACATTACGAATTTTTAATATGTACCTTATTGCTGTCAAATAAAAAATGTCCTTATTGACATAATTCACAAATAGCAGTATGGAACCTATTTAAGTTTAGGTACAACGCACCTATGTGTTCAGTTCGCCGTATGGATAGACTAAAAGCAATAGCAATTATTATAGTACAAAATGAATTGTTGTTATGACATTTCATCGGCATTTAATATGAAATTAATTAATTTCTAAGTTCACGTATATAATTCTAAATCATCGACATTATACTCACATTGCCCATTGAACCAATCTAACCAATTATGATCTCGACATTTATTTATTCCTGTACCATAAGTTTTAATTTCCATAACCCCACATTTAAAATTGCACACATAGGTAACGTTAATATCATTCGTTTCGTGATTAGCCAAGGATATTGAAAATTATTTGATGAACATTTCCTAATTTTATTAATTGAAACACAGAAGCAAATAGTTTATACATTGGAAAATATAACCAAAAAATTTACATAACATAACTTCTTCATTTCACTAACAGATGGCGATCAATGTCTGATATACTTCAAAATATATTTATATTATTTTTTTTTTGAAAAAACTTTAATGATATAAAGTATCTTAAAATTTATAGTAGAAAATTCTAAAAATTTTAAAAATTGACTAAGGGCAGTATTTAGGAGGGTTTCAAATTTTGGGGGCCTAAAACGCCGGCCTTGTACTGACGATTATATTTAAAATGCGACGGGAACCTCACGGGCATGGAAATTATATGTATACCAAATATCATTAAAATCAGCCTGGTACCTTCAGAGGAGATGCGGCCACAAACTCACATCTTACGACCGACCGACCGAGCGAGCGAGATACATACATCCAAGTATATGAGTTATATATATTATTGGATTCAGGGCGAAAATACAAGAACTTTTTATTAAGATTTTTTTTCGATCCGAGCATGTTACAGACACACGACCAATCACTATAGCTCTTTTGTACTTACTGTACGGCGAGCTAAAAATATTTGTCTATTCGCCCTGAGTCCAAAATATATATAACTTATATACTTGGATGTTACTCGTCGCTGCTCGTAAGACCAAATTTGTGTCCTCTTCTCCTCTGAAGGTACCGGAGCGATTCACACCAAATTTGGTACATATATTACTTGGCATCCTTTTTGAATCCGTTCGTAGTTTAAATACAATCACACGTATACTTCCTGAGTTATAGGGCCCCAAAATGTATAGCTCCCCTTAATACTGCCCTCATAAAAATAATTAATACACTCAAAAATGGTACTAAGGATTCTAAGATATTTTATTTCTACAAGATTTTTTCATATAGTTACCTGAAAGCCCGAAATAAATGATTAAATATTATAATTTTGAATTTTAAAATTAGACATATCTAAAAATCACGTAATAGACAGCTCAGTCGAAATATAAATAAGCAACAAGCAAAATAACCGGAGTTGATATCATTTACCCAATTTGAGAAAAAAAATCACGGTTAACATGCTTTTTCTTTTGGGCAGAGTTACGTAAATCTCCCCTTAAACGGTACTTACTTAATTTATTTATAACACATACCACAATAATCACGAACTATTTATACAGTATAGACGTACCGAGAGTTCTTAATGTACAATGTATTACACTTTAGCGAAGACAATAACAGTGCGTATAATAAATGAGCTTTGGCAGTTTAATTTTAGATAAACGAAACGGTTTTATGCTTCACCAACTTAATTATTCCACGTTATGAATATCAGTGGTGTAGTCTGTTCAGAATGTGGGGGTTTCAACTGAGATTGGTTGCGTGAAGGCATACTTTCATTACATTGAACTAGTTGATTACTTTATAGTGATATATCTTCATAGATTAATTTATGTTCATGATTCATATTTCCTTGTTTTGATGGATGGTCTAATACATTGCGAATTTTAAAAATACCACGTACTCTCTGCAAAAAGGGTGATTTGTTAAATTCCCGCTGTCAGACCTCAAACAACATCAATATATATATATTACTTGCAGGGTTGGTGTTGGTCGTTGTGTCACTTTATCATTTTATGTGTGACACATGTAGTAATCTACAAGCCTAGGTACAGGCACCAATACTTTTAGCTCGCCGTACAATCTATTTTTTTGTAAGCTCGCCGTACGGAGTACCGAAGAAGCTAAAGCTTTCGGTCGTGTGTCTTATAGCATTCTCGGAACAAAAGTGTTTGTCTCGTCGTCCTGAATCCAAAGATATATATATATATATATATATATATATATATATATATATATATATATATATATATATATATATATATATAACTTATATACTTAGATGTTAGTCGTCGCTCGTATGACCAAATTTGTGTTCTCTACTGCTCTGAAGGTACCAAAGCGATTAACACCAAATTTGGCACACATGTTATTTGGCATCTCATTTGAATCTGCTCGTAGTTTAAATCCAATCTCCCGTATACTTCCCGAGTTATAGGGCCCCAAAATTTGGAGCCCCCCTTTATACTGCCCTTATAAAAATAATTAAAACATTCAAAAATTCTACTAAGAATTCTAAGGTATTTTATATCAACAAAAATTTTTCATATTGTTAACTCAAAGCACGAAAAAAATTATTAAAAATTATAATTTTGAATTTTAATATATGCCCAATTATTTTTTTATTAATAAAATTTACAAAATATTGTAAGACTTTTTATACCTATAACATTTTTTCAAATTGTTAACCAATAGGCCATAATAATTAAGAAGCACTGCTCGCAACGCATATCTTACCTAAAGGTGAGCTCTACGCATTGGTGCGTTATCGCGTACCAAATCTTGTTTTGTTTTTATATAGTAAACATTTTTAAATCTCAGATGTTTGAATGAAGAAAACTTATTTATTTCCACAGAATGTTGAAGAAATAAAATTATAAAAGACATGACAACATGATATTGTTATTGGTCAATTGAAGCAGTACATTTAATTTCAAAAATATAATTTTTAATACTTTCTTTCTGGTTTCTTGGTTCACAATCTGAAAAATATCTGGAGTGGCCTGCACTCGACTTCCTTTTACGCAGTTTTCAGTATATATATATATATATATATATATATATATATATATATATATATATATATGCATATATATCTAAATATATATATATATATATATATATATATATATATATATATATTTACATA